>LR812528.1:4721442-4909168 GCA_903798195.1 Danio kyathit | reverse complement strand
TAAAGCAACTGGAATAACTACAGCAGTCGCGATCATCTGATCTCATATGAAGCAAGAGATGACATATGATGACGTGTGCAGGTGGCTATAGTGGTGTCCCCATTTCTTAGGGGTACATTTTAAAGCCCTTCCCTTCACACTCGGTTTTAAGGGCCAGGGGGAAGGGGTAGGGGTACAAAAATAGAATTTGGATTGGGCCTTACTTTCTCTTTACTTTTTAACTCCTTACATTCGTGGAGTAAGGGAACGGTGTTGTACTCACTCCACTGAAGACATCCATTAGCCTACATATTTAATTTAGTTTCTTAAGCACAAAGATTTGTTTCAAAACTATTTCTAAATTCAGTTCTGATTTCCAGCAAATGAATAAATGAACAATAATAACGAATTGTGGTCAAAAAACCCAAACACACGTCCTGTTCTTATACCCCATATGGTGATGCAGACGTGTCCAAAAACCCACAGGTGGACAAATCTAAACTTGTTTTTATTAAAACAAATATAAATATGCATATAATAAATAATACTGCTGATAATAATAACATTATACTAAAGCAGATTGTCATGAACAAACTGAAAAAGCCCCTCGAGGTGAAGAAGGCATGGAGGGAGTGGTTTTTATATTTATGTAGAAAATAATATTTGTTCTAACATTTTAATCCTTTAGTTGTTTTCATATGTGAAGATATTTGTGTATTGCTGTACATCCTGTGTGTATTCAGCAATGTGTAAGCGTTTGGACATGCATAGGTGCATAACTAACATGCTCTGTGCTGGACTTTAGAGCAACTTTTAGTTGGTCAATGGTGCGGTCTATTCAGCTCTTCAAAATAGCAACGCCCCAACAATGCGCCTTAACACACCTCCTTTCTAGACCGGCACACCCATGAGTCAACAAAGTGGCGCAAATGGATTTGCTATTTAAACAATGTGGAGCAAAACATGAAAATTACTGTCATGCTGGTCTGAAAATAGCAACAAATCACGCCATACATGTCTTGCGCCTTATTGCGCCGGGTGAATGACAGGGCCCAGAAGCCTTGTTTATACTCGACACGTTCGCTAGTTCGCTTGAGTGCGCGCGGAGAATCTGACGTCATCGCGGAGTTTGAGGATGTTCGCTTTGAGTGCGCGCGACATCATTTCGGCTGGTGGTGCGCACGGCATTTTTTGAGACCCAAGCGAACAGTGCGCGCGGCGCCGCATCTGGTTTGAGTTGAAATGAACCACTTTGAAGAGATTTTGTCTGAAACAGGTACACCTGTACAGACATCTTTATGATCCGTGATGATAGAGATAACCTGATGAACAATCATTTTTGGCTAGATATTGCAACAGCAGTGGGAAAGGAGGAAAGTTTTTGTTAAAAAGTTTGGAAAAACCTGAGGGATAGTCTGTTAAAGCCAAAAGAGGCCATGGCAAAAGTGGAAACCCAGCTACACAATTACAGAAATATGTTTCTCCATCATTTATAGGTTTTACACTGATGTATACGTTACAATTTTGAATTTAAAACAATTTAATAATTACAAAACTATAATTAAGGATCAAATTATTTCTTTGATAACTGGGAAAGAATATTTGAACCCATCAGTTTACAATATACTGATGCCCTGTTTTTCCAGGCTTTATTGGTGATAATGGTAGGGAATGTTTGGACTATTATTGCCTTTTTAGCATAATAAGAGGACAGAAACTAGCCAGACATAATGTGTGAATTGGGGAGCGGGCTAAATCTAAAAAAACATCTGTATTTTTAAGTAAGTGTGCTTTTTTTTTGGCTTTTATTCTAGCCATAATAGAAATATATTTGTACAGCAACCCATTTTGTCTCCTCATTGATATTTTAATAAACTTTGATAGGTAAAACTGTCCGAGATGTGAACAAAAGCAAGTGATGCATCAAAGTTTGATTAAAACAAACCTTGAATGGTTATAAAAATCCTTATAATCATTAAAATAATTTATAAAAACAATAAAAATATTTCGTTTAAAAATCTTGAATGATATTAATGATATGACGTAGTTCCGGAAACTTTCTACTTCTCTGTTTATCTGTCTGACTTTACGGTCAGTTACTTTTGACCGCCCCCTGTCGTTTAAAAGAATATCACAACGGCGAACGCGGCAAGTATAAAAGCCTCGTCCGTTTTGCGAGGTGCGCGCGCAGTCAGCGGAGGTGCGCGATGCGGCGCCAGGCGAAAGTATAACTCCAGCTTTAGTCTCCCAAAGCTAGTGCTGGCCTAAGACTTTTGCACAGTGCTGTAAAATCTGGAACCTAAAAAAATCTTCTGTTACCATAATGAGGTTGGCGTTGATGTAGTCAGAACCTTGTTCATTCACATCACCGTCGGTGAGCACGACTCGAGTGTGGTCGACTGAGGAGGAGGCACAGAGATAAGTATATTAATAGCATTATTGGCTAACATGCACATGATTATTTCATGGATCTGCACAATGATGATGATGTTCACTCACAGGGAAGAATGTTCTTATATCTGTTCTTGTTTTTGTTTTCTGGTCGCTGGCCCTCCTTGCGACTGTAGAGGAGTTTACATTCCTGTTGCTGAAGCGTCTGTGGACAAAAAATTTTTAAATACGTGACCAAACACTGTTTATAAGAAAACGGCATTGATCTAAAGTGAACAGATTATGGTGTAATCTGGCATTCAGGCGGATGCTTATTGGCTCTCACCTCAAACTCCTCCCAGAATCCCTGCTTGACTTTATCTGTGGCCTCTGCAAGCTTGCTGAGCTCTCGTACTCGACTTTCGATCTCTGCTGCATTGATGCGTGTCGTGTTCAGGGGCTGCAAAAAACGCAACGCTGGATTAAATGTGCCAGCACTGCTGCACCACTGTGGGTTTTTTTGGTCAGATCTTTCAAAATGTCATTGAAAGAAGCAACTTATATTCACAGAAACGTTTAATCAAATACAATAATCTTGTGAAATATCAGAAAACATCTAGAATACATGTTTTACTCTACTTTTTTGACTTCCACAATAGTCATCACTCCAGTTTGTGATATTTTCAGAAAAAAAAGTCTTATTGGCTGCTTAGTTTTCTAATTATCAGTTTTTGAAAGCGGTTTCATATTTGGTAGCATAATATATATATATATATATATATACACACACACACACACACACACACACACGTGTATGACGAATACAGTCGGTTCAGATCACTGTTAGACAAAAACACCACGGCAGTGCAAAAAAACTAAGCAGACATTTACACAGAACGTGTTTTTGTGTCTGTACGGATAGTATATTGTACTTTTGCATCACAAAAAGTTCTTCAGTTCTGGGGTCCATTCTTCGTACCTCGCTTAAATTATCTAAGATGATTTGGCAGATCTTGGATCTTTTAATCTTGATAACTGATCTCTGGCTAATTTGGTTCTTCAAACAAGTTCATGAATCAGATTAAAATGTCTGGACGAACTGATCTGTGATCGATGCGTGTGTTGTGAAGGACAGATCTATCGATCCATAAAATCATGATCAGCAATGCAACGATTGGCTGACGGCACAGCAGCGTAATGATTAATTTTCAATTATTCATGTGAGCAAAATTACATAAAACTCATAGCAAATGGTTTGTTAAATATGATATGCAATAACTTTCCATATTTGTTGTAGGCTACAGGCTTTACACTTTCATGTGTCAAGAGTATTTAGCAATTTATGTAGTTTATAGCAGGCCTATTCAAGTTTCTTAATCGGCGTAAGGAATAGCTGGCTGTTTACATTAATTTAGCATCAAAAAAGCATTTTGATATCGTGAAGGTGTCTGCAACTTTTGCGAAGCATTAAATTGCCATCATATGTGCATGACTGCATAAATTATTATTCCTTTAAAAAAAAAAACAGTTGAATATTGTGCATGTCTATTATAATACACAAATTGTACTTAAGCTTGTACCTTAAAATAGTACACACTTGTATCTAAAAAGTCCATAATAATAAATGTTCACTTTGAAACCCCTTAAGGAGAACCACCTCATGACAGTTGTACTTTTATTTCGGAGTACAGATTGTATAAGTTTCATTGCGCCCGGGCATGCGTGCGTGCGTGCGTGCGTATATATATATACAGTTGCAATCAGAATTATTGAACCACCTTTGAATTTTTTTTCTTTTTTAAATATTTCCCAAATGATGTTAAACAGAACAAGGACATTTTCACAGTATGTCTGTTAATATTTTTTGTTCTGGAGAAAGTCTTATTTGTTTTATTTCGGCTAGAATAAAAGCAGTTTTCAATTTTTTAAAACCCATTTTAAGGTCAAAATTATTAGCCCCTTTAAGCTATATATTTTTTCAATAGTCTACAGAACAAACCATCGTTATACAATAACTTGCCTAATTACCCTAACCTGCCTAGTTAACCTAATTAACCTAGTTAAGCCTTTAAATGTCACTTTAAGCTGTATAGAAGTGTCTTGAAAAATATCTAGTTAAATATTATCTACTGTCATCATGGCAAAGATAAAATAAATCAGTTATGAGTTATTAAAACTATTATCTTTAGAAATGTGTTGAAAAATTTCTCTCCGTTAAACAGAAATTGGGGAAAAAAAATAAACAGGGGGGCTAATAAATCAGGGGGTTGAATAATTCTGATTGTAACTGTATATATATATATATATATATATATATATATATATATATATAGTACCCCAAGAATTCGATACATGCTTTCAGTATTACCTTTGTTTAAAAAGACCTGATCTAAATCTGTTTATATGAAATAAGCTGCTGCTTCCGAGCAGGTAAGCTACTAGATCTGTTGCTATGACAACAACTCTCGGATGAGTTTAGAAGAGTTTAGAATTATCCTGGATCGTGTCAAATCGTCAATAACCAAATCCAGCTATATATATATATATATATATATATATATATATATATATATATATATATATATATATATATATATATATATATATATATATATTTATTATAATATAAATTTTATGTATCTGTGCTAAATAAAAGTTTTAAAAATCAAACTTCTGAACTTTGCAAATGCATCTATTTAGCAAATGCGACATTCTACACAGATTTACAAAAATAAGGATCATTTGTTGTACAATTTCTTAACCAATCCCCTAAAATGGGCAATCGCTCACCTGTTTGAGCTGCAGGACTGTCCCCAGTGTTTCCACCATAGGGTTTTTCTTGTAGTGCTCCACAAGGTCCGTGAGCGAGTCGAATTTCTCCCCACCGCCAACATCATACTTAAGGTCATGCTGACAAAATAATAACAGAATCAACAGCACATTTATATTAAACAACAACAGTAAAAAATTGTAAAAGATTGTATCTTACTGTTTTAGGGACTAAATATACCATTTAAAAGCTTTCAACAAAGCATATTAAAGAGCCCCTATTATGATTTTGCAAAATGACCTTCCATGCAGTGTGTAACACAGCACTGAGTGAATGAAAACATCCAGCTGAGGATTAAATCTGAAAGTGTTTGAAAACTATTGATTCTTTAAGGAAAGAGTCGACTCAGAGTCGAATGAATAATTCGCTTGGTGTTCGAATCTTTTGCCTGCCCGTATCTACGTCAAGCCAAATATGAAGTACCAGATGTGGTAAAAAGTGAAAGCGCCTTTTTCTTCAAACACTAGTGGAGCGCAGAAGATCATGGGATTGATCATGATATGAAAATTACTATCGCTGAGAGATGGCCAGAGATGCAGCTGAGGGGAATAAAGGGTTAAAGTTCCTTTTCCCAACATTACCTCAGTATACCTTGTGCTGTGTTTGTTCCTGTCATTTTTCTGATGATTGATACAATAACCTACGCAGCAACACGGAACTCGTTTGTTATTAAAGGAAGGATCAGCAAAGACTACTAATGTATGGGACTTTGTCAGTAACGGTTGCGCAGTTTGTATGGACCAGTTTCTTCTTCCTCCAGATCCTGTAAGGATGATTAAAATGGTTGCCTTGCTTTCTGTAGTTTGCAAAATCTGTATTTAATTGTGTGTTGTAGCTTGTAATCGCTGCACGCAGCTTGTAATCACGTATCTGTTATAGATTGGTGCTTGTATTGTATCTCTCAGGTTAAATCTTTATGGGATATTTACATATTGCATCCAAAACCACATTGAAATCGTGATGCATGCTTCTTCCTTTATTGATTTAAATGCGTGTCTGTGTTTACAATCCTCTGCTGTTTGTCATTGCTATGGCAACCATCAGCTGTTCCTCACACACACACACGCAATTATCACAATGGTTCAACTTTTGCCACTAAGTGGATTAACAGTGAATAAAGCTACGTTCACACTGCAGGCAAATGTGGACCGAATCTGATTTTTATATATATATATATATATATATATATATATATATATATATATATATATATATATATATTAGTGGTGGGCCGTTATCGGCGTTAACGTGCTGCGTTAACGCGAGACTTATCGCGCGATAAAAAAAAAAATATCGCCGTTAATCTATTCTCAAATTTGGGTTGGGAGCTGGGTCTATTTTACGCAAGCTATGATGACTTTCACCTTGATATATTAGCGCAGATGTATACCTGACCGGTGAGCTGTCTGACAAAAGAGTGCCCTTTTAAATCAAATCAGCAGGATGCCTGACTCTAACTGCAGTTCGGCAGTTTCACTTTAACTCACGAACATTTCATTCATGCCATCGTGACAAACTGGGATATTAGACGCAGATAAGGAGTAATGACTGGTGAGAGTGTTATGGAATTTAATAATGCACGCCAAATAGTAAGAAAAAAACTTCCGCATTTCGCGATGTGTGTGTGTTTGTGTGTGTGTGTGTGTGTGTTTGTTTGTTTGTGTGTGTGCGGTCCTTTACTGACAGCCGCATGTGGATCTTGTGGGAAAACATGGTGAAAGGTCCTAAAGACCGCGGTGTTTACTTCAATAATGCCACTAATATCTGCATACTCCACATGTCTTACTTCCGTTTCTGTTTAGTTCAGTTATGACTTTAGTCGGATTAAGGTAATTAAAAATCGCTGCTTGGAGTTTATGTAGGCCTACAGCTCAAAATTAATGTTTAACTGAATTAACAGTTAGTAAACACAAGTACATCTTATTGAACATCATTTATTTTCATCACCAATTATCGAAGTAGAACAGTTTCTCAAGCAGTTTGTGATGCATTTTGGACACAGGAGATGAGCCCCTGGTCTAATGCGACACCCGGCTTAAAAAACCAGTTCTCAAAGACTTATAATTTGGGTAGCACACATATTCTGAATGCCTTAGGCAGAATTCAAATGAGCCATTTTAATCTAGGTTAATTTCGAAATTAATCTAGATTAAAAAAAATTAATCTATGCTCACCTATAATATATATATATATATATATATATATATATATATATATATATATATATATATATATATATATATATATATATATATATATATATATATATATATATATATATATATATCAAATAAAATCTGCCGTGACCCATTTAAATTCATTTTAAAATCTATTTTAATTCTACACTCGAGCACACTAATTGTCTACTTAGTTTTAAAGGATCTAGAGCAGTCTAATCCACATCTGATTTAATAAAAACAGGCTTACAAAATAAAATCACATTGTAAATAACGCATTTGATTTTGTTTTACCTGGCAGCGTATCATGACGTGGGTGACTTTGGGTTTGCCGTCGCTGGTGTCCGTCTTGTCATCTCCAGTTCGTACGGAGAGCACAAAATCTCCTGGATGACTCTGACTTTCTCTGACCAGGAAACTTCCGTTCTTGCCCTTCTCTGTCAACAGCTTCTCAGCTTCACGACCAGAGAGGTGACCATGAAACCACCTTGTTTCAGGACAGTCAGAAAAGGTTTGTTCAAGTTCACAGCCAATAAAGAAAAGCCTATAAAACACAACTCATCCCAAATTGTCATGCAAGGACAGACAGATAATGTATGTGCTCACCTCTCTGAGGTGGGATCGGCACAGTTCAGAGGGTATTTCAGCTCAATGACGTCTCCGTTTTTCTCTTTCAGCTGTCCATGATGTTCCATGTAATACTGCACCAGCTCAGCAAGGGTGGCAAACTTCTCTCCACCGTACAGGTCGTAATAGTCTCCTGTGTTTTGAATCTTAATGTGTGTGACAGCGCCATTTCGCCTAGTGAGGAGGTTAAAAAAATTAAAGATGATTTATATTAGTATTGTTTAGGGAAAAAAGTGGATTAAAAAAATGGTTTTTTACTAATTTGTCTATTTGGTTGTTTATTAAATCTGAATTTATTAAAAATACATTTTTACTAGTGCTGGGCAAAGATAAAAATCACTATTAATCGCGTCCAAAAATAATCGGAGGGCAGTTTCATTCAGTGAACCACCTTCATGTGTAAAGCTGTCAAGTAGTTCAGGTCAAAAAACATGTGATCTTCGTAGAGCGACAAGTCGACGTCAATCAAAAAGCGTCACAGCAGAGCCTTAAAGTCGACCAGTCGTTCAACCCCTAGCAGTAAGCAAGCAAGTAATACAAGTACATAGCAAGCCATGCATTTTTTAAATTAGGCTAAATTCATTAAATTATTTATGCATAATAAAGCACATGTAGAACATCTACTATTTTTTGAGGGGAATAGTATATCTATAATCTGTTGCACCACTATTTTAAGTGAGTTTTTTTAATCTTATGAAAATTATCTATTTTCCCATTAAACCTTGTCATTCCCAGCCCAATATCAAGTTTATCAGTCAAAGCACACCTGACAGAAAGTGTAAAGTCTCCAGGGTTGCTTTTGCTGGGACGGGCCAGAAAACTGCCATCTACACCACGAGTGAGAAGGAGATTCTCTGCCTCCACTCCAGTGATGTTGGGGTGGAACCACCTGTAAACAAACACAGCAGTCAATCATATTGAAGGAGAGTCGGTTTTATATTCGCACATTCTTTCAGTGACAACTTGTAACAAGCTCCCTATATTGTTTACCACGCTACTTTGAATATTCAGTCTGAAATCCCATGTAAGATAGTAATGGGCGATATAAACGATATGCGATATAAACGATACAAAATTGGCCTACGATAGAGATTCTAATTCTATTGCACTATCGCGATAATGCATGTTTGATGACGCAATCTACCCGCGAAATTAAGAGCAACGAGCTGCAGCCGGCTGCAACGCATCATCTTGAATAAACAACAGTGCGACCATTTCGCTCGCATTTGCGACAAAAATAAGCTCGATTGATAACTTAATTCACTCGGCCACAGTAAAACAACATGCTCTTCACACTAACGTATGGTGTATTACGTTGGAAATCTATTGTGACTGTAGCACATGCTGACGCTCTCAACAACAGCATTAAGCAACGCATGGCACCGAATGGCGACGTGTCGCACAACTTGCGAGCCTCATGCATGGCATATCGAGGCTTGTCGCACAGATTCCCACACAGCGCTTCCCACACAGATTTTACCTGGGTGGCCGATATATTATTGGGACGGCCCGGTTCTGTGTTCACGAGAAACTGAGAACACTCTGCCACAGACTTCCAAGCTCTGCATGCAGACCCACAGAGATGCGCTGGATACAGAAGAGCGCGAAGACTAAATAGACTGATCCAGCTCATTATTTGGGGTGACAATACATTTTCCCCGGACATGTCCAAGAATCTGCTTTCGCTTTCGATATTAATTGTATTCATTTTTGCATTACTTTATAAGCAAACTTTATCTGGTGCGTCTCAATCTCTCAGCAGCAACAACACTACAGCAGACAGAGAGAGAGGGAGAGAGAAAGAGCAGATCAAGACACCAGTTTTAATTTCATTAGGAGAAAAAAATGTTTAAAATCAAATGCGTTACCTTAGGCTGCAGGTTAGAAATATGTTTTTATTTAAAGTATCTGCAATACACAATTTTATTGGACTAATTTAATACTGGAAGTAATTTCAGTACAGTGTATGTTACTTAACTAAACACCAGTTTTTTTTGTTCTCTGCAACTTGGCATTTAGGAACCAAGGACTTAAAAGAAAAGTCTTTCTTTCTAAAAGGCACTACATTTAGTTTATTTATCTGCAACATTGTGTTGTTTAATTACAGTTTTGCTTTTGCACAATAAATGTTCTCAAAATGACATGCAACGTTTCTTTATTTCTTAAAAAAAATAGCAGTTTGGCTTTCCTAAGGGTCTATGTAACCTGTTCTGAAATGGTTCTATTATAATTTATATATCGCAATATATATCGTTATCGCAAGAGGCTGCAATGTATATCGCAATATGGATTTTAGGCCATATCGCCCATCCCTAATGTAAGAATGACTTCAAAACAAGATTAGCACTATTTAATTGACCGTGAAGAATGTTGTACTTTGATAGTCATTGGCTGCTAATATAATTTCCCCATTTAGAATTTGCCAATAATATTTTTCTGAAATTATATTACTCAGGAGAAAGTCCAAATGTGCGAATATAATGTCCATCATGACACGAAAGTTGACTGTTGATCATTAAACTTTTGACAACAATCAAAACAAGCACAAATCACTCAAAAATCAAGACAACCAAAACATTAAAGTACCAACTAGGGCTGGGCGATTTGGCCTAAAATCAAAATCTTGATTAATTGAACGTTTTAACTCGATTACAATTCATGAACGATTCTTTTATTTATTTATTTTTTTGCCCTTATAGTTTACTCATAAGTTTTGTACAGTAAATATGTTCACATATTACAAGTGAGATGTTTGGATGGAGGGTGCATTAGAGCAATTCCAGCGTTAAGGATGTGACATTTGCAGTAAAAACTCAAAACATAAATACACAAAGAAAGTATATGTTAACATTATATAGGAACATCTGTCTATATTTTCCAAAACAATTAACCACAGAGTTATGGGATCCGAAAAATATCAATCTGTAAACATGTTTTGTAGTTTAAATGAAGAAAATAAAAGTGTGTTATGGATGTGACAAAAAAAAAGTCTGCGAGTTTACAGTGTACAACACATTGTGTAGAAATTCTGTGAATTAAACTGCACAACCCAAAATAAATAATCCTGATCAAAAGGATAAGAGTCGCTCTCTATAAAACAAAAATTACTGATTTTATTTTATTTGACCTTTTTGCGTTTATGAGGAAAAAGTGTTATGGATGTGACGTCTCTCCGTTATGGATGTGACCGATGTGAAATGGCCACTTGTGTGACTTTGGTAAATCAAATATAATAGTCTGAAAACATTGACAGAGACATTTTTGAGTATTTCTAAAGTACTGTAAAATACTTGTTTACGCAAAAAACATAGAAACACTTTCTGTAATTTGGTGAAAACTTAATTTTTTTCATGGCAAGGTTGACATTTGCATGGAATTGCTCATTACTTGATTTTAAAATAATTAAAGGAAACACACTGTTTACTATGTACGATTATTTATTGAACATCAATGTTGAACAACTGAAATTAAAACACACATTGCCTAAAACCAACAGTCACTTTGAAGATAAATAACTTGCACTTTTGGAAACAAAATAAATTATTTTCAATGTTTTTCATATTAAAAGTAGAAAATAAGCTGTTTCTCTTCTAAATAAAGTAACTCCCGTATATCCTGTGAATAACATTTGAAATTCTTGCATCTTCTGTAAACAAATATTTTAATGTAAATTATACTTTTATTGTAACAGAAAGTATGCCGAAAGTATATCAAGGCACAGCTTCCAATCATCGTCAATGTAGTAGTGCAAACGTGTGAGGTATGCGACCACGCAAAGACTGCACTGGACCATACCGGTCAGTGTATCGGATTTGGTCATCGGATTTTCATTTTATAAACGGATATTGAAGAACGAGCCGTTTTTTGATTTTCGTTTTAAAATTCAAAAACGAATATTGAAATACTAGGTGTTTTTCATGGTGAAAAACGAAAAAGCAAAATTCAAAAAGCATTTTTATTTAGAATAACAAAAAATAAAATCCCCAGAAAACAAAAACGAATAAACCTTGTTTTTTATATTCCGAAACCAGATAGGCCGACTCATTCATGGTGACGCAATGCTGCCACACACAGGCTAACCTACTATAGACATGGGATGCTGATCAGGGTGTTGAAATGATTCGTGGTCAAACTTTGGATCATTATGCTGTCTTAATGAGGAAAATATGTCTTAACAAAATCCCGTTATCACAAGAAAATACCATTTACAACATTAATAGGTGGAAAAAAATAATAGCCTAGAGTAGGTTAGCCTGTGTATGGCAGCATTGCATCAGAGTGAATGAGTCGGCCTATCTGGTTTCGGAATATAAAAAACAAGCCTTTACTCGTTTTTGTTTTCTGGTGATTTTATTTTTTGTTATTCGAAATAAAAAATTAAAATCAAATGCTTTTTGAATTTTGCTTTTTGTTTTCCACCATGAAAAAGAAAAACACCTCGTATTTCAATATTCGTTTTTGAATTTTAAAACGAAAATCGACAAATTTTTTGTTGTTCAATATCCGTTTCTAAAATGAAAATCCAATGACCAAAGGATATACTGACCCATACCCATTATTTCAACGCAGAAGTATAAATCAGCCTTAACCCAGCGGGGTCACATGACCCACACGCAGTAGGAAAGTAATTGAAAAAAATGTATTGGAAAATTAGATCAATTATAGGTTTTGAATGTCGATTTCAATTACTTTTTGATTAATCGCCCAGCCCTAGTACCAACAGAAGCATTAGTAAATATATGAAATTATCATACTGAAAAAGTTGGAGCAATAATAATGCATGAGTATACTGGAACACCACAATTGCATTTTGCATTAATAATGTCTTAAATTTGACAAGGTATACCACGGTTTGGAAAAGTCAGGGTTTTAAAACCGCCAAATTTGTCTGTTACACCATACCTGTAGTATATGCAAGATTTTTTTTTATACTTTTTTTGTTTTGTTTTTATGACAACAGTACCTCTGGCAGAAAAGATATCCAAAGAAGTTGTTTTAAAATGTAAATAAATCTGTGTTTTTTAAACTAACGAAGACAGTAGAAGCCAATAGCGTTGTTTCCATCCAGAAATGCGAATTAAATTTATGCGCAAAACTGGAATATCACATAAAAGACGTGCGAATAAAGCAGCGTTTCCATCCAATGAGACAAAGAGAACAAAATCGTAATTTCCTGATTAACTGGTGCCAAATATCAACAGGAAAAACGAAACTTGCGGTGGTTGGAGAAGCTGCGTGAATCTTTACTTCATTTAATAAATGACTTGCGCTTCAAAAGACAAATGCCATGACACAATGAACGCGTGGTGGTGTTTGAAGGAGTGAGACATCTTGACAGCTGTGAAAGTAATTAATAATATAATATAATAACACTAATACTGAAACTGTTAAGGTGCTTTAGAATGACCAAAACAACATTTCAGATGTTTTACAGTGTGCTCAGAACATTTTTATCATCACATGATCTCTAATAACAAAATCACATGACCGTTTTAATGCGCACACTGGAATTTGTTCAGTAAAACTGTTTTCTTCGTAGTTTATGCGCATCTTTTCTTATCGAATAAAAAGTTTATCCTCAGTTTTGCGCATGTTTTTTGGGGGTTTTTATGCGCACCTTGCCGTTTTCATAAACCATTTTTTATGCGCATATCCATAATGCCTATACAAATAGAGGGATGGAAACATATTGAATGACTCTTAGATTATTAAGCCTGACATGTTTACTGTTCCAAAATGTTTTAAATGTTTTTTCTAAATTAAATATATTGTCTTTAAAGGGGAAAAAAAGTTTTAGGTTTTTTTTTTACCCAGACATTTAAAAAGAATATATTTTAGAGCAGTAATCACAATACCGTGAATCCGTGATATTTTTATCGAAGGTTATCATACCGTCAGAATCTTATACCGGCCCATGCCTAGTCTTAAACACCTCATGATCGTTTATTACCTTCAAACATGTACATGTTTCGAAAAATTCCACCTATACAGTTTAAACAAATAGAGGTAAAGTTGGTTTTATATTCGGATATTCAGACATTCTCTTTAATAATATAATTTCAGAAATGTATTATTTGCAAATTTCAAATAGCGAAATCATACAAGCAGTCAATGACTATCAAAGAACAGCATTGTTCACATTTATTTAGGTAGTGCTAATGTTGTTTTGAAGTCATACTTGCATGCTAATTCCGATCGAATATTCAAAGTAACATGGTAAACAATATAGAGACTTCTAAATAAGCGAATGTGTGAATGTAAAAGCAACTTCACCTCTATTTTAAACATGCTATACTTATAGTCTAATGCATTAAATGGCGTATTAAATATGATTTGAGTGTCCAATTATGTCTTACATTTTCCTTGTAGCATGAATTAAGCATGCATCTATTAATTTGACCTATTTATAATGCAAATAAATAGAGGTAAAGTTGGATTTCCTGTATATTCAGATATTCAGACTTTCTCCTTAATAATATAACTTCAGAAATGTATTATTTGCACATTCTAAATAGCAAAATCATATAAGCAGCCAATGACTATCAAAGTGCAGCATTGTTCACAGTCAATTAGATAGTGTTAATGTTGTTTTGAAGTCATACTTGCATGCTAATTCCGATCGAATATTCAAAGTAACATGGTAAACAATATAGAGACTTCTAAATGAACGAATGTGTGAATATAAAAGCAACTTCACCTCTATTTTAAACATGCTATACTTATAGTCTAATGCATTAAATGGCGTATTAAATATGATTTGAGTGTCCAATTATGTCTTACATTTTCCTTGTAGCATGAATTACGCATGCATCTATTAATTTGACCTATTTATAATGCAAATAAATAGAGGTAAAGTTGGATTTACTGTATATTCAGATATTCAGACTTTCTCCTTAATAATAATCCTTCAGAAATGTATTATTTGCACATTGTAAATAGCAAAATCATATAAGCAGTCAATGACTATCAAAGAACAGCATTGTTCACATTTATTTAGGTAGTGCTAATGTTGTTTTGAAGTCATACTTGCATGCTAATTCCGATCGAATATTCAAAGTAACATGGTAAACAATATAAAGACTTCTAAATGAACGAATGTGCGAATATAAAAGCAACTTCACCTCTATTTTAAACATGCTTTATTTATAGTCTAATGCATTGAATGGCGTATTAAATATGATTTGAGTGTCCAATTATGTCTTACATTTTCCTTGTAGCATGAATTATGCATGCGTCTATTAATTTGACCTATTTATAATGCAAATAAATAGAGGTAAAGTTGGATTTACTGTATATTCGGATATTCAGACTTTCTCCTTAATAATAATCCTTCAGAAATGTATTATTTGCACATTCTAAATAGCAAAATCATATAAGCAGCTAATGACTATCAAAGAACAGCATTGTTCACAGTCAATTAGATAGTGTTAATGTTGTTTTGAAGTCATACTTGCATGCTAATTCCGATCGAATGTTCAAAGTAATATGGTAAACAATATAAAGACTTCTAAATGAACGAATGTGCGAATATAAAACCAACTTTACCTCTATTGCAAATGACAATAAAACAACGTTAACGCAGGCAGATACAATCAATAAACCGAAGACAAAAGATGGCAGAGCTGTCATGTCACATTCTCAAAACACAGTGTCAAATCTATAACACGACCTGTCAATCACGATCAACAGATATGAAATATAAACATTAAAAAGGCTTACAGTGCCCTAAAGAGAGCTCATTCACAGTAATTTGGACTCAAACATGTACAGTCTCGCCCTGGTGGGTTTAAATCATTAAACTGTCTGCTATTTCAAGCAAACACGTTGCTTTCGCACATCGGACAACCTAAAACTATCTTAACAAACAATTGCTTGATTTACCATGAAAATAAGACACCCCGCAGAGACAAGAAAGGCTAAATAAATAAGTAACAGGAAGAATGTTTGGTTTGTTTTTGCTTGTTTCTCACCTTCGGGATGTCATCGCTCCCTCACTCCGTTTACTGTAATTTCACTCACTTTCCGGGTAACAACTCAGTTTAAATCAACAGTGCCGTGTTCAGCGGCTCATACGGCAGCGGGTACCGCTCGGTTTGGGTTCGGACAGACGAACATGAGTGGAAAAATGACAGGAAACGGGAACCGGGAGCGCTAGGCCGCGGCGGCGGAGAGTTTTCTGGAGTCGATTGGAAAAACGTCACCAAAGCTGCGACACACAGAGAGCGACGCTCCGCACTGACGCGCCCTCCAGAGGCGGACAACAGGAACAACAGTGACAAAAATCAACAAAATCGTCCTAAATATAGCATCATTTTTAATCAAGATAGTAAAAATTGAACAACTTTGTTGTTTTTTAGACGTTGCAACCGACTATCATAAAATATACAGTAATAATAATATAATAATATAATATAATAATATATAATACGGATATGTACAGTCAATATTTTTTTTTCTTTATAAAACGTTAGACGTTATATATTAGTAAATCCTTAAAATTATACATTTAAGGCAATAACTTATAGTGTTCCTGTTGCAGTTCAGATTTAAGGTGATAACTTATTTCTAAACATGAATTAAAGCAAGCTCTAATCGTGCACATTTACATTTATGTACATGTTCTATGTTTTCTTTCTCTATTTATTGATTTTTTAAATTTATGTATTTGTTTGTTTGTTTTGTAATAACCAGTTTAACAACAGCGCTTTGACGTTTTAACACTCTTTTTTTACAAACGCGAACTGCGTCCGGCGTCGTCGCCTTTTTGTCCCATCAGGCGGCTCGTCTAAATCTTGACGTGGCATCACCAGTAGCGCAGCTAGCGCTTGTCAGTCTCCGCCTTTATCGGCCCAGCGCGGTGTAAACTCTCTTTTATGGGTTTTACTCTCCATTAACTCACCGCACCAAACATGTTTACGTTCTCGGAACTCATCGTTCTCCTTTGCGCGTTGTCTTACACGGCGAGCGGCTATTTTGTGAGCATCGACGCGCACGCGGAGGAGTGTTTCTATGAGCGCGTGAACTCGGGCACGAAGATGAGCCTGATGTTTGAGGTCGCCGAGGGAGGATTTCTGGACATCGACGTGAAGGTGGCCATTAAAATACACTCTCTGTATTATTCCATACCATTTAATAACACGCTTGTTTATAAGCATCCACTGTGGGATGTTTGCAGGTGTCGCTGTCTGCTTAGCAGATGGTGGATAAAGCCGGAAGTGAATTCCTGTCTGAGAGTGATTATAATGCTTTAGGTGCTCAATTATATATTAGTCTACATATTATTTAGTCGACTTGGGGTCAGAGTGTGCTATTTTGCATTCCGCAGCTCTTAGTAAAACATAAGAAATAGTCTGGTGTTACGATTCTTTTTGTACGTTACATTTGATTTGTTCGTGATTCTGTGTACTTATAATATATGGTATTATTTATATAATATTACATATATATGAATGATATTGGGTGTTTACCATGTTTTGAATAGGTATCTTGGTCGAAAGTGTCAAAGGTGACACCTGCTTGCGCAAAGCATACGTCATTTACGCAGGCTTATCCCTTTATTTCTTAAGGCAGAAGATAGAAGAGAATGTGTTAACTTATTATGTTTTCATGTGAGTTTTTCAATGTTTAAAATCAAAACAATATTTCAGTCATGTACCTGTTAAAGGTGAGTTTTACCTGATGCTCTGGATTGAGGTGAAGTTGGTTTTATATTCGCACATTTGGACTTTCTCCTTAATATAATTTCATTAAAGTATTCTTTGCCAATTCTAAATGGGAAAATCATAATAGCATCTAATGCCTATCAAAGTACAACACTGTTCTGTCAGTTAAATAGTTCTAATGTTGATTTGAAGTCATACTTGATGCCATTTCAGACCGAATATTCAAAGTAGCATGATAAACAATATAGGGAGCGTGTCTCAGGTTATCACTGCGAATATAAAACCAACTGTACCTCATCAATATGCACTGTATGTCTTTAACAGATAACAGGTCCAGATGGGAAGCAGATCTATAAAGGAGACCGGGAGTCTAGTGGGAAGTATTCTGTAGCCGCTCACATGGACGGAACCTACAAGTTCTGCTTCAGCAATGAGATGTCCACCATGACCCCCAAGATTGTGATGTTCACCATTGACATCGGCGAGGCGCCCAAAGGACAAGACATGGAGACAGAGGGTGAGCAGACACACTGACCGTCATCTACTTCACTTTTTTTTTTTTTATAGAGTGAATCCGCACTGATGTTTTGAAACTTTCCACATGAAGTGGGTGAGGGAAGTTTATGGCCCTTTGGTATTTAAATGAGTATTCAGGAATTAATCATAAATAGTCAGCCAGGACACGTTACCCTTTTACATCTGGTTTTAACTTGTATTAAAATGTCTACCTGCTAACCACTTGTGTTCAGATTTTGTTGAGACCCTTCGCTCTTATTTCAGCACAATCATTAGAGAGCTCAGTGTGACTGAAATGTAGGGTTGCCAGGGATAGTTTTACATTACTAAATCTTCAAATTACTGTACAATACCGTATACTTTATAAATACCAAATATTATTGTTTGTGCTGCTGTTATGCTACTTGAGGTATAATAAATTTCCACTGTACACCACCTGACTTGTCGTCGATCCCAGTTGTAAGAGCAACAAATAATACCATGACTTCTAGTTTAGAAAAGTGGCAGAAGGTAGATTTCTAATATGAATCAACTGTTGAACTGCATCCCAATCATCACAACTACTGCAGAAGACCAAGGTAGGCAAAGAAGGTCAATGTGCTTCAAGATTGGCCAGCCCAGTCACCACTCATGAACATTATTGAGCATGTCTGGGGTAAGATGGAGGAGGCATTGAAGATGAATCCAAAGAATCATGATGAACTCTGGGAGTCCTGCAAGAACGCTTTCTTTGCTAATCCAGATGACTTTATTAATAAGTGATTTGAGTCATTGCAGAGATGTATGGATGCAGTCCTCCAAGTTCATGATGGAGTCAGACACAATATTCATTCTGTTTCCACTGCAGCATGACTTTATATTCTATACTGGACATTATTTCTGTTCAGTGACAAGACTTTTGTCTAAGCAAAGTCAGACCTTACTGTCCTAATTAAATAATTAAAAATCAAGGCATGATCATATTTTATTTTGGTAAAATAAGCGTAATCTAGAGGCCTTTGCCTTTCACATAAGACACTTCTGATACCAAATGATCAACTAGAAGTCAAGTTATTTTTTGTTGTTCCTAAAACTTGGATAGACGACAAGTCATTTGTCAGGTACTGTATGACGTATCTCATTGTCCCTTTAGAGGCAGTTTCTTTGTTACTTTTCTGCTAAGATGGATTTTGTTTACATATTTGAGTTACAGTTAATAATTTTCTTTAATCTTTAAGATGACAAAAGACTCAATTTAAGGTGTTGTGATGCAATTTATTGTTTTTGTTCATCTGGTATAGTATCATTTGTTTGTTAAACACTATTCGTCAGTTGGCAGTAGGGTTGGGCCGATAGACGATGCCATTGTCCATCGGCGATGGCCGATAGACATCACAATGCTGAGCCGGCATCACGATCCATCGCCTCGCCCCCGTCGCAAACCCGCTCGTGAAAAATACACTCTCAGGCCCCGTTTACACTAATACAGCTTACATTTAAAATGGCATTTTAGAACGAAAATGACCCACGTCCACACTGGCGTTTCATCTAGCATTTCTGAACAGCCCTCCATCCACTGAAAACGCACATCACGTGACCACACAGCCACAGACACACACACTGTCATGTGCTGGTCTGAGCTCCAGAGAACAGTGTACGTCGGACAGTTTATCAAGGATGATAGTGGATCGCGTCTCACTATAGTTGTTAAACGTGATATTTAATTAATCTTGTCTCTATCCAGGGCTTAATTGGTGCCGGAACACTCCGGATCCGGCACCTCATTTTACCGATCTCCCTCCTCAAACGCCCTCCTCCCCTGTCCACTGTTCATTTTCACTTTGTTCCGCGATTCTCCAACCCTCTTCACTTTCGTCCGCGACACCTCAGCGCCGCTCACTTTTGTCCGCGAGCAACCCCCGCGGCTCTCACTTTCGTCCGCGACACCCCTCCGCCATCCATCGCACCAAACAAATGACTGACACGGATCACTCTGCCTACTCATGCCAGAGTCCCGCGGAAAAAGTGATTGACAGGTGGTAATTTGTGCGTAACTTATCTTTATTTATTTATGATTTGGTTATGGTAAAACAAAGACCAGGTAGTTGAAATGGTAGGCTACAAATAATTAATTTGTTATGAATTAATTATTCATAAATAATTAATTCACCTCTGCCTATGAAAACGATTCTATCGTCCATCGCGATGTTTCACATTAGACATCGAACGATGCTAAATTGGTCAACATTGCCCAACCCTAGTTGGCAGTAATGTGCATAAACTCGTGTTGTTGAGCTATCATTCAATCAATTTTTTTAACAATCGATAAGCAGAATCGAAATCGATAAAAATCGAACACTTCCCAACTCTCTGTAAATCAATCCAATGTTAATGAACATGCAGGAAAGAAAGCAACAAATGTGGGTACTAGCAATAATATTTTAATAATAGTCATATTTTACATATTTTGTAGTCATACATTTAGTTTAATTGGTCATGTTTTAGGTCAATATTTGGTCTTTTATGCCACTTAAAGGGACAGTCCACCCAAAAATGAATTGTCAATAATTACTCACACTCAAGTGGTTCTACGCTTTAATGCTTTTCTTTTTTCTGATTAACACAAAACAAGATATTCTGAAGAATGCTGTAAACCAGCATTGACGTGCTGTGGGAACAAAAATAATCTGGAGGCCAATGTCTAACATTCTTTAAATTATATTCCTACGTGTTTGACCCGAAAAAAGAAACTGAAACGGAAGAATGAATAAATAATGACAGATTTTTATTTATGTTTGTTGTGTGTGTGGGTGGTTGGGGGGTGAACTCTGCCTTTAATGACTGTTAATGCTAGAACTTAGTGACATGGCCAAAAAATTATATCTCAATTGTGATATACAGTATCTTATTATTTAGCATTTTTTATATTCTCTGAAAAAAAACATATATTTTTGTGTAAATTAATATTTATGTACATATGTATTTCTTTTTTACTCTCCTCCCCAATTCTGTCTAATGAAACCGTTCATATCACAGGCTGTGAAAACAAATAGAATTAATACTATTAATTACTTCTGCTATGCCGAACGTTATTACATTACATTCTGCAATTATAACACTATCAAACAAAAATATTGCTTTAGCAAAACAGATGGTAAATTAACTAACCGATGTTAATTACCTGATTATTGTAGAATATTTACAGTTGCTGCTATCATACAACTACACTTACTTGTAGGTTTAAAGATATATATATATAATGCCACATTATTCGTCAAACAACAAATGTATAAAGTATAAGTGTCCTAAGCACTTTAAATAGAGCAGCTTTTTCTGTCAGTCTGAGCTGTTTTAAATTACTCATGTTAACAGAGTTATTTTGAAGGCCTTAACATAAAACATGACTTGCATATTATAAAAGAGAACAAATTGGGTTATGTACTTTCCCAGCAGCAACTGCTTTTCCACATTTCCTCATATCAAACCATTGTATATTCATTTAAAAAGGTTTGGCTATATATTTGTAGATATTACTATATTATATGTACTCCATATTCTGCCCAGTCCTAGTTAAAACTATAAAAAGCTGACTGACTCTAATTGATGGAAAATGAACATGTTTGAAATGTTTTAGACTTTAACGCTGTTCGTGCGCATAATATCCTTGTGTACTTTACCGAAGACGACGTCAGCTATCACTGCATGAGCATAAAGATGATAGAGAATAAACAAACGCTTGTGGCAATATCTGGATTATTTGTGCTTCAAGTTATGTAGAATGTAAGGGTAAAATGAGTATCAGGACATTCATATTTGTAAACAATTAGCACAAGAAAAAGAATTATAACAATAAAAAATGCATGTTTACAATAAACAACACCCCATCCATACATGGTATAATTGTCACATTTTGTCAAAACATTTCTCATGTTGATGTTACATAAACATGGTTTCCGCTACATTCATTCTTCCATGGCGGGGCGCCACACCAAAATTCATCCCGCCACGGCTACATAACAGCTTCTCATTCAAAAACATTCAGTCTTTTTTTTTTTTAATAGCTGGTTATAATTGCACCAAAACGTATTAAAAGGTAAGTGAATTTTTATTACCAGTCCTGCCGCCACAGCTGGAAAAAATCCTAGAGGAAACACTGATAAAGATAGTCGAAATTGTTGATGGTAATGATAAATAAATAAATAAAAATAATGAACAGTAATGATGCATAAATAAATTACATTTAAAAACATGATAACATTGAATTTAAACAATAGCATAAATAAGAGAACGTAACAACAACAAAGACTAGCAAAACTATTTTATATATATATATATATATATATATATATATATATATATATATATATATATATATATATATATATATATATATATATAATATAAATGTATTATAATATAAATGTATTATAATATTTATAGCGCAATGCTAATTGACCTAGCCTTCTTTGCGTAAAATAGCATTATTTCGTCTTCATTCTGTGATATTAAACAATTAAAAAATTGTTTTATTAAACACTCGAATGGTGTTATAAGGTGAATTTAGAATAAGGGGGGTATCGGTATATTGCAAATGATAAAATATCGCACTTCCCTACTTTAATCTCTGCTTTGACTGAGGAATTGAGTGTACTTATAAGTATTATTCATGCTATTTAGTGTACCACATTGTATGTCTTCCTCACTGATTGTTTAATTTGGCTCATCACACACCAATGTTATTTATTTTTTTTATTCATTCATTCATTTTCTTGTCAGCTTAGTCCCTTTATTAATCCTGAGTTGCCACAGCGGAATGAACCGCCAACTTATCCAGCACATTTTTATGCAGCGGATACCCTTCCAGCCGCAACCCATCTCTGGGAAACATCCACACACACTCATTCACACTCGGAGGAAACCCACGTGAACGCAGGGAGAACATGCAAACTCCACACAGAAACACCAACTGACCCAGCCGAGTTTCGAACCTGACCCAGCGACGTTCTTGCTGTGAGGCGACAGCACTACCTACTGCGCCACTGCGTCGCCATTTATTTTATATATATATATTATACACACACAGTTGAAGTCAGTTTAATTTTTTTTCCCAATTTCTGTTTAACTGAGAGAAGATTTTTTTCAACACATTTCGAAACATTATAGTTTTAATAACTCATCTCCAATAACTGATTTATTTTATCTTTGTTATGATGACATTGAATAATATTTTACTTGATATTTTTCAAGACACTTCTATACAGCTTAAAGTGACATTTAAAGGCTTAACTAGGTTAATTAGGTTAACTAGGCAGGTTTGGGTAATTAGGCAAGTTATTGTATAACGATGGTTTGTTCTGTAGACTATCGGAAAAAAAATTAGCTTAAAGGGGCTAATAATTTTGTCCCTAAAATGTTTTTAAAAAAATTGAAAACTCCTTTTATTCTAGCCGAAATAAAACAAATAAGACTTTCTCCAGAAGAAAAAATATTATCAGGCATACTGTGAAAAATTCCTTGCTCTGTTCAACATCATTTGGGAAATATTTAAAAAAGAAAAAAAAATCAAAGGGGGGGGCTAATAATTCTGACTTCAACTGTATGATATATATATATTGTGGTAATATTTAAAATGGCACAAGCATACTTGTAAACCTGTGTACTGGTGTAATAAACCTCAATGAGTCAATGAGGCGGAGAGTCAGCACACAGCCACTGCCGCAGGATTTCTGGGAAATCCATGTTTTTTCTGTTGTGTCCTCACAGCTCCATATGGTAGGGTTCCCATGGTCATGGAAAGCTTGAAAGGTGTCAGAGCTTTCAATGATGACTAAACTGGAAAAGAGTCATAAAATAATATATAATAGTCGTCTAAATTTCTCTGTCAAATTTTATGTCTAGTTTTAAAATCTTCAGTAATTTTTCAATTTTCATTTGTGCATGTAGAAGACATTTATGCATGTAGTGTATGTAAAGTACACCAACATTAATTCGTACACATCGAAAATGTCATGCCTGTCTGTTTTAAATGCAGATTTTGCACTAGTACCCTTGTAAAATTACAATCATGTTCTGTTTTACGCTTTTAAAATTACACATGCATGGGTTTGATTCATGCAAGAAATATTTATGACCGTTTTGTTTTTTATTCCGTATTTTTTAATCCCCCAGAAGTCAACTAAATATGCATATATTTTTACATATTTAATCATTTATTTAAAGATTTTAATATTTCGAGCATTTTGGATGTTTTTCAGAAGGTATCCACAGGAACAAATTAAATTTTTTTTACTAAAAATATAACTGAAAGTCATATCTAATTTTTTTAAATGTAATTTTTGTGTTTATTTTGTATCTTCTCTTATTGATGTATGATATTGATATTGAAGTTACGATATATGTTTTTATCTATATTGATCTTGCCATGAAATAGCCATAAGTTGCTAACGTGGCAATCAATAAAGTAAATTATTTATTTAAAGATGTATAATTTTACTGAAGGCACGTTTTTCGATGCTTAACATGACCTTTTTTCCCTATCCAGGAGGAGGTGACAGCTGGGATGGTAGGAATAGAGTGTACAGTGGATGGTTTTAACATCGGTTGAGCTGTAAAATGAATCCTAACCGCATTTGCACTTACATTTGCACCTGTGTGTAAATTATCTAAACATTTTCTGAGAGATGTGCTCATAAATGTGGCTTATAATGGCAGTGTGAACGTTGAGGAATGAGGTGTGGATTTTATTGTGGTGGTAAAATCTTAATATGTTTTATCTAAGATATTTGTTGTGTTTTACATTCTCATTGCCTGTTTTGACCATTAAAGGTCCCATGAAATTAAAAAAAAAGTTTTTTAGATGTTAGTATCAGCATTGTTAGTTTTTAAGATATCTTTAAGCTAGTGCGCACCAAAACAGTGACACAATTCATGTTTTTAAGTAGGGCTGGACGATATGGCAAAAATTTATATCATGATATATTTTTTTATTTCGGTCGATACGATATAATTCCGATATCGATATGGACAATATTAAAAAGAAAGGAAAAACTCCCAAGAATGCACACAATGGATGTCTGTACCTACAAATGTCTGCAAAGTGAATTTGCAAAGTCGATAATACCTCCAGACTCTTATAACTTTTTTTAAATAAAAACAGTACAAAAAAATTTGTTCACTTTTTATTTGTGTTTAGCCTATACAAACAAGAAATGTGAAATAAACTATCAAATAAATAAAGCTCAAAAATTCATAAAAAATATGCAAAATAGTTTTTTAGAAAAATAAGTTTTGTAGTATAACCAGCAGGACAGCAGTGATGTGTGAACTGAATTTGGTGAGAGTACAGTAATTTACAGTACAGTTATTGAATATTTTTCATAATAACAATTCATAAAAAATATGCAAAATAGTTTTTCAGTAAAATAAGTGTTGTAGTCTAACCAGCAGGACAGCAGTGATGTGTGATCTATGTTTGATGGCAGTATAATGAGTTAGAGGGAAGTTATAGACAGCTTTTGTAGTATTGTTTTTTGCGTTTTGCTCTTTGTAGACGGTCCCTAAGGATCGGTCTCTTTGCCGCCTGCGCATAGAGATCAATATAATGCGTCCAGCGCGTAGAAAAGCTCATTTTCAAGAAAATAAGGTTGTAGGTGGTTGTATACATTGCGACAGTTGAAAAAATGTGCTATTTGTGTAGGAACAATGTTTCGGTCATGAGTTATTGATCCGGAAAATACGAATCTGCGAATCTGTTGCTAACTTTACTGAACTGAACCACTTCCACACCACTGCATTAGTCTTTCCTTTCTTATCAACTTTTTCGTCTGCATTCTTACTTGTGGAAGCTTGTTCATTCGCATCTGTATTCAGAGCACTCATTTTGTAGCTAAAACTTTCTGCGGCGCAGCTTAACCAACTGCTGTGCTGAGCGCTGGCAGCGTGTCTGTGTTGTTCGTCATCACGTAAGTGAGATCAGATCACGCTCTTTCTGACGGCTGAGCACTGAACGTCATTCAGTGACAAGTGATACATGTATAAGATCTTATATGAATAATAATATATATATTTATATATATGCAAATTTATATCGAAATATCAGAAATGGGTTCAAAAATCATATCATCGTTATTGAAAAAAATTCTATCGCGATATATATTGATATCGAATTATTGTCCAGCCCTATTTATAAGATATAAAACTGATATAAACATGTAAAGTTTGTAGTTTGTCACTTCCGCCTAAATGGATCAACAGTTATTTTCACATCACCTCATACTTCAGTTTCTCATCCCATGATAACCAATCAAATGCTCTCTTGTATCTGACATGCCCCGCCCCCCTTAAAGACTCTATACATTTGATGCGCTTGAGCTCAACCACTCACTGGCAGAGCTGTGATAAAACAAAACACTATTGGCTGGTTTTTTTTAAAGGGGAGGAGCTACCCTATGTCCCGCCTCTCTTTGTGTTTCGCTGGAGACTGTCAAACATCTAATAAAAATGCACATTTCAAAGCTCTTCACAGGACCTTTAAACCTTTATTTTACAAGGAAAACCACTTGATATTTGTATCTCTTTTTCAAGAGTGCTTTTTCATATTTGAATAGTTTCAATCTGGTGTTTTAAAGTGTTTTTTTTTATTAATGCAAAAAAAATAACAACATTAAAGCACCTTATGACTTGTAAACTTGTGCATGTGTGTGTGAGGTGTTCACATTTAATTACAAACTTATTATATATTGCTGTTTTTTTCTGATTTGCATGCACATCATGTGTAAATTCCCATCATCCTGAGTAAAATCCTATTCATTTTACTTCCAGCTCATCAGAATAAGCTGGAGGAGATGATTAACGAGCTGGCGGTTGCCATGACCGCAGTCAAACATGAGCAGGAATACATGGAGGTCCGAGAGAGGATACACCGCGCAAGTAAGTCTGATCCTCAATGAGCGCGTGACCAGTCAGCCTTCCTAGATTACATTTTTAGAAATGACATTTGCCGCTTGTTGAAACTACTTATTTAAAATGAGCTGAAACAACACCATTCTTGAGTGTTTTGGGGGACAACTAGATTGTTTTATGTTCAATCCACTTAAATTTGTAAAAACGGTCCCACTTTATATTAAGTGGCCTTAACTACTTGCATGTTCTTACTGTGTTTATGTTAGTGTTGTCACGATACTGGAATTCACTACTAATCGGTACTGAAATTTTACAAACATCCATTTCCTGCTAACATTTGAGCGTTCTTAAACAGCGCTGATTTGACATTGTGCTCGCTTGCTCAACAGAAATGTCTGTGATTGGCCGTGAAGGTCATCAGTTCACCAAACTCAGCGCTGTTTACTGAGTGCAACCACATATACAGGGACACTGGAGCATTTCAAAGTCACGTCGATCAGCTGACATTCAAGTGATCTGCTGATGAATCACGACTTTAAAACGCTCCAGTGATTTAAATTTGTTTTGGTTTTTTTGAGTCTTAATTTGGCCACAACTTTCTTTGTTTCAGCAAATTTTTGGCGACAAATTTTATTTCGAGACATATTTTGGGAAAATGCTTTGGAAATAAATAAAAAAAATCAACAATACACTGTGCGAATTTACTATTTCATTATGTTTGGGGCTGTTTTTGCCCCATTAACTTCCATTATTATGACACATTTAAAAAAGATAAATTAATAATATTATAATTGATAATTATAAAAGATAAAATGTACAAACAATAAATAAGTAAAATAATAATAGATAAATACAATAAGTAAAAAAAACAAATAAATACAAAAGAAAATTGACCTTCAGTTTTAATCTAAATTAGTCTAATCCTCTTCAATTTAACTCTTTCCTGTAGAATTTATGGCTTTAATATAATCTATGAAAGGTTGCCAGATTTATATTAATTTGTCGTCCGTTTTTTTTTTTTTTTTTAAGGGAGAATCAGATTTTCTCCAGTTCCAAACTTTTTTTCATTCAAACATTTTATTCAACATTCAAACACAATGACTTACAAATTTGGTCCTACAAACATTTACACAACAATTAACAATAAAAGATACGTTGCATAAAGTAAAATAATAATAGATAATAAATACAATAACTAAATAAAAAATGCATAAATACAATTTTTTTTAATCCTCTTCAATTTAAATATTTCCTGTATAATTTGTTTTTAAAGTAATCTATGAAGGGTTTCCAGATTTTCATAGAATTTGTCGTATTTCTTTTTTAGGGAGAATCTGATTTCCTCCAGTTCCAAATTTTATAATACATTTTTTACAAATATTTTTATTGTTTGTTTGTTTAGTTTTTTTTAACATCAAGCACATTGACTTAAAAATTTGGTTCAAAAAACATTTACACGACAGTTAGCAATAAAATATACAAACAATACATAAAGTAAAATAATAATAGATAAATACAATAAGAAAATAATTAAAAAAATACATAAATACAAATTAAAAAAAAAAATACTGACCTTCAGTTTTAATCTAAATTAGTCTAATCCTCTTCAATTTAAACATTTCCTGTAGAATTTAGGTCTTTAAATTCTATGAAGGGTTGCTAGATTTTATAGAATTTGTCTTCTTTTTTTTTTTAGGAGAATCTGATTTCCTCCAGTTCCAAATTTCATAATTATTTATTGTTTGTTTTTTAACATCAAGCACATTGACTTACAATTTTGGTTCAACAAACATTTACACGACAGTTAGCAATAAAAATACAAACAATATATAGTAAAATAATAATAGATAAATACAATAAGTAAATAATTAAAAAAATACATAAATACACATTTTTAAAAAAATACTGACCTTTAGTTTTAATCTAAATTAGTCTAATCCTCTTCAATTTAACTGTGTCATGTAGAATGTATGGCTTTAATATAATCCATAAAGGGTTGCCAGATTTTATAGAATTTGTCGTCTTTCTTTTTTTAGGAAAAATCTGATTTCCTCCAGTTTCAATTTTTATATTGTTTTTTTTTTTTTTATTATTTTTTTTTATTGTTTTTTATTTATTTTTTAACATACAAACTGATTGACTTACAAATTTGGTCCAACAAATGTTTACACGACAGTTAGCAATAAAAGATACGATATACAAACAATACATGAGAAAGTAAAATAATACCAGATAAATACAATAATTTGTATTTATGCATTTTTTTTTTAATTATTTACTTAAAGATACTGTCGTTGTATTTGCACTGTCTGTATTTTGCACTGTCTGTATTTTGCACTGTCTGTATTTTGCACTGTCGTTGTATTTGCACTGTCTGTATTTTGCACTGTCGTTGTATTTGCACTGTCTGTATTTTGCACTGTCGTGTATTTGCACTGTCTGTATTTTGCACTGTCTGGAGCCAGCACCTAAGCTTTTCACTCATCATAGCACACATGCTGCTGATGATGTGACAATAAAAGTGATTTGATTTGATTTGATTTGATTTGATTTGATTTGATACTGAACTTCAGTTCTAATCTAGATTGGTCTAATCGCCTTCACAACCCCAAATCAGAAAAAGTTGTGACAGTATGGAATAAGCAAATTAAACAATGTAGTGATTTCTAAATTTACTTTGACTTCATTGCAGACAATACAACAAACATTATATAATGTGTTCCTCATGATTTTCCTCATGAGTTTTATTTAATAAACATGTCTTCCAATTTTGGTTCTTAACATTTTAAAAGAAAAGTTGTAACAGTAAAGCATTTACCACTTTGTAATGTTGCCATTTCTTTTCACAACACTTAAAAGACGTTTAGGGACTGAAGTGATGAAGCCTTTCAGGTGTAATTTTGTCCTATTCTTCCTGCAAACAAGTCTTAAGGTGGGCAACAAAATACGCCACACATTCTCTATTGAAGACAGGTCGGGACTGCAGGCAGGCCAGTCAAGTACATGTTCCATACTGTCCCAATTTTTTTTGATTTGGGGTTGTATGTCTTTAAAATAGACTATGAAGCGTTTCTAGATTTTTATTTTTTTTGTAGAATTTGTATTTTTTTTTTTTTAGGGTGAATCTGATTTCCTCCATTCCAAATTTTATAATTGTTTTGAATTGACGTCAAAAATGTTAAAACTTTTTACTGTTATGTTTTGACATGACCCCAGCAAAAATATGCACGTATGATTCCCATCCAAGTTATTAATTGAAGTATTAGTGTTTTATTTATTTGGTTTGATTATTCTCTGTATAACCTTTGTGTTTTTGTGTTTTGTCCTCTAGTCAATGACAACACAAACAGCAGGGTGGTGCTTTGGTCCTTCTTTGAGGCTCTAGTTCTGGTGGCCATGACCCTCGGACAGATTTACTACCTGAAGAGATTCTTTGAAGTGCGGAGAGTCGTATAAAAATTCTGTCTGTGTTCTCCAACAAACACATCGAGTCTGTGATTTACCAGTTTTACGAATTGGACGTCTAATTCAACAGATCGGAAGAACTTGGTTGTTCACTAATCCACCAGTCTTTGTTTTTATTCGCCTCAGTTGTAGACCTTCATCATTTTGTTTGAAAATTGGTTGCGAATTATTGATTTTTGGTTCGTTTTAGCCCGGTTTCTGTACATTTATTTTGAACAGGCATCTTTTATTTTATTTTTTTGGCTTGGTGTTTCTTCTCCAGTACTGTTACAATTGCACATTACTACGAGAATGAAGTAGAGATGGCGTTGTGGTGTTGCTCCATTAAGAATGTGGTTTAGGATTGTATGGAAAGGCATGATGTAATTAGCCATAACACGAACAGAGCGAATGGGAAGTCTGAAAAAAATGTCACCGCAAGCACATTTCATGTCATATATTCACTGCTCGCTATCACATTATGCCAACAACCTCCATGGCACATATTTAAACCTGATGCTGGTGAAGCAGTAAAACAAAAATGACTGCTTGGTAATATTTGCAGATTTATTCTGGTGTGTTTTTAATGTTTAGGCAGGGTAGGCCCGATTTCTTTTCCTTCTCTCTATCTTCAGTTTCTTCACACGGGAAGTACTTTATGTAGTTTTGTACAATTTTTGTTGTCTGAACCAACTCTTACAAGAATGATAAATACAAAGTTATTTGGCTAAGACTACTGGGAAAATGAAAATAATAATAAAAAAAAGAGTAAACATCTGAAGTTCAATGAGTATGTATGTCAAATATGAATTTGATTTAATAAACATGGAACATGTTCTTAAAATGTCTCACTTTATGGAGATCTGGATGCACAATGTGGGAACTTGCTGCAACATTTAATGTGCCAAGTTTTAATTGCATGTCAAACTACATGTGAGGGATGTAAACAATAACAATGGTCCCAACGTATTTCCTGTTTTACATTTTTAATTTCTATAGCTTCCGAGAATCCAAAAAGAGCCACGTAATGATAAATAATGTTATGGCAGCTGATTTAACATTAAGTTATGATTGAATTGCCTCTTGTTACAGTTATGAATTAGCAGTGGTGTAAAGTACTTGAGTAAATGGACTTCGTTACTTTACTTGAGTATTTTTTTGGCTACTTTGTACTTGTACTGAGTATCAAAAATATAAGCAACTTTTACTCTCTACTTGACTACATTTTTGATTGAATATATGTACTTCTTACTCCACTACATTTGAACGGATGCTTACCGTTACTCATTACATTGTGATTGTGCATGACAAGTCGGCATCTTTATCTACCACAGCTAATTTGTTGGGCGGACGAGGCGATATCGCCATCTGCAGGGTGCTGAAGGTACTGTATGCTATTTATGAGCTAAATCCATAAATCATGTGAACGTAATTTAGCAGCTTGCCTAATACCAGGTGTTTAATTGGCGACATGGCTGCAGCCAGTGATGAAGCCGAAGCTTGAATTTATATGTAGTTTACTAAGTTGAAAAATAACACTGCTCCTCTTTGTTTAATTTTAATACAGAGAAAACATCTTAATCAGTTGAAAACTACTCAAAATAAAAAATATTGCCCCCCTGATACTGAGAGATGAATCACATCAAAGTCAGATCAGATTTTTTTTACTACGTTTTACTACTTTTTTTTTTTTATTTGATTAATTGTTTGTGCCTTTTTTGAACATTTGAGTTTGACTGAGACTTTTTGTTCTATTTTTTAAATATATTTTGTTCTGCCATTTTATAACATTAAGGTGTTAAATTTAATTTATATATTAGGAAAATTAAACCTTTCTTGGTGTACTTTGAGGCTACATTCAGTATGAGTAAAATACTTAAGTTCTTTTAAAATCGGATACTTTAATACTTTTACTCAAGTCTTATTGGAATTGGTGACTTGTAACTTGTATTGGAGTAATTTTTACAGTAAGGCATCTGTACTTTACTCAAGTATGGTTTTCAGGTACTCTTTACACCTCTGTGAATTAGTTTGATAACAAGCAGGAAATGGTCATGGGTAGGCCCACACGGAATCTGCGCGCGCAGAATTCCGCAGATTTTCTGCAGATTTTCCGCAGATTTCCGCAGATTTTTAGCCCATCATTAATTCTGTTTATTTACTTAAAGTTAACTATTTACAGTGAATCTAATTTGATTTGCATTTTAAACATTAAATACAAGTTAAAAAGATATTATTTTTTATTTAACATATTAAGGTTTTAGTTATGATAAATATATTCCAAAATAATTCCGCAGAAATCCGCAGATTTTTACCAAAATTCTCAGCAGAAATAGCAAAAAACATCCGCAGATTCCGTCTGGCCCTAGTCATGGGCCAATGACATGACCACATTGAAATGGTCTATACTGTACAAAAGTAAGACCTTTTGTACAGAGCTCTCTATATATTTAATTTTATACTCTATATATTTTCAAAGGATAATTCACGCAAAACTAATAATTCTGTCATTATTTATCCAACCTTCGCTTGCCACAAACAAAAGAACAAGAATAAGTTTTGAAAAACGTTGAAAACTTGTAACCATTGACTTTTATAGTATATGCTTTTCCTACTATGGATGTCAATGGTTGCATGTTTCTAACATTTTTCAAATTATATTCCAAATTTGAAAGCACTTGAGGGGGAGTAATATTATATTTAAATTTGGGGGTAAGCTATCACTTTAATTTTTGATTAAAAGACAAAATATGAGAAAATCTGGAAGGAAAATGTATCCAGTTTTCAAAACGAACTTACTCAAGGTATGTATTTAATGCGGCACCAAGCACAGCTTTAACTGTTTTTAGGAGACTCCTGTAGTTTTCTGAAATACAGGGAGTGCAGAATTATTAGGCAAATGAGTATTTTGAGCACATCATCCTCTTTATGCATGTTGTCTTACTCCAAGCTGTATAGGCTCGAAAGCCTACTACCAATTAAGCATATTAGGTGATGTGCATCTCTGTAATGAGAAGGGGTGTGGTCTAATGACATCAACACCCTATATCAGGAGTGCATAATTATTAGGCAACTTCCTTTCCTTTGGCAAAATGGGTGAAAAGAAGGACTTGACAGGCTCTGAAAAGTCAAAAATAGTGAGATATCTTGCAGAGGGATGCAGCACTCTTAAAATTGCCAAGCTTCTGAAGCGTGATCATTGAACAATCAAGCGTTTCATTCAAAATAGTCAACAGGGTCGCAAGAAGCGTCTGGAAAAACCAAGGCGCAAAATAACTGCCCATAAACTGAGAAAAGTCAAGCGTGCAGCTACCAAGATGCCACTTGCCACCAGTTTTGCCATATTTCAGAGCTGCAACATCACTGGAGTGCCCAAAAGCACAAGGTGTGCAATGCTCAGAGACATGGCCAAGGTAAGAAAGGCTGAAAAACGACCACCACTGAACAAGACACACAAGCTGAAACGTCAAGACTGGACCAAGAAATATCTCAAGACTGATTTTTCTAAGGTTTTATGGACTGATGAAATGAGAGTGAGTCTTGATGGGCCCGTGGCTGGATCAGTAAAGGGCAGAGAGCTCCAGTCCGACTCAGACGCCAGCAAGGTGGAGGTGGAGTACTGGTTTGGGCTGGTATCATCAAAGATGAGCTTGTGGGACCTTTTCGGGTTGAGGATGGAGTCAAGCTCAACTCCCAGTCCTACTGCCAGTTTCTTCAAGAAAAACATGATTTTCATGCAGGACAATGCTCCATCACACGCGTCCAAGTACTCCACAGCGGGGCTGGCAAGAAAGGGTCTACAAGAAGAAAAACTAATGACATGGCCTCCTTGTTCACCTGACTGAACCCCATAGAGAACCTGTGGTCCATCATCAAATGTGAGATTTACAAGGAGGGAAAACAGTACACCTCTCTGAACAGTGTCTGGGAGGCTGTGGTTGCTGCTGCACGCAATGTTGATGGTGAACAGATCAAAACACTGACAGAATCCATGGATGGCAGGCTTTTGAGTGTCCTTGCAAAGAAAGGTGGCTATATTGGTCACTGATTTGTTTTTGTTTTGTTTTTGAATGTCAGAAATGAATATTTGTGAATGTTGAGATGTTATATTGGTTTCACTGGTGAAAATAAATCATTGAAATGGGTATATATTTGTTTTTTGTTAAGTTGCCTAATAATTCTGCACAGTAATAGTCACCTGCACACACAGATATCCTCCTAAAATAGCTCAAACTAAAAACAAACTAACTACTTCAAAAATATTCAGCTTTGATATTAATGAGTTCTTTGGGTTCATTGAGAACATGGTTGTTGTTCAATAATAAAATTAATCCTCAAAAATACAACTTGCCTAATAATTCTGCACTCCCTGTAATGTGCATTGTAATAACAGGTGTCTTTCAGCTCTTCCCAGATTACTTTCTCTGCCCAGGGGATCCCCCTATAGGTCTGGACTCTATGGAGGCCATTTCATGACTATCAGCTGTTTTGTTTTCTTCTTTTTTACCCGCCAAATATATATTACTACACCAGCAGTGTGTCTGGGATCAGTATAATGCTGAAAAACAAGTACTTTCCAGAAGTAATGGCAATATAGATTATAGTATTTATCAGCATTCACATTTCCGATTAATTCAGACCGTGTTTCCAACACCATTGGCAAAAGTGCAACCCTAAACCAGGACAGAGCCTCCATGTTTCAAATAAATAAATGAAAATGTGTGTGCGCGATTTATTTCTTCATTTGCCATACCATAACCAACAGACTGTCGGAGTTGCTGAGGTGTAATATGGATGCCATATGGTAGTGTATTTTTTTCCTCAGCGCATTTTTGTTCCACTTGTTCACTTCATTTACATTTGTTGGTCTGAATGCGGATAATATAATTTGTAAATAAATGTTTCTAATGCTATAACCATGAATGTGACGTAATATTCAATGCAAGATCAACGATATCCACAAACATCGCACGGAGAATGGCTAAGGTTGCGGAACGTTAGTACCGGCCATTTGTTTCCTGTTCGGAGCTTATTTCCTGCAGCACACAGACTCTCCCCATGTGTTTACTTTTGAGGATTAAATTTATCTAAATTATGGAAAACATCACCGATGGAAAATGGAGGAGCCTGCCTGTGAAATTACATGACAGCATATTACAGACTCTCAAAGAGCTGGAATTTACATATATGACTCCCGTTCAGGTATTTGATTACTGTTTATACTGTCGCATGTTTCTTATCATATTATCCAACGTTACAGTTTGCTAACTCCGTTTTCTCTAATTTCAGTCTGCCTGTATTCCTCTTTTTATGGGTAATAAAGACGTGGCTGCCGAGGCGGTGAGTTTGTATTTTCATCATAATGTGTGAAAGCTGCCTTGAGAACGTGTTATTAATATATAATAGTCATTAATTGTTATTTCAGGTGACTGGCAGTGGGAAAACTCTTGCTTTTGTGATCCCTGCATTAGAAATTCTTCTAAAGCGAGAAGAGAAGTTAAAAAAGATGCAGGTGTGTACATTTTTTACCCTATTTATACAAGCCCAAATCAGAAATGGTTGGGACAAGTATGGAAAACGCAAATAAAAGAAGAATGTAGTGATTTCTAAATTTACTTTAACTTTTATTTTATTGCAGACGATACAGCAAACATTATTTAATGTGTTCCTAATGATTATTATATTTTTATTTATTACACACGTATTTCAGTTTTGGTTCTTGCAGCACATTTCAAAAAAGTTAGATCAGCAAAGCATTTACCACTTCGTAATGTTGCCGTTCCTTTTCACAACACTTAAAAGACGTTTAGACACAAGTGATGAAGTGTTTCAGGTGTCATTTTGTCCCATTCTTCCTGCAAACAAGTCTTAAGTTGGGCAACAGTACGGTGTCTTCATGTCACATTTTGCACTTCTAAATGTGCCCCACATTCTCTATTGGAGACAGGTCGGGACTGCATGCAGTCCAGTCAAGTACCTGTATCCTCTTCCTCTGCAGCCAGGACTTTGTAATGTGTGCAGAATGTGGTTTTGCATTGTCTTGTTGAAATATGAATGGGCGTCCCTGGAAAAGAAGGCATCACATTCCAAAATCACTCATGTAGTTTTCAACAATAATGCTTGTTGTATTGTCTGCAATGAAGTACAAGACAAAGTAAATTTAGAAATCACTACTTTCTTATTTATTTGCATTTTCAATACTGTCACAACTTTTTCAGATTCGGGGTTGTACATCATTACTCTGTTTTCTTTCTGTGTAGTGGAGTATAGTTCTTCCTTATGGGTTATATAAAGTCTTAAAGCGATAGTTCACCCCAAAAAAATAATAACTTTAACAAGTTTACTCACTTTTTACTTGTTTAAACTTATGAGTTTCTTTCTTCTGCTGAACACAAAATAAGATACTTTGAAGAAAGCTGAAAAAGTGTAACCATTGACTTATATAGTAGGAAAAACAAATACTATGGAAGTCAATTTCCAACATACTTCAAAACATCTTCTTTGTGTTCAACAGAAGAAAGAAAGTCACTTTTTTGTTTCAGAACAAGTCAAGATTGAATTAATGACCAAATTTAGATTTTTTTGGAGAGGGGGTGAGCTATCCCTTTAACTATAATTCTTCGAATGCATTTTTAGGTCGGTGCATTGATCATAACGCCCACCCGTGAGCTGGCATTGCAAATCAGCGAAGTGATGGGCCGTTTTCTGCAGGGATTTCCTCAGTTTACGTGAGATAAAACTATCGACTGTACAAATATTCTTACAGTGCTTGTTAGAAGTGTAAATCTTACGAAACGTGTGTTTGTTTTTAGACAGATTCTTTTAATCGGCGGAAGCAACCCTATTGAGGATGTGGAGAAGTTGAAGACTCAGGGGTGAGTACTTACACTACACATATGCCGATATTCAATATATTGTGTTAATGAACGCACATACAATGCTTTGTGCACTTCATAGGGCCAACATCATAATAGCGACTCCCGGCCGATTGGAGGACATGTTTAGGAGGAAGGCCGATGGACTTGATTTGGCCACGGCTGTGAAGTCTCTGGATGTTCTAGTCCTGGATGAGGCTGACAGATTGTTGGACATGGGCTTTGAAGCCAGGTGATGTTCCACTACACTCCACAGGTTTTTGATAGGGGTGGGAGAAAAAACAAAATCACAATTTATTTTTTTTTTCTCTTAACGATTCTACACTAGCTAGGGCTGGACAATAATTCGATATCAATATATATAGCGATAGATTTTTTTTCAATAACGGTGATATGATAGTTAAACCCATTTCCGATATTTCGATATAAATTTGCATATATATATATATATATATATATATATGTATATATTATTATTTATATAAGATCTTATACATGTATCACTTGTCACTGAATGACATTCAGTGTTCAGCCGTCAGAAAGAGCGTGATCTGACGTCACTTACGAGATGACGAACAACACAGACACGCTGCCAGCGCTCAGCACAGCAGTTGGTTAAGCTGCGTCGCAGAAAGTTTTAGCTACAAAATAAGTGCTCTGAATACAGATGCGAATGAACAAGCTTCCACAAGTAAGAATGCAGACGAAAAAGTTGATAAGAAAGGAAAGACTAATGCAGTGGTGTGGAAGTGGTTCGGCTTTTTAAGTTTCGATAAACTTAGTTTCGGTGCTCTGCAAAGTGTGCCAGAGAGTGTAGCTGACTAGCGGCGGCAACACATCAAATCTGTTTCACCATTTGAAGCAGTTCCACCCGATAAAACATACTGAGAGTCAAAAGATGAGGCAACATAAAAGTTTAAGCCAACCTGTGGCCTCACTTCGCTTATCAACACGTGCATATACACCTATAAATCACTTGCATATACACCTATACTATTGAATGTTCAAAACATGTACGAAATTTGCGCATATACATATAAACTTGATGCATGCATACACCCACATATCCATATAAACTCGCCGATCCTTGCATATACTCCCATATTAACACACGCACAAACAAACTCGATCCTTACATAAACACCAAAATTAACACTCACATATTTAATCAGGAATCAGGTTATTGCAAAGCTGATGAAGTAGAAAGAATGTGATCAATAGAGCTATTAAATCTGTTAAATAATAAAAATGTGTTATATAAAATATTAGTCTATATAAATAGACTATATAAAATATATAAGAGATATTTATGTTCAACCTTTCAATTTAATTAGGTAATTACATACACAAATATAAATAGACAGATAAAACCCTTAAAGGACGTTCAAGATGAAAAGCAATTAGAATTATGAATATACTCAAACAACTCTTCTATTGCAAATATTAATGTAGCCTTTACTCTTTATGATTTTTTATTATTATTCTTTTTCTATGTTTTTTTACGATGTGGATGTCATAATTGTAAGATTTTGGTATTATTTTGATTGTTAAATATTCAGCATATACAAAAAAAAACACTGATAAAAGTTTCTATTCATCACGTTGGTCAAGCTAACCCCCACAAACTGTCTATATATTATAAGCTGAGTCTGAGAGTTTTATTTATTTGATAGTTTATTTCACATTTCTTGTTTGTAAAGGCTAAATACAAATAAAAAGTGAACAAATTTATTTAAATTATGGTTAAATTAAAAATTATTTTAAAAAAAAAAGTTATAAGAGTCTGGAGGTATTATCGACTTTGCAAATTCACTTTGCAGACATTTGTAGGTACAGACATCCATTGTGTGCGTTCTTGGCAGTTTTTCCTTTCTTTTTAATATTGTCCATATCGATATCGGAATTATATCATATCGACCGAAATAAAAAAAATATATCGTGATATAAATTTTTGCCATATCGTCCAGCCCTAACACTAGCTGACAAAAGCGTTGTCGCCTATCCATGTTTAAGGAGAACAAATAATAACTTCTAGTTGATCATTATATGAAAGGCAAAGGCCTCTAGATGACGCTTATTTTACCAAAATAAAATCTGATCATGCCTTGATTTTTAATTATTTAATTAGGACAGTAAGGTCTGACTTTGCTTAGACAAAAGTCTTGTCACTTAACAGAAATAAAGTCCAGTATAGAATATAAAGTCATGCTGCAGTGGAAAAAGAATGAATATTGTGTCTGACTCCATCATGAGCTTGGAGGACTGCATCATACATCTCTGAATGACTCAAATCACTTATTAATGAAGTCATCTGGAATAGCAAAGAAAGAGTTCTTGCAGGACTCCCAGAGTTCATCAAGATTCTTTGGCTTCATCTTCAATGCCTCCTCCTTCATCTTACCCCAGACATTCTCAATAATGTTCATGTCTGGAGCACGAATTTGCCCTCTTCTATGGTTTGTAATGTAATGGGCAGCACAAATGTCTTGATCCCTCAGGCTGTTGATGTTGCCATCCACTCTGCAGATCTCTTGCATGCCCCCATACTGAATGTAACCCCCAAACCATGATTTTTTCCATCACCAAACTTGACTGATTCCTGTTTGAATCTTGGGTCCATGCGGGTTCAGAAGGTCTTCTGCAGTATTTGTGATGATTATGATGCAGTTCAACAGATGATTTTTCCTTTCTGCCACTTTTCCAAATGATCAACTAGAAGCCAAGTTATTATTCGTTGCTCTTACAACTGGGATCGACGGCAAGACTTTTGTCAGGTAGTGTAGATAGATTCTCAAAAACTCAGCTCTGGTAACACTTTATTTTGATGGTCCATCTGAGTAGTAGACTGTCTGCTTAATATGTTTTGATGCTGCTCCTTCAACAGACATTTAACTGACTATAAGAAACTTTGCAAGTACATGTCAACTTACACTAACCCCAACCTAACAGTCGACTTATAATCTAATGACAATTAGTTGGCATGTAGATGCAATGTAACTTAAATTCAACAAACAGACCATCAAAATAAAGTGTGACCTCAATTCTGCATTAGGTCGCAGAGTTTTGGGTCTTTTTTACCTTTAAGTCCACATGAACTGGAAGGCGGATGCTGTTTTTATTTGTATTGTGATGCATTTTCTAGAGAAACTGAATATTAAATGAGAAAGCAGTGGGAGTGGCTTGTTTTTTTACTGCGAGCTGATTGGATGTAGTAAAGTAGGCTTTTTATTCAGAAAGATCTGGAAAAGGTTTTGATGAGAGTTAATACAACCTAACAAACTCCTCCTGCTCACCATTTCTGTTTTTTGTCAGAAACCACTCCTAGTCTTTAAATCATTAGACTGTTGAAAATCTATTAGAAAACACCAAATATAATTGTCAGTAATGTTCATCACAGTTCTACACCTCCATCATTGAATCAGTCATCTGCACATCAATAACTGTCTGGTTTAGCTCAGCTACCAAATCCGACCTCCGAAGACTACGTCGAATAGTTCGGACTGCTGAGCGAATCATTGGTACATCCCTCCCTACTCTCCAAGAACTGTACTTATCCAGAGCGAGCAGAAGGGCTGCCAAAATCACTCTGGACCCCTCACACCCAGCACACTGCCTGTTTGAACTTTTACCTTCTGGTCGACGCTACAGAGCACTGCGCAGCAGAACAGCCCGACACAGAAACAGTTTCTTCCCTCAGGCAATCCATCTCATGAACACTTGATGATAGTAATTGTGGAACCAACATCACTACCTGCTACACACTTTTTTTTATACACACATACACTTATTTAATAACACACTCTACATGCCAATTTGCAGATAACAGCTGCACATATTATGTTGTATATAGTAATATAGCTGTACATACACTTGTCAATTTGTATATTTGCATTCACTTTTTAAAATATATTTATTATCTGTTTTTTAGTCCTGTCTGTAATTCTGTTGCACTGTAGAAACTCTGTCACCAAAACAAATTCCTCGTATGTGTGAACATACCTGGCATTAAAGCTCTTTCTGATTTCTGATTCTAATTAGGGCTGCACTAGGAAAAAAAAACATTTTATATATGAGAGAAATATGAATGTTGCGATAATATTTTGAGCGATCTAACTTTAAAAAACACTGTTTACTGTTGGTTTTCCTATGAAAGTCAGTGGTTGCAGGTTTTCAGCATTCTTCAAAACATCTTCTTTTTTGTTCAATCGAAGAAAGAAAGTCAAATGATTTGGGGACGAGTAAAGAGTAGGGATGCTCCGATCGATCGGCCAGAGATCGGTATCGGCCGATAATCACATTTTATGACTCGATCGGTACTCGCCAATCTGGCCGATCTCATGAACCGATCACAGGTGTCTGATTACGAATTTATATGCAGAGGAACCAGACATGCTAGTTGGAGAGCAAAATATTGGAATGGTCTTGCATGTGTTTAGACCTTTTTACATATATAAGAACTGAGAGTTCTGTGTTTTGACAATATTGCCAGTTCACTAAAACCTGGCTGAAATACAATTAAAAACGTTAAAAAAAAAATTTAATTGAATATTTCATAATATACCTTTTTGTAATATACTTACTGCAATAAATAAATATATATTTATAGATGTGCAGTTTAACATCTTATGCATCAAATATGTACTTTTTCTTGATTGAGACATGTCGAATTCTTCTTCCATCATTTGCAATGTTTTCAAATTGCTTTGTTAGTTGTTTTTCTTACCATTTTTTTGTATCTGTTTTATCTATTATTTTCTGTAAAGTTGCTTCTGACCATGACATGTCCACACTAAATGGTTATAAGAGACATGTTTGAGGGATTATATGCAACATTCTATATTTATTCTCTGAGGTGTAAGGCAAGATCTCCACTTAATTATCATACTTAGGGGGAAAATGTGCTCCATGTATTATAAAGCTTGAAGCATCAGAATCGTTACTCAGTATTGGCTGATCACCATCACAAAGAATCGGTACTTGGTATCGGCTGCAAAAATCCTGATCGGAGCATCCCTAGTAAAGAGAGAGTAAATGATGACTGAATGACAAGTGCGACCAAATATTCCAGAGTGTAGGAATACAATGACAGTATTTTAACATATTTTTTTTTGATATGCCTCTGCAGTTTAAACACTATTCTGGGGTATTTGCCCAAGCAGCGGCGCACGGGGCTTTTCTCCGCCACTCAGACACAGGAGCTGGAGAAGCTGGTGAGAGCCGGTCTCAGAAACCCTGTGCGAATTACAGTGAAGGAGAAAGGGGTCGCAGCCTCCAGTGTGCAGAAAACCCCTGCCAAACTCAGCAACTACTACACCGTGAGTCATTTCTAATTGTTGATAAATCAGAAATGTTGTGATGGTTATGGCTTGGAATTAGCATTGACCACTGTTGTGATCTCAAAAGCGAAAGAAGGATTCTTAATTGAGAACTTGATGTGCTTCAGTTTACAAGAAGTCTTAGAGAAGTCTAAATGGGCAGTTTTACCCTTTATTTTTGGGTGCTTTCTAGGGCTGTGCAATTAATTGAAATTCAGTTTTGATTTTGGCCTCCAACGATTATGATTAAAAACGTTAATCGAGATAAAAACGATTATTATGCGTTATATCCTGTCCCCTTTCCAGCAGTACGCATTTGTTCCTCTGCAAAGCTCAGTTTCACATTGAAATCAGTGAAATCAAGTGACGTTTGCAGCATGGGACTTGCTTTATTTATGTGCATTAATTCCATTCATGTTTTTAAAAGCGCCAAAAAGAATTCATGCTGTTATGTGTGTGCGCTGAGTCTCAGAGATGAGCAGAACACACACACACACACCATGTAGTCATCTTAAGGTGTCTCTAAATGGTCAAATACATGCAAAAATGTGTCAAAACACGGCACTTAGTGATTATTCACACTAACCCTCGTTTGTTATGAAGAAATAACAGAACATAAAGAGTTCTGAAGGAAACGGCATGTGAAAGTGAAAACATACAAAAAACAGAATTGTGCGCACATCTAAAAAATCTCGGAGGCAGGTGCTCGATCAAAAATAAACACAGTAGCAAAAGATCAGAGATCTATATAACCTGATGAAGACCATGTAGGTCGAAACGTTGTGTGAGTAATAGCCTATTAAAGACTTTATTGAGAGCTAAAGTGGCAGTGCTGCCGACTTTTTTTTTGATCTTTTGCTAAAGTGAAAACATAAACATAACTGCGTTGCTCTTAAAGCGACGGCGCACTACATTCCTTTTTTATCATTATTAATCAATCAACATAAGACAAGGACAAAATCACTCACTGCTCTCGACTGAAGGACTTTTGTACCTTTAATAAGACCCAAATCAAGTTTAATTCTTACAGTGAAAATGCTTAAATCACAGTTTGTTTCATAGGTTATTTTTATTCTATTGTATTTATCTCCTTTCCATAATTGTGAGACCTTTTTGTTAGTTCACCTCATTCTTCTTCAGTATTATGAATTTTGAAATTAAGGATATTGTAAATGTATAGGTGTACTATTAACCTTATTTACAGGAGGAATAACTATAAATATATACAGTTGAAGTCAGAATTATTAGCCCCCCTTTGAATTTAACTTTTTTAAATATTTCCCAAATGATGTTTAACAGAGCAAGGAATTTTTCACAGTATGTCTGATAATATTTTTTTCTTCTGGAGAAAGTCTTATTTGTTTTATTTCACCATTTTAAGGATATTATTATTAGCCCCTTTAGGCTAATTTTTTTTTTCAATAGTCTACAGAACAAACCATCATTATACAATAACTTGCCTAATTACCCTAACCTGCCTAGTTCACCTAATTAACCTAGTTAAGCCTTTAAATGTCACTTTAAGCTGTATAGAAGTGTCTTGAAGAATATTATTTACTGTCATCATGGCAAAGATAAAATAAATCAGTTATTAAAGATAAAATAATTAAAACTATTATGTTTAGAAATGTGCTGAAAAAAATCTGCTCTCTGTTACAGAAATTGGGGGAAAAAATAAACAGGGGTGCTAATAATTCAGGGGGGCTAATAATTCTGACTTCAATTGTATGTCTCCAAAACATTTTGAACATATGGCTCACTGATAATTGCTTTAATCATGATTGCAATTATGACCAAAATAATCGTGATTATGATTTGTCCTGGAAATGAGCAGATCCAAGCATGGAATCAGTATTGGCCACCTTTACGGAAATATAATTATAGGACATATTTATCCAAAGTGATGTTTACTAGGCAGGTGGCAATACTAAATTTAATATTGAACCATTTGGTTCGATCTCCACGGTTGAATTCATTCATTCATTCATTTTCCTTCGGCCTAGTCCCTTTATTCATCAGGGGTCGCCACAGCGGAATGAACCGCCAACTTATCCAGCATATGTTTTACACAGCGGATGCCCTTCCAGCCACAACCCAGTACTGGGAAACACCCATGCGTTCACACACATACACTCTCCCATACATACACTCTCACATTCACACACATACACTATGGACAATTTAGTTGATCAATTCACCTATAGCGCATGTCTTTGGACTGTTGGGGAAAACGGAGCACCCTGAGGAAACCCACGCCAACACGGGGCGAACATGCAAACGCCACAGAGAAATGCCAACTTGACCCAGCCGGGGCTCGAACCAGCGACCTTCTTGCTGTGAGGCGACAGTCAGAATTGAAGTCAGAGTTATTAGCCCCCCTGTATATATTTTTCCCCCAATTTCTGCTTAATGGAAAGAAGATTAGTCTGGTTAAGCCTTTAAATGTCACTTTAAGCTGAATACTAGCATCTTGAAAAGTATCTAGTCAAATAATATTTACTGTCATCATGACAGAGATAAATCAGTTAATGAGTTATTAAAACTATTATGTTTAGAAATGTGCTGAAAAAAATCTGCTCTCCGTTAAGCAGAAATTAGGTTAAAATTATTACAGGGGGGCTAATAATTCTGACTTCAACTGTACTTAACCAAAGTACTGACCCTCAAACCGAACTGTGAGAAGTTTGTATTGTTTACTGTGTAATGCATGTTCGTTGTCTTATCACTTCTCTGCTATAATCCTCCAGTTAGTCTGTTGTTTACCTGTGCTTTTTCTTCATTATGTGCAGATGTGTCGAGCAGAGGAGAAGTTCAACATCTTGGTGGCCTTTCTCAGGCAACACAAACATGAGAAACAGCTGGTTTTCTTCAGGTGTTTTAGAGTCTTCCACATACACTCGGACCGCAGTATATTAATGATTTTGTTGCTTTTAATGACTTCTTTGCTCATTAAGAGCTGCATTTATTGGATCTATCAGGATGGTTAAATGTCATTAGTGTATATTATTTGAATAAAAATAGCATTTTAGATTTGTTTCTGTAATGTCGAAACTGAATTTTCTGAATCGTCAGTGTCACACGAACCTCGAAAAAATCCTCTTAACATGCAGATTCAAGATATTTAAATGTCGTAAGGTGCACTGCTTCATTGTTTTGTGTGATGCATATTTTCAGGATACTTTGTCATAACAAAAACAATTCAAACTTGTAGCATTTATATTTTGTAGCATTATACATTTTGAAGGCAAAATTATTCATTATTGTATTGAATAATAATAATAATTCCTCACATTTATAAAGCGCTTTCCTAGACACTCAAAGCGCTTTACACATTTTTGGGGGGAATCTCCTCATCCACCACCAGTGTGCAGCATCCACCTGGATGACTCGATGGCAGCTGTATTGCACCAGACCACACACTACACACTTGCTGCTTCCCAATCCGCATACTATCCGTCCTAAATAGTATGTTAAAATAGAATTAGTATGTCCCATTAGTATGTCGTAGTATGTTAAAAAGAGTATGCCAAAAATTCCCGGATGGTTTACTATTTCCGGTCAAAATTTTAAGTGTAGAAGCGTCCATACTCTAACCGCTGATATTACCCACAGTACATTGCGCGTTGGACGTGAATTCGATTAGAACTACAAAACGCGGGCGAAAAGTGTAAACAAACTACAAACATGATGGACGCGCGAGACCAACCGTCAAGCAGAGAGGCTTCGGTAAAGATGTTTGTATGACTGTTAATTAATATCTAGCCCACTGGAGAATATTTAAATGGTGTTGTCTGTGTTATATTTCATCTGCAACAACAATACTGAACTTATATAAAGACGTGTTTGGACATTACCGTCTAAATGCAGAATTATTCAAAGACCTGAGGAGATTTCTCTGCATGAAAGACTCGTGAATGGGAGATTATCCTACTGCTGCTTCTCCAATAAGTTAGGAAATTAAATACAACAGAAATGTGGATGATTGACAGGGCTCTTAACTAAGCAACACAACGATCTGTGTAACGAGGAAGTAGTATGTCCCAAAGCTTGCATACTTTTCTGATACACACTCAAAAGTATATATTTTTCCTCCACAAAAAAAGTACATACTTTTAGGTCGTAGTATAAGTATGCGAATTGGGACGCAGCAACTATCTGATTGGTGGAGAGGAGACAGTGTGGAATTATGATATGGGTATGGTTAGGAGGCCATGATGGACAAAGGCCAGTAGGCAAATTTGGCTAGGATGCCGGAGTTAAACCCCTACTCCTTTTCGAAGGGCATCCTAGGATTTTTTTTACGACCACAGAGAATCAGGACCTCAGTTTAACATCTCATCTGAAAGACGCCGCTCACTGAGCAGTATAAAGGCTGATTTATATTACGGCGCAGCCCACGCGTGGACGCATAGCCCCTCGCCATGGCCGCCGACGACGTTGACGCGCACCTCTCAAAAAATGTAACGCATACGCGTAGCGCAAGCTCTGTGATTGGTCGGCTTGGTAGCGCTGACAAGTGTGGGCGGAGGTGAGAGTGTTGCGCCCAATGCAGCGAGTGTTTACAAGTGTGGAGTCCCGTGAAGGAGCTCCGGATGGAGACTGTTGCCGGTTCTCGCCTCAAAATGAGCAAATTTGAGCCACTTGTACATTAAGGAAGCGCTCCGAAAAAACAAAACACCAGCGAAGAAACTCGACACAGAGAAACATAAACACCTACTGCCAGCTAGCGTTTCGAAAGTGTATTGCAGAGAAACAGAAACGGTGCTCAAAAGTATAAATGCACGGCTACGCGCGAGGCTTGCGCCGTGGGTCACGCCGATCACGACGCAGAAGTATAAACCAGGCTTAAAGTCCCCTTCACTATACTGGGTGTTAGAACCCGCACCGACCACAGGTTGAGCAACCCCTGCTGGCCTCACTAACACTATTATTAAATGCTACTGCTTTTATTTCGGCCAAGCTAAAATGAGAAACAAATATGTTAGGAAAAACTGTGAAAATCCCCTGCTCTGTTAAACATCTCTTGGCAAATAAAAAAGAAATAAATACTGTACATGTCTGTCACCTGTGCTCATTTTAAAGTTTTCTTACTGAATAGAAGCATCTCTTTTTTTTAAAAAAAAGTATTCTTTAACCCGCAGCACCTGTGCCTGTGTGGAATATTTCGGAAAAGCCCTGGAAGTCTTGGTCAAGAACGTCAGCATCCACTGCATTCATGGAAAGATGAAGCATAAACGCAACAAGATCTTTGCCGATTTTAGGGCACTGAAGAGGTGCGGCACTGCATCATTTACCCTTTTGAGCTAATCACAGAGTAAGTTATATTAATTTTATTAATATTTGCATTATTATAAAACAGTGGGATTCTGGTGTGCACAGATGTCATGGCAAGAGGCATCGACATACCGGAAGTCAACTGGGTGCTTCAGTTTGACCCGCCGAGCAGTGCAAGGTAACCACATCATTAGATTTGACGGTTAAAATTGTGTAAAAAATCCTGAAAATAAAAAAGGAGTGTTCGTAAGACTGTCATGACACGTTTATAATGATGACATGACACCTCATGAATATGAAGGAGATTGAATGACAACTGTTTTAAATGCTAAGGAAACATTCTTTTGTGACAGATGTGTTTATGACAACTTGAGATTACCAAGACTACATAACTCGTCATAAATCTGTCATTAAATTGTGTTGAAGCAGTAATGCTTTACTTGAAGGGGTATTCATAAGACTGTCATGACACCTTTGCATTTAAAATGGCATAACTGAGCGAATGACACTTAATGACATGTCCCAAGTATGCATAAAATCTCATTCATATTTATAAGGCGTCATGTCATGATTCTAAAGATTTCATGACAGTCTTACAAACACCCATTCAAATAGTGTTACCGCTTCAACACGATCTAAAAGGTGACCTACTGTTTGTGTGTCTTGTGCTTAATGAATGAAATGTCAACTAATGAAATTCTCCATCTATTAGTTCCTTTGTGCATCGCTGTGGACGAACTGCACGCATTGGAAACCAAGGAAATGCGCTTGTCTTTCTTCTGCCGATGGAAGAGTCATATGTCAATTTCTTGTCCATTAATCAAAAGGTAAGTCAGAGAAAATTTTTAAAACTTTCATATACAAATGTTCAGTGAAGACTGGGTGTTATGGCACTTTCAAAATAGGCTACAGAATTAAAGGTGCCATAGAATGAAAATCTGAATATCCCTAGGCATAGCTGAATAATAAGAGTCCAGTACATGGAAATGACGTACCGTGAGCCTCAAATACCATTGTTTTCTCATTCTCATGTAAATCCTGTAAGTATAAAATCCTAAACGCATACTTGCTTCCCATTTACTTTGAATGGCTGACATCAAGTGTTGCCGAACTGAATTGTAGATCTATCTAGCAGCAACTTTTCAAGCAGCCACAGAAGCGTCAGCCAATCAGATCGCTTTATGTAAATGCTCCAGGTCAGACTGTAGCCGATGGCGGACTAATTTCATTGGCTGACCTTGCTATGACGGCCGTGTCAGCCCCAACCCCCAGACACGCCCTCCATCAATCGAGGACGCTGAAACCCTGTGTCGGGCGTTATGATTCACATGGAGTCATTAATATGCACACCCCTGGCTGCATTTGATTGGCCACAATGTTGCTTACTGAGATTACAACAATGATAATTTTTTCCCTTATTTGTATGTGAGAATCTTATTTGAAAACGGGAGAGGCAAGGAGACAAATGAGCACGTTTGTAAAGCAGACAGCCATGCATGACCACAAATGAGTGCTCGCAGCCCATCAGAATGCAAAATGTGGAAAATAGGGATTATAAATGTTTTCAGCGCCACCCCAAAGATGCATAAGCTCTGTTTAAATGTATCTTTTATAAGTTTAACATGTATACTGTATTTGTAATGACGTGACAAAAGCATAAAAACTGTTGAGTGTAAGTGTTTAAGGGATAGTTCACCCAAAAATCTCAATTCTGTAATCATTAACGTACCCTTTACTTGTTAAACACCTATTTGATTTTTTTATTCTGTTAAACATAAAAGAAGATATTTCAAAGAAAGCTGTAAACCTGTAACCACTGACTTCCATACTATTTGGTTTTCTTACTATGGAAGTCAATGGTCACAGGTTTTCAGAACATCTTCTTTAGTGTTAAAGAGAATAAAGAAACTCATAAAGGATTGGAACCACTTGAGGGAGACTAAATAATGAGTAAATGTTCATTTTGGGGTGAATATCCCTTTAATGCATGTTTTTGCATCCGTTTTACATAACTCTGCTATTACTATACAGAGATCGAAGTGTCAGAGCAGAGCTCATTAATATTCATGACCCTTCTAAATATGGTCAAAACCGAGCTTTTCATTCAAGGCATAATTTCTTCGATTATAAATGATCATATAAAATCGTTTCTGGAGAACTTTTGAACTAAGCCACATACATACTATGTATATATCAAAGAACAATATAACATTTTGGATCAATGCACTCTATGGCAGGGGTTCCCAAACTTTTTAGCCCGCAACCAGTGTTGCCAGATTGGAAATGTGAAAGTATCGTACCAGAACCTCAAAATTTTAATACGAAAATTATCGTATTTGGAAGAAAATTATCATACACTAGTCAAACGGAGAGTATACAGCTATTATCTAGACGAATAGCGTTTTGACGTAACGTGCAAATTACCACAATATGTAAAAAAAAAAAAAAAAACTAGGCGTACCTTAGTGGGAAGGTTCAAACTCCACCTCCAAGTCGCTGTCATTGAATACCTGCGTGTGTTGCCAGGTGTTGAGGGATTCATTTTGCGCTACAAATTGGATGCCTACATAGAGCGCAACATAGTGCTGGTTGGCTTCAAAGCAGTGCACCCTCCCGAATTTTTAACACACTAGTCTGAGGTGTGCACGAGCCCATCCAGAGGATCTGTAATGAGATCTCGTGGTTTTGTTTTGATGAGATTAACTTTAGAAAAACACGTTCGCATGATGCTCCCCTGTTCTTCTCACCTTCCTTTTCAGCACTACTTTTTAAAACTTACTGCTCAAACGATCAACCTCAACCTGACAACGACTTAACCACTTGAGCAGGAATGTTAACTCGTGAGAGAGAGCCATTCTCCTTGTTGATTGGCTGAGATGTAACGTAAGATGAGATAGAAACTACAGTCATTGGATAGAAAAAACGTGTCTAACTCCACCTTCTCCTGTCACAGACAGTAGACACAAGATGCAGCTATCAATAAGTATAGAAGCCTTAAGATTACAATAAAACTCATTTTAAATGCCATAAATTGTGAAATTATCGTACATTATAGGATTTTTTTCATTATTGATCGTACATCGTACAGAGGTCGAAATGATCATACAAATACGATAATTACCGCAACCCCCAAAATAATTATGCCAGTGACTCACGAGTCTTAGTATCCTCTGAGGTGGTTATAAATCTATAAACCTTGATAAGAATACCAATAAACCCAAGTGTATTTATCGTTTAATTTTGGAGAACGGCACTCAGAGACTATTCTCCATGTTCAGTCGTGGCCTGTATTTATTTTTAATGTACGCAAGTGCTTTAAAGGTGTCAGAATATTTAACCTGGTACCATAAAATCAATGTGCTGCATATGATGTTATTGCTGTGTCTTTAATATAACATAATCACCCTAGGGGGCGCAAAAAAATCAAAAGGCTGATGGCTTATGTTGTTTTTTTTAATGTAACTATTAACTACTATTTTTTTGCTTCTGTAGGTTATGGATGAAATATGGTAATTCTAATAGTTCAATAAAATCAATTAGATTTTTGGAAATCACCAAGCGACCCCCCCCCCCCCCCCCCTCCCCCCCATCATTGACCTGCCTAAAAAACATTTACTTAAATGAATTTGACTGGTAATTGTATATTAACATCTTACCATTCAATGTATATCATTTAAGTTCATGCATTTTCTGGTTGTTTGTGCAGCTTCATACCCTATATGTCTTAATATTCTCTTTTCTTATTATAAATGTTGGAGTTAAAGGTGCTAAGTGCTTGTACTTTGTCCCTCAGTGTCCCCTTCAGTCGTTTTCTTCAGTAAAAGATGTGGTTGATGTTCTGCCGAAATTGAAGGCGATGGCTTTAGGCGACCGAGCGATGTATGAGAAGGGCATGAGAGCCTTTGTGTCGTATGTGCAGGCGTACGCCAAACATGAGTGCAGTCTGATATTTCGCATTAAAGGTAAGTGACTTTACTTGACTACGGTGGCCGAGAGAGCTCAACCCGCTGCAAATAGATAAAACACCAACCAATTGCAAAAACATCTTCATCCGTTTGACAGCTCACATGTTGCAAATCCTCACAATGCATGATGCAAATAGAAAATGCACTGCAAATACTCAACACATGCACATTTTGATCTAAAATAAACAAATAAATAAATGATTACCTAAGTTAGCATTGTATTAGCATTAGCGTTGTAAGTTAGCATTGTATTTGTATTATGTTGTCCTTTCTCTCATTATCCTACTAAAAGTGCCTGAATAATCAGAGGGGTTTGCCTTTAGGCAAATCCATTATTGTTCTTCTCCATGCTTATTATTATTCTTAATTCCAGGCAACAGTTTCGGCACGTAACTTGTCCCGTAGTTTTTGTCCCAGACTTTTCAAAGTGGCGTCAAATTGTGTGGTTCTATTGGGAATGGTGTGCTATGACTTTTCTAAGGGGTCAGGGATTTTTTTGGGTAAAGTCTAGATTGGATAAGCGGCCGGCCGGAAGTGCGATATGCACGTTAATGTAGCGGCATTTTTTTATGACACTGTATAACAATAATTAATATTTTTACAGTACTGTGACGGTTGGGGTGGGGGTAGGCGCTATAAAATACAATTTATTGGGTAATTTATTAGATATCATAAATAATACTCGGTACAACTACTGTTTTTACGCTTCTGTGACGGTTGGGTTTAGGGTTGGGGTGGGGGTAGATGTTAATAAAATACAACAAATCTGAAATTTCATAAATAACATAAATAATTCTCGTTAACTTCCGGCCGCACACGTATCCGATCTAGCAACAACCATTTTTTTGGCCCTGCAAAATCCTATTGACTTAATATTGACGCAATATAGAAATATGGGATTTAAGACATCTGGAGAAATTAGCAGCCTTATGCTGTGTTCACACCAGACACGGCACGCGCAGATAAATCGCGCTATTGCGTAAATAGACGCGTGAACATTTTGAGTTTACTCGCTTTATTCGCACATCAAATTCACAATAGATGCGGATTCGCATCATGGGCAGGGCTTCTGTCTGCCTGATGACTCTAGCTTCGTTGCTAAATGGCTAACATGGATTTTATTGAGAGAGTAGCTGTGTTTATGTGGTTTAGGAAGGCTGAAAAACAGCGTAGATTTGTTTGGAGCCGTGTCTGAGTGCACTAGATCAATTCAGAGGTGCAGCAGCTCTGTGAGTTCATAAACTCCTCCAGAAACTATATCTGGATGACGGAAGCTTTCAGCGGTGCTTCCGAATGAGCTGAGCCCAGTTTGATGTGCTGTTGTCCGGTGTCGGCAGGAGGATTTTACCCTGGGAAACCAACAACAGGCACTACGTCATAATCACGCCCCTGATTGGTTAACGCGGCGTGAATGTTCGCTGAAGTTCAGATTTTCCAACTCGAGCGGTTTGTGCAATACGCGCATTAAGCGTGTCAATCGCGCAAAACGTTTAACTCATGCCTCTTCATTCATTGTGCCGCAGGATGTCTATTAATTTCTTTGCATTGACTTAACATGTAAATCACTCGCGTTTGACGCTTCATCCGTGTCAGGTGTGAACGCAGCATAAGTAAAAACATACCCCACAAAGGGGTAAAAGTTGTACCCCTGGGGGGGTAGGACATCCCAAAGTTTTACATTGACTTAACATTGGCCATTGAAATCCATTCATTACTTTGACTCCCATTACACACATCAATAACATTACATAGCAGTATCATACAGACTTAATGGTGGGCTTATTTGACTTAGGCGACCAATCAGCGTCTCAGTATGATCATGAAGCTCTCAAGCCACGCCTCTATTCCATTTAAATTCCCTTAGTAACTATAGACTGCTATTATAATTGGCCATAGACTAATTGCCATTATAATTGGCCTACATGCATATCTTTGCTTAACAGTGTCATACAGACTTGTGAGTGGGCTTATTTGACTCAAACAATAAGCATCTCAATATGATAATGAAGCTCTCAAGCCACGCCCCCAAACTGATTCCATAGACTTCCGTTATAATAGGCCTAAATGCATATCTTTGCATTGCAGTGTCATAGAGACATTGGGGTTGGCCCATTTCACCTAGGCAACCAACCACATTCAAGTTCACTGTGTAACCGCGCCCATAGCAACAAAACAAAGTACCCTAGCAACCATTTATCAACAGCTATACCTCAGCATCAGAACATTGTAGAGACATGGTGATTGGCTCATTTGACTCATGCTAGCAAACTGACTTTCTGTATGCTACACATGCTAGCAGTGACTAGCTACATGCTAATAATGATTAGCCAAGTGTTATAACATGCTAGAAATGCTTATTAAGTATTAATATTTGATCAAACATGTATGTGAGGTTTGCCTAGTAACAACCCAGTGTACCATAGCAACTGCTTAGCAATTACCTATCAATGGCATAGTAACGCCTTTGCAATTGCCTAGCGACCACTCAAGACACCCTAGCAACTGCCTAGCAACCAGTTAAATTAGTAATGCATTGTACCCCATCGATTTGCCATGGCAACCCCAATCACATTTTCTTTAGGAAATGTACAATTCTAGTTTTTTAGGTATTATGCTTATCTGCTATTTATTTTGGCATTATTTAAACAATTAATGAAACATTGTGAATCTTTTTATTTTTTTTAACCTTTAAATACCACTTAGTTGATGATTTGAAGCTCTCTCAGCTACCGTACTTAACACATTTCATAAGATTCATAACTAACATTTCTCATCAAAATATCATGATCTCTATTTTTACAGACCTAGATTTCGCTGCTCTGGCTCGTGGCTTTGCTCTTATCCGTTTACCCAAAATGCCTGAATTAAGAGGAAAAACCTTCCCAGACTTCAAAGCAGAGGCCATTGACACTGACACCATCCGCTTTAAAGATAAAAACAGGGAGAAACAGCGACAAAAATGGCTGGCGGAGCAGAAAGAGAAAGAGGTGCCGCTGAGGAAGAACTTCATCAAGAACAAAGCCTGGTCCAAGCAGAAGATCAAGAAGGATAGGAAGAAGAAAAGGGCGTCTAAAAGAAAGCTGGATGAGGTTTGTTACTTTATGCACTTATTAAGTTCACTGAGAGAAATAAGTATTAATACAAATATTAATACTTTATGCACTTCATATTTTTCTGAAAGCTGTCATACTGTACCATACAAAAATAAATACTGGTTTTCGTTTTTTTATTATATTCCTCGATCACAGTTTTTTTACATAAAATGAAAAGTACACACACTGGCTGTCAGGAGATAGAAAAATTAGTCAGAAATACTAATTCATTCATTCAGAAAATTGATTATTATCAGTGCTGTAAATCAGTGCGTTATGCACTTCATATTTTTCTGAAAGCGGTCATACTGTACCATACAAAAATAAATACTGGTTTTCGTTTTTTTTTTTTTATTTAATGAGAGCAAAACTATTAATTATCATTCATTGATTTTCTTTTCGGCTTAGTCCCTTTATTAATCTGGGGTCGCCACAGCGGAATGAACCACCAACTTATCCAGCACACGTTTTACGCAGCGGATGCCCTTACAGCTGCAACCCATCGCTGGGAAACATCCACACACACTCATTCACACACATACACTACGGACAATTTAGCTTACCCAATTCACCTGTACCGCATGTCTTTGGACTGTTGGGGAAACCGGAGCACCTGGAGGAAACCCACACGAACGCAGGGAGAACATGCAAACTCCACACAGAAACGCCAACGGATCTAGCCGAGGCTCGAACCAGCGACCTTCTTGCTGTGAGGCGACAGCACTACCTACAGCACCACTGCGTCGCCTCAAAACTATTATTATATTTTTTGTACATAAATATTTAATAAATTGTTATTATAAAACATGTATAATTTCTTAAAGGGAATGTAACATGCTCACTTTACCCAATCTCATATTCTAATTCAGAAACTGAACATCTGGAGGTGTGCTGTGGGCAGAGCTACTGTCAAACTTTATCAAAACAGGATTAAAAATAGTACATTCAATTAGGGCAGGGCAGTAATTTGATATCAATATATATCGTGATAGATTTTTTTTTCAATAACGGTGATATGATTTTTAAACTCGATATTTAAACATACATTTGCATATATTTTTTATTATATATATCATTTTACACATTATCAATTGTCACTGAATGACTTTCAGTGCTCAGTCGTCAGAAAGAGTGTGATTATGTGTACATCCATACCTGTCAACATTGGGATGTGAAAATAAGGGATATGCCCACCATAACAGAACCCCCCCACCCAGTGGTGTAGTCGGGGCTATACGCACGTATACTCAGTATGCTTACTTTTTTCCATGAGCTGTTTGGGTATTACCACTTCTGAGGATCATCAATTGCGTATACCCTCGGTATACTCACTTGTTTTGCTGATTAAACTTCCCTAATTCATGTGTCTAAATGTCCCGTTTAACTGTATACCAAAGGTTTTTTTTTACTTGCATCTTAATTTGTGGCAACTGGTGCATTTTTGTTTAACTTGCGCTAGTCCCCCCCCCGACGACCACAGCAATTGGAGAAAATTCTTGAGAGTTTTTCGAAGACCACAACAAGTCAACTGAATGAATTCTCGCTGAAACGTTCAGGTAAATTTATGAAACAGCACGGGTGTCGCTTCAGCCCTCCTATATTTCTATACAGCACCCTTAAAGGTTTTGCGATTAGCTCATAAACTGTACACTACTAAATGATCGCCTCAGTCCCCTTTAATTTTGATATGAAGACGGTGGCAGACTTCCGCCGCTCCGTTTTCCATTTAATCAGCAAACCACATCTGTTCAGTGCGAGAGAAATCCTAAAATCGCCTACCGCTACAGTGAACGACACTATATATAAAACACTAAAAATGATGAGGCAAAGACTACTCAAAAATCGCGTAACAATATGCGATTTAAAAGGGTAACTACTAGTATATATTAGCGACAACAGAAGACAGACTCTTAATATTTTGGTTTAAAACAAGCATGCACGAATGTGACAATCAAAAATAATGGCTGATTGATCTTTAAAGGAAACTATTAAATGTAAAGTAATAAGCCAGTGAAGAAAGTAAGTTAACAAGCTGTCTTTCCATGTCAACTAAATTGTTGTAACTATCTTGATTGACTCTTTTTTTTCAGTATTAAAATGATTAAATAAGCTACATACTGTATAAATACAGCCAATCTCTGAGTCTGCTGGGGAGGAGCACTATTAGCTAAACATAAATCATTAAATAGGATTAGACTATTAGCATCTCCCTTTTAAACAAACAAATTTGTTTGAATTTTTTTCTTTTTAAATGGATAGTTTACGCAAAAAATGAAAATTGTGATCATTTACTCAACCTTTACTTGTTCCAAACCGGTTTGTCTTTTTTTCCTTCTGTTGAACACAAAAGAAGATATTTTGAAGAAAGCTGGAAACCTGTAACCATTGACTTACATTGACATAGTATTTGTTTTTCCTTTTGTGGAAGATAATGATTACAGGTAACTGATGTATAATATATATATATATATATATATATATATATATATATATATATATATATATATATATATATATATATATATAGCTAATAAATCAAAGAAACATTGACTTTTGTCGTTTCTTTGCCTACTTTCATTTAAAATTTGGGTCTGGTGTAATAGTACACCACCTTTTTTTTTAGGACTACACCACTGCCCCCACCCCCCTCAAAAATTCCCAAATCACTAAATCTGTTCAGCTGGAGCTGTTTAGTTCCTTTACTTGAAAGCTGAGATTTGATTATCATAATTTGTATTGTTTACAGAGTTTGAGGTTTACTGTATCATTTGTCACACCTTACAGATGCTGATCTACCTTTGCGCACACTTTGTCACATTTGATTAAGTAATTTAGCAATTTTAAGAGTCTCTTTTACTTTTATGTTTATTTTATTATAAAGAGATCAGATATTTTGTTTAAATATTTTTGTTTTTGACTATTAAAACTATTTTCCTTAGTAATGTTGGTAAATTTAAATAGTGGTTAAATAAAAAAATTAAAAAATCTTAATATTCCTAAATATATTGTTAAAAATATCCAATAATTATCGACACCGAATGATGTGAAACATGCGATTGTGATATTTCTATTGCAATATCGCCCAGCCCTACTTTTACATATATATTTCTTTAAAATAAATGCATATTAACATAATTATGACAAACCCTTTTGACCGCAATGGTATACAAACCTAAGATACTCTGTAAAATCTCAATGCTAATCTTCACAGGATTCGGACGCTAAAGATGAAGACTTAAACGAGCTTTTGAACGACACCCGTCTGCTGAAGAAACTGAAGAAAGGAAAAATCAGCGAGGAGGACTTCGACAAGCAAATGACTTCAACGGATAAACACAAACCAGCAGGAATAGACAGTTCTGATGGAGACTGAGAATGAAACGTCATGTCTGAGACTTCATGCTGTCGTTTCACTTCGATATGCTGTATCAGCAGTGTTACTTCCTTTCTGATTGACTGTGTGACGTACGAAGTCGATGCGTTCATCACAAATGTGCTTTTGTATTAATAATATTATATACAGTACGTCACCTGGAATTGGAAATGTATAATGTTGTCAAACCATCTCTGCAGGACTGTGATTTATACTTTTTCATTAAGAATAATGTTGAGATGAATTGCATTGAAAATAAACCAAATGAAATATGACTCCCATTTAAATTCCCAGAGGAGAGTGGTTTCATTTAACTCATTAAAAAGTTGTGTATGTATGTGTAATTCATTATGAATACACAAATTCACTGTGCCAACGTATTTATAATCTACTCCTGGGTATATTAAACAAATTGTTTTAATGTTTTTGATGCCAATGATCATGAAATATGATCATCTTAAAATGTAAATTGCATTTAAATAAATCCCTGTAAAAAACACCTACACTACCTGACAAAGGTCTTGTCGCCTATCCAACTTTTAGGAACAACAAATAATAACTTGACTTCTAGTTGATCGTTTGATATCAGAAGTGGCTTATGTAAAAGGCAAAGGCCTCTAGATTACGCTTATTTTACCAAAATAAAATATGATCATGCCTTGATTTTTAATGATTTAATTAGGATTAAGGTCTGACTTTGCTTAGACAAAAGTCTTGTCACTGAACAGAAATAATGTCCAGTATAGAATATAAAGTCATGCTGCAGTGGAAACCGAATGAATATTGTGTCTGACTCCCATGAGCTTGGAGGACTGCATCCATACATCTCTGCAATGACTCAAATCACTTATAAATAAAGTCATCTGGAATGGCAAAGAAAGCGTTTTTGCAGGACTCCCAGAGTTCATCAAGATTCTTTGGATTCATCTTCAATGCCTCCTCCATCTTTCCCAGACATGTTCAATAATGTTCATGTCTGGTGACTGGGCTGGCCAGTCCTGGAGCACCTTGCCCTTTTTTGCTTTCAGGAACTTTGATGTGGAGGCTGAAGTATGAGAAGGAGCGCTATCCTGCTGAAGAATTTGCCCTCTCCTGTGGTTTGTATTGTAATGGGCAGCACAAACGTCTTGATACCTCAGGCTGTTGATGTTGATCATCCACTCTGCAGATCATGATTTTACCTTCACCAAACTTGACTGATTTCTGTGAGAACCGTGGGTCCATGCGGGTTCCAATAGGTCTTCTGCAGTATTTGTGATGATTAGGATGCAGGTAAAAAATCCAGTCCACAATTACTTTTTATATTGAAAATACGCCATTTTGTGTGTGTTTTTCACCAAATCAGTCATCATTTATGAATTTGACAATTAAAGAGTTAAAATCCTGTAATTGTCTAAGCAATTTAGTAGTTTTTAGCAGGGCTGAGGTTGATTAACAGATTTATGCAAAAAAAAAAATTGTTTAATATTCATCTGATGCACTTTTACAGCAGTTTAAATCAGTAGATGTTTTCATCCCAAACATAACAAAAGGGTAGTAAACTCACCCAGAGTGAATTATTTGGGTTTTTTAAAATTTCAAAGCATTTTCTTAAAATATGTGTAAAAATAAGATGTCACCAAAAATAATTCTGCTAGTTGAAACGGCAGTACAAACAGTACAAAATGCAGCTGCCAGAGTTCTTACCAGGTCTAGAAAATATGATCATATCACCACAATTTTATCCTCCTTACACTGGCTGCCTGTTAAGTTTCGTATTGAATATAAAATATTTCTTCTTACCTATAAAGCTTTAAATAATCTAGCTCCTGTTTATCTAACCAACCTTCTGTCTCACTACAATCCAACCCGCTCTTTAAGATCTCAAAACTCAGGGCTTCTGGTAGTACCTAGAATAGCAAAGTCGAGTAAACGAGGTTGAGCCTTCTCATTTATGGCTCCTAAACTCTGGAATAGTCTTCCTGATAATGTCCGAGGCTCAGACACACTCTCACAGTTCAAAACTAGATTAAAAACCTACCTTTTAAGCAAAGCATACACTCAGTGCATCACTTAGCGATATGACACATGAGTGTGTCCCACACAGGTTTTTGCATCTCGTTTATATACACTATGAACAGCAGCTACGCTAATTATTCTCTTTATTCTCTATTTCCACCTGGGGATGCTCATCAAAAGGCCCTCAGACTATGCAGCGCCGCTGATGCGATCCAAGACCAGCGATGAGATGATTCCAAGGTTTTCATAATCCTGGACCAGGCCGTACCCTGAGCAGCTGCTGTGGTGATCATGGAGGAGTGGAGAGCATGAGACTGATTCCTGTGACGCTCCAGGGACAGAAGAGTATTCGCTGAGGTCCAGCATTCTCCAGGCTCCGGCGCCTAGATTGCAGTCTGCACAAGACGTTTGGCCATTGGAGAAATGGTCGTGCCCAACTGTGCCTGGTTTCTCTCGAGGTTTTTTTTTTAATTCTTCACTTTCGCCAATTGGTGAAGTTTTTTCTTCGCTGCTGTCGTCACTGGCTTGCATGGTTCGTGATCTATAGAGCTGCGCATCAATGGAATTGCTCTTCAGTGTTTGGACTCTCAGTAGTGAATATTAAACCACACTGAACTGAGCTAAACTGAACTGAAACACTGAAAACTGGACTAACACTGTTTCGATTTACTATAATCTTCTATGTGAAGCTGGTTTGACACAATCTACATTGTAAAAGCGCTATAGAAATAAAGGTGAATGGAAAAGGAAAAGGAAATGGCCAACTTAAGACTCAAAATCACACCAGAGTGGATGAAAACATCCCCAAAAGCGCATAGGAGGAGAGTCTTCCTTCTTACAGAAATGTATATATTTAGCAAGTAGGAAAACATTCACAATGTCTGATATTGACTTGTCTAAACCATCAACACGAAACAGAATCCATCGGAAGATGTGTCTTTTACAGTGACACTGAACGACACGCATGACTCCCAGGTTCCCGTTTAAAGTCTTTCCGGAGTGCTCGCTTTGCGCATGCGCATCAATTAATCCTGCTCAGCTCCATCATGGCGGCGAGGGGCCATGTGCAAGACCCTAACGACAGGAGGCTACGACCTATCTACGGTAAGATTCACACTGCGCCGTGGGGCTGAGGGAGACCCTGCTGGTCTCGCTAGTGTTGCTAGACCGACCAGTGCGTTGTTGTGTTTATCAAATGGCTGCAGGAGCTGTGGAGAGCCGGTGAGGCCTGTGGAGCTGAAGCCGCGGTCTCAGTTCGGCTGCGGTGCCCTATGACAGTGCGTCTTTATGCGGTCACAGTCTGACCCTTCTATCGATTCAATACACCTTGCGTTTAGAACTTTTAACACAGAAATGCGTTATAAATATCCGGACATAAGTGACAATGTCATCCGATGCTCCAGCTCATTACCTATGAGAGATGTCAGAGATTAACTGCCACATATAAGCCTTTTGTGCTTTAATATTTCATGTTCTTTCTGTTTTGTTATGCTTGCAAACTGTGAGACTTGTGCTTTACATGCCTTTTGATATGTTTAGGTTAGCATAACCTTTGTAATTATGTTACAGATTCATAAAGCTGCACTTTTGTGTCTAAATGAGCTGAGATGAACCTGCTTATTCTCTACTAGAGCTTATTTTAAGCCTCTTTGTTTGTTGTAGTGAACTATGCCGTCTACATTCGGGATATGTTCTCAATATGAGCGCTGAAAGGCCATTTTAATAACTTTTTAAAGGCTTCAAATCTTAGCCTTAACATTTAACATTGCCTAAAGTTTGCACTACTGATATTTCATTGAGGTAAAGTTGGTTTTATATTCACACATTCATTCAGTGACAACTTGTGACATGTTCCCTATATTGTTTACCATGACACTTTGAATATTGGGTCTGAAATCACACGTAAATATGACTTCAAAACAACATTAGCACTATTTATTTGACTGTGAACTATGTTGTATTTTGATAGTCATTGGCTGCTAATATGATTTCCCTATTTACTTTTCTGAAAGTATATTATTAAGGAGAAACGTCCGAATGGGCGAAAACCAACTTTACCTCAATTGGTATTTGTTTTAACTACCAAATTAATGTGGAACATGACTGTATTTCATGTTAGTGTACTGTTTGATTGAGGTAAAGTTGTTTTTATATTCACATTTGCACTTTATTATATCTAATAATTCAATTTCTGAAAAGTATTATTTGCTAATTCTTAATAGGGAAATCATATTAGCAGCCAATGAGTATCGAAGTACAACACTGTTCAGTCAATTGAATAGTGCTAATAGTGTTCTGAAGTCATACTTCAATGCGATTTTAGACCCAATATTCAAATTAGCTTGATTAACAATATAGGGACTGTTCAAATTAATGAATTTGCAAATATAAAACCAACTTCACCTCAGTTACTGTTTGTGCATGTAGTAATTTTCTTTTGTGCATATTTTGCATTTAAATACTAAATATTGATCTGCATGGTCATGTCAGTTTTTCATGCATGTTTGTACTATTTGTCCCTCCATGTTGAACTGTATTAGGGAAATAGATCATTTAACCTTATATCTTCAAATTTGCATAAGCTAATTCAGCAATGTATTTTTGCCCTTATAATTATTATTTTATAGGGGAGATCAGGGACGAAAGTACCATTTTCATAATAACCTATTTTAAACGATAATATTTTAGACCGAAATATATTTTTGCTGTGGTTGCTAAGTCATAAGTGTGGTCCTAATATTGTGTGGTATTTTGAAAAAAGGTTGAAAAACTCCAATATAAGTTCACTTTAAACATAAATGGCACATTGTTACTTTAATTGTCAATAACATTATATTTGCTAGAGTTAACTGGCTTAATCTTGTTTTTAAATATATCTGACTATGACCTTGTTAATGTTCATATTTTGTCCTTTATTTTTTGCCAAAAATATTAAACTTTACATTTTAGTTCCATCAAATGTTTCAGAAGCAATCCAAAAATGTAAAATGTTAAAGTTTTCTACAATTGTTGAGTATTTTTTATTATTATTGGCATTATGCATTAATTTTATAAAACATATCAATCAAAACACTGAAAACTCTAATGTGGAAGTTAAAAATAAGGTTTGTCTGTAGACTAATTACTGGTTTGTAAACATTCAGGATGAGCACGCAGCAAGGTTACAGAAAAGGGAGCGAGGGAATGACGTCCAATGCAGTACAGAGTTTGTTGTTGTATTAGAGATAATTTATATTGATTACATATTATATATATTATTATTTACATAATGCTTTCAGTGTATTATAACAGCTTGTCACCCAGTGATAAGCACAGTTATTCAGCAAAATTAACGTTAAAGTGAGCGGCGCTTGTCTGAAAGGTTCATTTGCGATAGCACCCTCCCAATGGATATTGGATAAGATGAAATGTCCAAGCATCCAGGCAAAAATATACAACTATCTCATTGAATCTCCGTGAGTTTACAAGACAGAAGTTAAAGGCCTACAAGTCTTTGGATGCCTACAATTTTGTTCTGTGTGGTCATGTGCAAGAAATAATGCTTTATGATTGCCAGATTCAAAACTTTGTAGTGCTAAAAACCGAGGTTCTGCCTAGCCAAAGACAAGGAAAGAAGACAGAGCTGTACAAGGCCTGGGTAGTCATCAACAAGCAAAACAACTGCATTCTGACAGCGAACTGCACCTGTACAGCAGGATGTGTGAACTTAGATTTTTACATTTCATTCTAAGCATTCAGTGTCCGCAGTTTAATTCACCATATTTAACAGTTTTTGCTGAAATCATTGCTGCAATCAAAAACAAGTAATGTCTGATTCAGCATAGCGTGAACTGACCTGATATAAAATGAGAACTGCAGAGTCGAGCATTATTAATTAGGTCCTCACTCCATTCAGCTCTTATGATGGCTGTTTGCCAAAGACGTCTGCAGTTGGCATTAAAAGCAGTGTGGTGTTCGAATCTGGCATCCTACCGCACGACATGTTTGCTATTGCAAATAACACTGTTACTGTCATCCTCACAGGAATTTAAATCTGATTTACTTTTAAACTAAAAAACTCAACACGACATTTCAAACTTAAGGATGTGTTATTGTACTAAGGCCCAATCCCAATTCTACCCTTTAGCCCTTCCCTGTAATGCCTCGTTTTGCGCGTTCACGCCAAAGGGGTAGTGGTGTCCCAATTCTCTATAGCTTGATGGCGTAGGGCTAAGGGGAAAGGGTGAATAGCCCTTCGAACTAAGATTTTTCAGGACCACACTCAAAACCAAGGGGTAAGAAAATTTACCAGAATACATCAGCCACAACGGCGGTATTGCTGAACCCGGAAGTAAGGAGATCCACAAATTAGTATTTTTTTGTCGTAATTACGAATTTTTACAACAAACAAACAGACGTTTTAATATATTCACTACCGCGTTCGTGTTTTACCGTCATGCTTTTTTTTTAAAAAACACTAGAAAAAAAAAACCCGCTAAATTTCGCAATCTATAATCCCTAATCATAACTCCTGTATAGCAGTCCCACAACATTCTGACACTCAATAGCTATGTTTCCATCCAAAAATGCGAATGAACGTTATGCGCAAAACTGGATTATCGCATTAAAAGACGTGCGAATAAAGCAGTGTTTACATCCAAGGAATCAAAGCGAACAAAATCGTCACTTCCTGATTATCTGGCGCCAAATATCAACAGTAAAAACTGAATTTTCTGCAGTAGCAGAAGCTGCGTCAATCTTTTTTTTTTTTATATAATAAATGACTTGCGCCTCAGAAGGCGTCAGACACGGAGCACAGACACTCTTGATTCTGGATGTCATTAATAATATAATAACACTAACCCTTAAACGGTAAGGCGTTTTAAAATGACAAAAACAACATTTCAGATGGTTTATAATGTGCAGCCTGCTGGTTTGTCCATTTACACACATTTTCATCATCACATGATCTCTTATAACAAAATCACATGACCTTTTTTAATGCGCACACTGGAATTTGTGCGGTAAAAGTGTTTCCATCATAGTTTATGCGCATCTTTTCTTATCGAATAAAAAGTTTATCCTACTCAGTCATGCGCATATGTTTTTCAAAATTTATGCGCATCTTGGAGTTTCCATCAATCGTTTTTTTTATGCGCATCTCCAAAATGCACATAAAAATAGGTGGATGGAAACATAGCTAATGACACTCGAATACCCTGTCAGAAAAGTTAAGTGGCTGGGAATGAGCTTTTTACAGTGTCTGCTATAATGTTAATATTGTTTTCATGTGTTTACAGATGAATATGGCCACAGTGTAAATGCGCAGTATAGTTACGATCTTATTGCCACATTAGATCGTTATGCTAACATAATATCTGCCTTCAGTGATTTCCTGAAGATAAATACCAAAAAATAAAGCAACTGGAATAACTACAGCAGTCGCGATCGTCTGATCTCATGTGAAGCAAGAGATTGCGATGACATATGATGACGTGTGCAGGTGTTGAAGTGCTGTCCCAATTCTTAGGGGTAAATTTTGCAGCCCTACCCCTTAACCCTCAGTTGTAAGGGCCCAAGGGGAAGGGGTAGGGGTACAAAAATAGAATTGGGATTGGGCCTAAATAACCTGTAGATTCATCGTTAGTGTGACACATGAAAAGAGAAACACAACTTGTAATAAGGAAAAAAGAACCGCTACAATAATTTACCTTCTGCACTTAACTGAAATTCACACCTAACCGTGGCACACGGTCCTGAAATCAGCTGATATTTGGCAGCTCCATCAAGGGTTGCATGCTGAATGTGCTGTTATACAGTAGCCTGGAAAGCAGGCTTCCAGAAAATCGCTGTCACTTTTGTCCCACGTTACTTTCATCTCCGCTCTTCCCTATTGTGTTGTATATTACTTTTATTCTTGAATTCAAATTCTTTGTGCAGTTTGACCTGTCCTCACAAGTTGGTCTACATTTACTTGAAATATTTAAAAGAGAGTTAGATTGAAACAAGATAATGTTTTACTATATTTCTTTTTTTTTTTTTTCAAAATATTAATATCTAAACCAGTTTCCTTGTCCTATTATGCCTCTTTTCACAAGATTTAAAATATGTCTGTGATGTCCCTAGAGTGTGTACACGCCCTAGAGTGTGTACACACTTCACATACACACCCTACAGTCTGTATGTAAAGTTTCAGCCCAAAATATCTCACAAGTATTTTTTATAACGGCCCCTTAGGCTTTGATCCTATTTGTGCCATTTTGGTCAGTCGCTTAAAATTCAAATGAGATTGTGCTCCCAGCTCTATTTTGAAAATAAGGCGGAGCTAAAAATGCCACTGGGTTAGCATAGCAGCAGATTTTTTAAACGGTTGCTTCTCACTCAGGGCTGTCTATGATTATGAGGGAGATATTGTCACTAATGGGTGGGGCTTTTCCCCTTTGATGACACGTACAAAGGGAGAATGTCAATCAAAGTGTTTCTACAGGCTGTTTTAATCAAGTGTGATTATAAAAAAAATATACAGTTAATACATTTTTACCTTTAATCTGTTTTTACTCCAGACGCGAAACATGCCAATAAATCGGGCTGTTCACTCATAATTAGACATTTAAACATTTTGAGTTTATTCGCGCATCAAATTCGCTTAATTCGCGACAAATAAAATTTACAATAGACATGGATTCGAGTCATGGGCTGGGCTTCTGTCTGCCTGGTAATTTTAGCTTCGTTACTAAATAGATTTTATTGAGAGATTAGCTGTGCTTTGGAAAGGCTAAAAACAGCGTATATTCGTTCGGTTCGCTCATCAACTCCTCCAGAAACGAAGCCCAGTTTGATGAGCTGTTGTCTAGTGTCGGCAAGAGGATTTTCTCCTCGGGAGTCGGGACGCCAACAACAGGCGCTACATCATAATCACGCCCATACAAGAGCAAGCTCCTTATTGGTTAACGCGGCGCGAATGTTCGCTGAAGTTTAGATTTTCCAGCTCGAGCAATTCGTCAAGCACGCAAAACTCTCAACTCGTATCATTCACGCGAAACGCGCCGCAGAATGCCTGTTCACTTCTTCGCATTGACTTAACATGTAAATCGCTTCCGCTTGATGCTTCATCCATGCCAGGTGTAAACGCAGCATTAGAGGCCGGTCTGTGTTTAATCTGTGTTTAAATCTTTCATAGAAGTTAGATGGAGTCAGACTGTGTTTCTGTGTGGGTGATTGAACAGAAGGAACAATGCAAGTTAGATTTATTATTGGACAGAGACACAGAACTGTTCTCTTGTAGAAATTCAGAATCTAATGTCTGGCCTGGTTAATTTTGGTATCCAGCTGTCATGAGACACAGTCCTGTGTTCTTTTAGCAGAGACTTATGGGACGGAGAGGGAGAGAGGGGGGGTTCCTGCGCTCCGAATTGGATTGAGCATTTGGTGAGAGAACGTTCTCACAGTCTGAGCTCTGTGTTGTGCGTCTGAGTGTCTGCAAGCATTTGGTCCTCATTGCCAATGCTTTTTTACCCTCAATTTTGGATTGGCATCACTGGATGTACAAGTTACACAAAATTTAACCATTTTCAGTTCAAATCAATTTAAATGTATTTTTTATAATCTCATTCAATGTGTTAAACAGGCTGGTTTAAGGTTTAAAGGAACACTTCACTTGTTTTAACCCTTGTTTACGGTTCCTATCCTTTCAATATGTTTGTGGCTGTTTTTGTCCCATTGACCTCCATTATAATCACATTTTTGATTGCAAATCCATGAGACCCAATAATTATGCATATGTTGGTGGTTTTCCCTGTTGGGAAGAGGTAAAATTTGTCATTTTTACTGTTGATCATCAGTTGACACCATTTAGTCCCTTTAGATAGGCCTGTACAAAAAGGTCTCTGGCTTTTATATGGACTTTTATAGAATAAAACAGCAGATTATAGTGTGTGTACATAAATGCGCTTACTATGTTCTGAGAGCTGAGCTGCTGAGTTTTTCAGACATATTAAAGCAAATGTCTCAGAAATGTGCCAGAAACAAAGTTTTTTTTGCACTGTAAAAATAACAATCAAGAATGTATGCTTATGGGGTGCTTTGCAATAGGGCTGAGCGATTAATCGAAATCTAATCGCAATTGCGATTAGCTAATTGCCAGAGGCTGCGATATAAAATAAATATTATTTAACTTCCCCCACCCAGGGCAAATGTGTGACTGCCATCTGTGTGTGACAGTGTTAAGGCCGATTTATACTTCTGCGTCAAGCGCACGCGTATGCTATGGCGCAGCCTACGCGTGGACGCATAGTCCCTCGCCGTGGCCGTCGGCGATGTTGACGCGCACCTCTCAAAAAAATGTAACTCGTACACGTAGCGCAAGCTCTGTGATTAATTGGCTTGGTAGTGTTGACGAGTGTGGGCGGAGGTAAGAGCCGCGTACCCGATGCAGCGGTTGTTTACAAGTGTGGAGTCCCGTGAAGGAGCTCCGGATGGAGACTGTTGTTTTGTGTTTACCTTATGATTAAAGTTGTTGCACGTCCGCGGTTCCCGCCTCAAAATGAGCGAATTTGAGCCAGTGTTCAGAAAACACAAAACACCAGCGAAGAAACTCGACACAGAGAAACATAAACACCTACTGCCAGCTAGCGTTTCGGAAGTGTTATTGCAGAGAAACAGAAACAGAGCGCACAAGTATAAATGCACTGGTACGTGCGAGGCTTGCGCCATGGGTCACGCCGATCACTTAACGCAGAAGTATAAACCAGGCTTTACTAGCCAATTGAGTGGGCACACTTTCGTTCTGCCCAATTAGAATTGCGCAATCAAACTATGCGGAATGCCCACAATAAAAAAACTAACAAACCGGAAAGGGCGAACGAGTGGGATGATGGCGTCAGCCGCATTAGAAGCATTAACAGACGAATAATATCAAAGAAAAACAGCACGTCGGTAATATGGGAATATCTTGGATTCAAAGTCACAGACACTAAACAAAACCAGGTAGGAGCTGTCGCAAAACTGTTGCCACAGCACAAGGAAATACAACAACCAACACCTTAAAAATCACCACAGGGGCTATATGAGGAGCGTCTTGCTAAAAATTTAACTAAAAGTATTGCCAATGACACTCAGTCTAGTAGCTAGCAAAGTACAATTTCAGAGTTGTTTGCTATTATAAGTTGATATCTTTTCAGTTCCACTCACTGCATTTTAGCAGTAAGAAGCCACAATACAGATTATTGAGCTGAAGATTGACTATAAAATTAAATCAAATTGGAATCGCAATATCTGTCAAAAACATCAATATTAAATTTTCCCCCCAAATCGCACAGCCCGACTTTGCAATCAAAAAATGTGGTTATAACTAGGGCTGCTCGATTATGGGAAAAATCATAATCACAATTGTTAATCACGATTATTCAAAACTATTATCAGTGGCCCATATGACCAAAAAGTTTTGTAGATAAATAGTTTTTTTAGATACATTTCAAAGATCATTACATTTCACAATTCTTAATACTAAAGCAGAACGAGACCAACTAACAAAAACTTCTCACAATTATAAAAAGGAAATAAATACATTCATTTATTAATTTTCCAATGGTGCCTGATTTATCAGGGTTCACCACAGCAGAATGAACCGCCAACTGTTCCAGCATATGTTTTACACATTTCCAACCGCAACCCAATCCTGGGAAACGCACACACACTTATACACTATGGCAAATTTAGTTTATTCAATTCACCTATAGAGCATTGTCTTTGGACTGTGGGGAACACCGGAGCACATGAGAAAAATCGTGATTCTCTTTTTAACCAGAATCGTGCAGCTCTAGTTAATTTTGCATAAAAACATTTTTATTATTTTATTTATTTATTATTATTTGTTCTTTTTTTACTTTGCTTAAACAGTGAGAGAAGACAAAATGATTGGAGAATACCGCTTTATGAGTGAACAATGCATGAAAGTAGAATGCACATTTAATGTGAAAGTTGACACTTTTTGTGAGCAAATGACATTTCAGAGAGTAAATGATAATTCAATGATAGGCTAGATCCGATCATGCAATCAAAAATGTTCCTTAATAATAATAATAAATTTTATTTGTAAATAGCGCCTTCCTAGACACCCAAGGTCGCCTTACAATAAGCATCAACAGCCATGCTAGAACAAATTAAAACAAATAATCAAACATTACCAAACACCCATTGACCAAAATACACATTGCAAATATAAAATAACATGATAAAAAAACTTGATTAAAAAATTGTTAAAGGAAAGCCCGCTTAAAAAGATGGGTTTTTAGACGAGACTGTGTCAAGAATGCTTCTTAGATCCAGGGGAAGCGAGTTCCATAGCCGAGGAGCCATAGAGCTAAAAGATCTCCCATTGTGCTTAATCGAGTGCGAGGTGGTACCAGGGAGAAAGAGTTGGCGGATCTAAGAGTGCGCGAAGGGGTATAAATATGGAAAAGTTCGGTGAGATATTGAGGAGCAAGAATATGAAGTGCCTTGAAAGTTAGAAGTAATATTTTAAAATCAATAGTGAAGCTGATAAAGAAGTGGTGTGACTAGGCCTGTCACGATATCTATTTTTTGTTGTACGATATATTGCACCAAAATATATTGCGATAAACGATATTATTGTCATTTTAAGACCATTTTATGCCCCTCATTATATAATGCCAGAATGACAATATAATATCCCAATGCAAGTACACTCTTTCAAAACTCTTTCTTATTTTCTTAAGAATATTTAATTTAATTATAGTCATTTTAACAATTCAATAATTAGGCATTGGAATCAGAATGTGAAAACGCATATCCTAAATGAATAATAATTAGTGTTAACAAAAAAGTGCAGGGTGAAAAGTAATATATCTGCTACCAGATCTATTTTCAGTTGTCAGACAAACACATGAAAATATACTATAGTAATTTATAGTAAATACTATAGTGTTTTTAACCATACTGACACCTCCAGTAGAGGTAGAGATGTTGCACAATCAGTTAAAATGTTGCTAGAATTGTTTTTATGTATGGGCGATATTTATTGCGTCACTAAAAATAATTGAATTGATATCCATGTGTTTGTGCGATTAGTCGATATATTGATTATTGTGACAGGCCTAGGTGTGACATGCTCGTGAGATGGAGTCCTAGAGATGACACGAGCTGCATGGTTCTAAACCAGTTGGAGTTTATGGAGAAGTTTAGAAGGAAGCCCAGAAAGAAGTGCATTACAGTAATCAAGACGTGAAGTAACTAATGAGTGGATAAGAATTTCTGTGTTTTTGGTTGTGAGAGAAGAGCGGAGACGAGTGATATTTCGCTGGTGGAAATATGCAGCACGCGTAATATTATTGATGTGACCTTTAAATGAGAGTGTGCTATTCAAGATGACACCCAAACTCTTTACCTGCACAGAGGGACGAATTGTGCTATTATCAGTGTCTATTGTAAAATCATCAACTTTATTCAAAACGCTTTTAGTTCCGATGAAAAGGGCTGCAGTTTCGTCGCCATTTAATAAAAAAATCTTTATAGTATAGCATTATAACAAATAATGCCTAATATAATGTAATAAAGTATGTTAATATGTGATTTGCCACTTGTAAAGTTTGAAAATGCATCTAGAAAGTGCTTAAACATTTAAGAACCCTGTATTTATTTTCTAGGTCAATTTTAGCTATACGCTTATTCTGGTGTAACAATCAAGGAAAGTTATCAAAACTTTTTTTTAATCGTTTGAGCGAGTTGCTAACGGTCTAATCCGATTTAATGATCTATGCTAAGCTAAAGGGAGACCTGGGGATTGCCTGAATGAATCAATAGTAAAACTCTAAAGGGAGTTGTAAACTGGGTTTGTTTCAACCCATAGATTAGTTTCTGTCATCTTTTACTCGCCCTCACCCTGTTCTAAATTGCTATGAATTAAAAAACAAAGCCTTGTTGGGTTGGTTTGTAATTAATGAAGGTGTGTAAATGATGACAGATTATTCTTTTTTCTTTACTTCATAATTTGCTTGAGTGACCAGCTGATAAGTGTCAAACATGTTTGTAACTTCCGTAGAACAGCTTTTACTTTTGGTATTGAATATTTGGCTCTCTTCTAGATTACCTGGACAATGGCAATAACAAGATGGCAATCCAGCAGGCCGACAAACTGCTCAAGAAGCACAAAGATCTCCACTGCGCAAAGGTGTGTGTTGTTTTACTTGTATTGCAAATAAAATACTTGTATCTCATGGGGAATGCAAATCAACTCATTTATTTATATATATATTATAGATGGGCATAGACTAATTTTTAAAATCTAGATTAATCTAGATTAACTTCAAAATTAATCTAGATTAATCTGGATTAAAATGGCTCATTTGAATTCTGCCGAAGGCCTTCAGAATATGTGTGCTACCCAAATAATAAGTCTTTGAGAACGGGTTTCTCAAGCCAGGTGACGCATTAGACCAGGGGCTCATCTCCTGTTTCCAAAATGCGTCACAAACTGCTTGAGAAACTGTTCTACTATGATAATTGGTGATGAAAATAAATGATGTTCAATAAGATGTGCTTGTGTTTATTAACTGTTTATTCAGGTAAACATGAATGTTAAACTGTAGGCCTACATAAGCTCCAAACAGCGATTTCATACTTGCTTTTGATGTACGTACATATAGAAAATGCTGCATCGCAAAGGCAAGTTCACAGAGCCCAGACGGTGTCAAGCATTGAGAATGTTTACATGGGCAACAATACTTTAATACGATTTTAATATGATTAAAACAATACTCTGATTAAGAGTCTACTATGTAAACAGCGATTTTTGATTACTTAATAGCTTGCGTAGAAAAGACCCAGCTCTCACCCAACTTTGAGAATAGATTAATGGCGATATTTTTTTTTATAGCGCGATAAGAGTCTCACGTTAACGCAGCACGTTAACGCAGATAACGGCCCACCACTAATATATATATATATATGTTGAAAAAATAAATAAAATTTTGGCTAGCTGTTTTCAGGTTTTCTTTGCTTGTTTTTGGGCTGCATAATTTAAAAATAGTATTTCTTATTATATAGCAAGGTAATAGTATTATTGTTAAACAATACAACGATAATATCAACTGATATAGCTTTTACAGTTGTTTATTATAATAATAATACTACTATTGTTGTTGTGTTTGAATAAATCTTTTTTTTAATATATAAAAAAAGAATTATAATACTTTTAAAATTGTAAAGTTAAAACGGCTAACTATGCTAATATTGCACACACACTCACCGTCTACTTTATTAGGTACACCGTACTAGTACCAGGTTGGACCCCCTTTTGTCTTCAGAACTGCCTTAATCCTTCATAGATTCAACAAGTTACTGGAAATATTCCTCTGAGACTTTGGTCCATAATGAGATGATAGCATCACACAGTTGCTGCAGATTTGTCGGCCGCTCATCCATGATGCGAATCTCCCGTTCCACCACATCCCAAAGGTACTCTATTGGATTGAGATCTGGTGACTGTGGAGGCCATTTGAGTACAGTGAACTCATTGTCATGTTCAAGAAACCAGTGATTAACGCATTATGATATGGATCCATGCTTTCATGTTGTTGACGCCAAATTCTGACTCTACCATCCGAATGTTGCAGCAGAAATCTAGACTCCTCAGACCAGGCAACGTTTTTCCAGTCTTCTATTGTTGAATTTTAGTGAGCCTGTGTGAATTGTAGCCTCAGTTTCCTGTTCTTAGCTGACAGGAGCGGCACCCGGTGTGGTCTTCTGGTGCTGTAGTCCATCTGTCTCAAGGTTGGATGTGTTGTGTGTTCAGAGATGCTCTTCTGCAGACCTCGGTTGTAACGAGTGCTTATTTGAGTTACTGTTGTCTTTCTATTAACTGCAACCAGTCTGGCCATTCTCTTCTGACCTCTTGCATCAACAAGAAATTTGCGCCCACAGAACTGCCGCTCGCTGGATATTTTCGCTTTTTCAGACCATTCTCTGTAAACCCTAGAGATGGTTGTGCATGGAAATCCCAGTAGATCAGCAGTTTCTGGCACCAACAACCATGCCACGTTCAAAGTCACTTTGACTTTTCTTCCCCATTCTGATGCTCGGTTTGAACTGCAGCAGATCGTCTTCACCATGACTACATGCCTCAATGCATTGAGTTGCTGCCATGTGATTGGCTGATTAGAAATTTGCATTAACAAGCAGTTGGACGTCGGCGCCAGTGGTGTAGTGGTTAGTGCGTCGACACATGCATGTGCTCGCAGTGACCCGAGTTCGATTCCCGCCTCGTAGTCCTGTGCCGATCCTTCCCCTCTCTCTTCTCCCCACACTTTCCTGTCAATACTCTCTCTACTGTCCTATCAATTAAAGGTGAAAACCCCGGAAAAAAAAAACAAGCAGTTGGACAGGTGTACCTAAAAAAGTGGCCTGTGAGTATGTATTTTAAATAAAAAAAAAAAAAAAGTTGTTAAAGTAATGTATAAAATCTCATTTTTGCATAAATATAATCTATATAATTTTTGTTTACTTATTTTCCACTTATTTAAATGTCCATTTTTTGGCGGGGATGAATTTGTAGAAATGTACCCTGAGATCCTGTTAACTACAAAAATTCCTTGTGTGTTTGCACACTTGGCGATGAAAGCTCAGTCTGAATCTGATGTTCGTGTCACAAAGTGTCAGCAGAACTGATCCTACTGACTGTACTTCACATGACGCTTTGGACAGCGATCAACACAAAAGATCTTTTTTTTTCAGAAAAGGTCATATAAAAACCATGAATATGCCCTTATCTATTGATAAATTAGCTCTGGATGCATTTATTGTCATGCCACAGGTCCTGAAGGCAATCGGTCTGCAGCGTACAGGAAAACAGGATGAAGCCTTCACGTTGGCACAGGAAGTGGCGGTACTCGAACCCACAGATGACAACTCTCTGCAGGCACTGACCATCCTCTACAGAGAGATGCACCGACGTAAGTCATGTGGCAAAATCACAGACCATCAGAGCGCATTTTAAAATATAGAAAACTAAAATTAGCAAAAACGTCAAATTTGCGTTCATGCTCATTCCTCTTGTAGCCGAGTTAGTGACCAAGCTTTATGAAGCTGCAGTCCGGAAGGTTCCAGCGAGCGAAGAGTACCACTCTCACCTCTTCATGGCCTACGCTCGGGTTGGAGAGTACAAGAAGATGCAACAGGTTCTGATTGCCTTGACTCTTATTTATTTTCTATACTATTTATTTTAATTATTAGATTCTTGTCCTATTTTTTTTTCTCTATTTCTTCATCTGTTCAAATGCGTCTGTCCAACTTTATATTTTAACCAGAATTGTTTTGTTTATGCTTTTGTTCATGATTGGAATCTGTGTATGAAAGTACTGCCCTGCCAACTGAATATAGTTTCATTTTTATTAAAGTTATGTTCAGGATGAACAAACTCTGAATGTAACATTGAAACGACAGATTACAAAGAGCAATTATAAAGAACAAACAGTTCTTATTCCAAGTAGGTAGGGATGGGTATCATTAAGGTTTTAACGGTATTACTACTTTTATCGATACCACTTATCGGCTTGGTACTTGAACGATACTCTTTTTCAGTACTTTTTGTAGTGTTTTTTTAATGAAAAAAACAACCAAACAAATTAAACAGAACTAACAACACTTTATTTTATTATTCGTTTACGTACAATGAAATGAAACCAATAATTGTTAAACAAATGAATTAAAAAAATTCCTGTAAAAGAATGTACAGTGGTTTGAAGGAGCACAGTTGGAGCATGCAGGTAGGCTGCAAATGACTCTGTTTTTAACCGTTCTTCTGGAGAAGAATCAACATGTCTGCCTTTTCTGGCAGAAGTTGAGATCTTTCTTGTCTTATTGAGCTCCCTGCAGTTGAAAATACCCTCTTTGAGTTGCAAAATGCAGTTAAACAATCAGCTGTCGCTAATATTTTTCTGAAGATTTGTCATTATCACATTCTCATGAAAGAGTTAACTGTTATCATTAAAAAACAATGCAGTTTTGGAGCCTCTTGCAATGTAAAAATAAGCTGTTTTTATAGCAATAGTCATATATTTTTTTTCATATATTTTTTTTTCACCCCTACTAATTATACTATTACTGTGCGTTCACACCGAAGGCGGTGACCAGCGTCAAAGGTCGCTCTGGCCGCCCTGGGGACAACGATAGCTGCCTTCAGCTCCGGCGGCGAGAGCGTCAAAATTCGATACATTGATCTCGTATAAAAAGGGGCCGTTGCAGCATCTAAACAGCAGATTTTAATGATTTTAATGCAGTTTTGGAGCCTCTTGCAATGTAAAAATAAGCTGTTTTTATAGCAATAGTCATATATTATGAGCATGTGAACACAATGGTCAATCAGTAGTGTTTAAGAACACCACACAAACGTTAGTGTGAAATGGACATTTTTTTTTTAAATTTCTATACCAAACTTCATACATTTGACAACCCTAATTCCAAGAACAGTTTTTGTTCGTTTGTTTATAACAGTTTTTTTTTTACCTTAATGTCTGTAAAACAAAAATGTTTATATAAAAATGATATTTATTGTTTTTAGTAGAGAACATTAAAAAAACAGTTGTACACAGTGCTTTATTTACCTGCAACACTCCATTCAGATTCAACAGAGAAAGTTTTTTTTCACCCCTACTAATTATACTCTTACTGTGCGTTCACACCGAAGGCAGTGACCAGCGTCAAAGGTCGCTCTGGCCGCCCTGGCGACAACGATAGCTGCCTTCAGCTCCAGCGGCGAGAGCATCAAAATTCGATACATTGATCTCGTATTAAAAGGGGCCGTTGCAGCATCTAAACAGCAGATTTCAATGAGTTGTCAAACTCTTCCAGAGCACCTATGGTTAATCTTGAAAAATTACGTTTTTCTATGAAACCCTGGGTAAAAAATCTGGGTGTTATTCTGGATGATGGCTTGAGCTTTGACAAACAGATAAATGCAGTGGTTAAATCCTGATTCCTTCAGCTTCGACTTTTAAAAACAGTCAAATCTATTTTATCTAGAAAAAATTTTGAAAAAATAATTCATGCTTTTATTACCACTAGATTGGACTATTGTACCTCATTATACTTTGGGATTAGTCAGAAAACTTTATCCCGGTTACAATAAGTTCAAAATGCTGCTGCAAGGCTTTTAACAGGTACCAAGAAACATGACCACATTACACCAGTTTCACGCTCTTTGCACTGGCTGCCTGTGCACTATCGAGTCACTTTTAAAATGCTTCTCTTGGTTTTTAAATCTCTAAATGGCCTGGCACCTTCTCATCTGTCAGACATGTTAAGTGAGCATCAGCCTGGTCGATCTCTTCGGTCTTCTGACCAGAGACTGTATGTACATCCCTCAAGTCGAGGCTGAAATGCAGAGGTGACCGTGCCTTCGCAGTAGCTGGTCCTAGGTTGTGGAATGCTCTGCCCATCTCTATTAGATCTGTTTCAATCGCTGTCTGTTTTTAAATCTAGGTTGAAAACTTACCATTTTGATTTGGCATTTTATCAATGAAAATTGACTTTTTTAGCTATCATTTTATATATATATTAGGGTTGGGCGATGTTGACAAATTTGGCATCGTACGATGTCTAATGTGAACATCAGCGATGGACGATGGTATCATCATCGTAGGCGGGGGTCTTTGTTGTTAAATATCAATTAATTCATAACAAATTTAGTAATTGTAGCCTATTGTTTTCACTACCTGACCCACATGGTCTTTGCTTTACCCATGACCAAACCATAAATAAATAAAGTTATACACAAATTACCACCTGTCAATCACTTTTTTTCCGCGGGACTCTGGCATGAATAGGCGGAGTGATCTGTGTCCTTATAATGGCTTTTCCCCACAGCTGGTGGAGGAGACGAGAGTTCGTTTGGAGTTCACTGTAATTTGTATTGTGATTGATGATAACTTCCTTATTTTATTATTATTGAGGACATAATAACAAGTAAAGATGCTAGAGCTAGACCGTTTTGGTCACACTTGCGCCTGATATTTTATGCGACCTAAAATATGTATTTGAAAGCATTTGTGCTAGTGCATACATTTTTACCGTGTGACCTGTTTTCACTGCAAAATCCTCACCGCGTGCGCGGATTTAGGAGACATTTATGCAGAATGCATCTTTGCACTTATAGACGCCAAACGCAGCGCTCGGGAACAGATTAAAACAGTTGTCATGTGAACTTGCTGAAGTAAAAAAGCCCGCAATGCTTGCCTCACCTTTGTGCTCTTCCTATTGGCCCACTGTTAATATCAGCTGTCAATCACTCAGTCAACGCCTTCTGCCTTCACATGACAGGAGCAACAGCCGCGGAAATGTGACGCGCTGAAGATGAGAGAATGAAAATAACACTGACAGATTTAGTTTTAGAAACCACCTAAAGTTAAATAATGGCACATCTTATTAGTGATCATGTGCTGAATGTTAATCCACCATTTACACTTTTCCAAGAGTGGATAAAAGACTTCCAGTGGCTTCAAGTCCGCTATGAAAATAACTAAAGCCATTCACTGTAAAGTCTGTGGGACGGGGTTTGCAGGTAACAGCGTTTGCCACTGAATCTACACATTTTAAGCGCAAGAGGTACTGTATAATCCTCACGATGTATTTAATCCTCATGATGCTGTCAGCCGTACAAACAGCAGCTATAAGTATAATATAACACAGCTCATGAAAAGACCGTTATTGCTATTAAGATGACATGCAAATAATAAGTTATATATCAATATACATGTGGGGCGGGGCGATGGATCGTGATGCCGGCTCAGCATCGTGAAGTTTATCAGCCATCGGCGATGGACGATGACATCGTCTATCGGCCCAACCCTAATATATATATATATATATATATAATTTTTTTTCTCTCTGTTGTGATGTGTATTGTGCAGCACATTGGTCAACCTCTGGTTGTGTTAAATAGTGCTATATAAATAAAATTGACATTGACATATTATATCAGATTAATTATCTAATGTTTCCATATGTCTGAAATATTCTGAAGCAGCAATATTGTTTTGTATTGTTGCATGAGATTCCTGCTTTTTTTTTTAAAGAAAAAATATATATATATAACATTAATGCACATCAGTAACTCGCCAGTAACTTTGCAAATTTGCAAAAAACATTGCAAATAATTGGAAATCCGACGATGGCAATAACCAAACCCTTGGGAACAACTGTGGTCGGAACCAAAGTTCACAGTGACTGTGTTCTCTGGACTCCTCTCAAGCGGTGGACTTCAACATTCTGATTGGTTGCCGCCGAACCGCATCATAGCTCATTACCATAAAGTTGACTTGATTTGAACTCTTCTCAACGGCCACACCGGCGAAGACGTGCCGCGCTGCTCCTCGCCGCTTATCGCCACCGGTTTCCAGTGAAAATGAATGCCTTCCAGCTACTTTGACGCTCTCGCCACTTTCAGTGTGAACGTACAGTTAATTAGGGCTGCACAATTTGAGGGAGGGTATTTGTTTTTTTCCTGATTTAATTATTTATTTAAACATTTAAGCCATACAGTGCTTATTAAATCTATAGTAAAACTGACTTTCCTGTCTCCTCTATTCTGACAGGCTGGAATGGCACTCTATAAAATTGTCCCCAAAAACCCTTATTACTTCTGGTCAGTTATGAGCTTGGTGATGCAGGTATGATCATGTTTTCTTACTTTCATAATCAACATATACCAAAGATGAACCTATTCAGCACTTGTTTAAAAATGAATGAATTTTTTAAGGCCATCTCAGCACAAGACGAGAAGCTCTCTCAGACCATGTTCCTGCCATTAGCAGAGCGTATGGTGGAGAAAATGGTCAAGGAGGAAAAAATCGAGGCAGAAGCCGAGGTAGGACGATGTTATCAGTGATCTGTTTCCGATTTCAGCTGTATAAAGTTTTAGGACACATTTTCCATCGGCTGTTCCAGGTTCAGCTGTACTTCATGATCTTGGAGCGCTTGGGAAAATATGTGGAGGCGCTGGAGGTGGTTCAGGGGCCACTCGGAGGTGAGGGGTAAAAAATGTGTGTTCAAAGGAATATACTGGGTTACTTCCAGCAGCACTTCTTTTATTGTTCGTGTGATGTCGTGTCAGCTACCAATGCGTTTTTCTTCATGTCAACACACCATATTAAAGTTTTCTTTCTAATATAAAACATTATCCTTCTGAATTTAATGTCAATTTAGGGCGTACTCACACTTTGTACAGTTGCCTTGAACCATGCAACCATTGCACGCTTGTCCCCCCCTTCCCTCTGCCCCGATAGCCTGCACTCACAGTGCATCCGAGCCAGAGCACGCTTACGTCATCGATGATGCTCTGGTCAGTTTAACAGAAGAGAAGCGCACTCGCTCAGCACAGTGGAAATCTCTTTAGTTATATCATTTTAGTCGTTTGATATGCAGTCACACTTAAATAATTCGCCGAACAGATCAGCCGCTTTTGACGCTCATAAATAATCCTAAAAGTCCTCGTGCTGCAGGTAGTAGGAGGTTTGCTGAAGGTGCAGCTGTCGTGCAGTGAGAGGTTTGCGTCTTTAATAAACTATGACAGTTTGCGTTCATTGAACACTAAGAATGATTAATAAATCCATATCAAACAGTCTCTTAAAAGTCACATTTCGTCTTCAGCTTCGGGCTCAGGCGCGCTTTGCACTCACACTACAAGCGTACCGCACCAAAGCCCAAGTGAACCACGCTCGGGCACACCTCTTCCAACCTGGCCAGGGCCGGCCAAGTGAACTCACACTTCTCAAATGAACCCGGAACGCGCCTGGGCAAGGTTTGCATAGCATAGTGTGAGTGCGTCCTAAATGTCAATTTAATTGTCAATTTTTAGGTCTGTATTTTGTGCCTGTGGCTTTAAATGTAAATGAGCTGGTTCTCCCCGCTTTGTAATGGAAGTAGAAATGAAATGCAACACAATAATGAACAGACACTAATGAAAAAGAGACCCAGTCACAAATATCCAGGTTAAGACTTCAGCTGGAAGTTTCCGAGGAGTTATTTGATGTAGTTTATTTTTTTTATAATTTATTATTTGACTATGAACTATGAATGAGCCACACACAAACATATTTTTGAAATATTTCCCTAATGATGTTTAAGAGAGCAACGAATATTTCACAGTATTTCCTATAATATTTTTTCTTCTGGAGAAAGTCTTATTTGTTTTATTTCGGCTAGAATAAAAGCAGTTTTTAATTTTTAAACACCATTTTAAGGTCAATATTATTACCCCTCTTAAGCAATTTTTTTTTCGATTGTCTACAGAACAAACCATCGTTATACAATAACTTGCCTAATTACCCTAACCTGCCTAATTAACCTAGATAAGCCTTTAAATGTCACATTAAGCTGAATACTAGTATCTTGAAAAATATCTAGTCAAATATTATTTACTGTCATCATGACAAAGATAAAAGAAACCAGTTTTTAGAAATGAGTTATTAAAACTATTATGATCAGGAGTGTGTTGAAAAAAAAAATCTTCTTTCCGTTAAACAGAAAATGGGGAGGGGGGGTATATAAGTGGGCTAAGAATTCAGGATGGCTAATATTTCTGACTTCAACTGTATGTGCTTTATTTCCTCCCTCAGAGAAGCTGACCAGTGAACTACAGAGTCGAGAGAACAAATGTATGAAGTTGTACCGACGTCTGGAGCGCTGGCCCGAGTGCAACGCTTTGTCCAGTAAACTGCTCCTGAAAAAGTAAGTCCTCTATTGCAGGGCTCTGCAACTTTATTCATAGCATGGCCCGGTGTTTGTATTCATAATTTGTGGTGTTAGGCAATGTAATGTGGTTTGGTAGGTGTTGTTAAGTATGAATGTGAACTTACATTTATATCTCAAATGCATGCAACAACAGGCTAATACAATTCATCATAATATAGGCAAGGCAAGCTTATTTATATAGCACATTTCATACACCATGGTAATTCAAAGTGCTTTGCATAACAAGAATAAAATAAACAAGAAAATAACAACAAAGAATATGTTGCTATCATGATTCTAGCATGAATTCTAGTATGAATTAGCATGTTGTTAGCACGATTCTAACATGAATTAGCTTGTTTCTAGTTTTAATTAGCATGTTATTAGCATATTGATTAGCATGTTGCTTTCATAATTCTAGCACGGATTAGCATGTTTCTAGCATGGATTGTTAGCATGATTCCACCATGAAATAGCATGTTGTTAGCAATGATGAAATAGCATGTTTTTAGCAATTTCTAAAATGAAATTAGCATGTTGCTTGCATGTTTCTAACATGAATTGGCATGTTTCTAACGTAAATTAGCATATTGTTAGAATGAACTTAGCATGTTGTTAGCATGTTTCTAACACGAATTATGTTGTTAGCATGTTTTTAGCATAAATAAGCATGTTGTTAGCATGATTCCAACAAGAATTTGCATATTGTTAGCATGTTTCTAGCATGAATTAGCATGCTGTTAGTGTGAATTAGCATGTATTCATGTTTCTAGCATGAATTTGCATGTGCTAGGAAGAGATACGCTTTAAAAAGAAGTTCAAAAGAAGTTTAAGTGAGATATTAGAATGATAATGCAAAGTTTACAAAGTGATGTAATTCTTTCGAAAATCATGATCGCTATATATATATATATATATATATATATATATATATATATATATATATATATATATATATATATATATATATATATATATATATATATGCCTAATATCCGATGGCCAGAAAGTGATGAATGGTTTATAAATTGTTAAAACATTGGTGTTGGAGTCCAGAGACTGTTGTGTACACTATGATTTTATGGGAAATTGACTTTAATGTGTGATATGACTAAAAAGTCGAAGTAAACGAATATTTTCTCAATTCAAATGAGTTGAAATTGAAATGACCCGGAAACAGTATTTCATACATCACGACTAAACAAGCAGATAACGTTCCAGTACCCATGATGTTTATCGATGGATTTTGTGTTTCTCTCCGCAGCCCTGATGACTGGCAGTTCTACTTGTTGTACTTTGACTCGTTGTTCCACCTCATCGATCAAAGCTGGACGCCGCCGCAGGAAGGAGCTCAGTATGTAAAAATATCATAATCTCACACACAAACAATTCTAATAATTAATAGTATACACTCACCAGCCACTTTATTATGTACACCTGTCCAACTGCAGATAACGCAAATTTCTAATCATATGGCAGCAACTCAAAGCATTTAGGCATGTAGACATGGTCAAGACGATATGCTGCAGTTCAAACCGAGCATCATAATGGGGAAGAAAGGTGATTTAAGTGACTTTGAACGTGGCATGGTTGTTGTTGCCAGATGGGCTGGTCTGAGTATTTCAGAAACTGCTGATCTACTGGGATTTTCACGCACAACCATCTCTAGGGTTTACAGAGAATGGTCCGAAAAAGAGGAAATGTCCAGTGAGCGGCAGTTCTGTGGGCGCAAATGCCTTGTTGATGCCAGAGGTCAGAGGAGAATGGCCAGACTGGTTTCAGTTGATAGAAAGGTCTGCAGAAGAGCATCTCTGAACACACAACACGTCCAACCTTGAGGCGAATGGGCTACAGCAGCAGAAGACCACACCGGGTGCCACTACTGTCAGCTAAAAACAGGAAACTGAGGCTACAATTCACACAGGCTCACCAACATTGAACAACAGCATGAAAGCATGGATCCATCCTGACTTGTATCAATGGTTCAGGCTGGTGGTGGTGGTGGTGGTGTAATGGTGTGGGGGATATTTTCTTGCCACACTTTGGGCCCATTAGTACCAATTGAGCATCGTGTCAACGCCACAGCCTACCTGAGTATTGTTGCTGACCATGTCTTTATGACCACAGTGTACCCATCTTCTGATGGCTATCCAGTAGGATAACGCACCATGTCATGAAGTGCGAATCCTCACAGACTGGTTTCTTGAACATGACAATGAGTTCACTGTACTCAAATGGCCTCTGTACTCAAATGGCACCTTTGGGATGTGGTGGAACGGGAGATTCACATCATGGATGTGCAGCCGACAAATCTGCAGCAACTGCGTGATGCTATCATGTCAATATGGAGCAAAATCTCTAAGGAATATTTCCAGTACCTTGTTGAATCTATGCCATGCAGGATTAAGGCAGTTCTGAAGGCAAAAGGGGGTCCAACTGGGTACTAGTTTGGTGTACCTAATAAAGTGGCCGTGAGTCTATATATACAGTCGAAGTCTGAATTATTAGCCCCCGTTTATTATTTCCCCAGTTTTTTTGCTTTTTTTTTCAGAGATTTTTTTTTTCAACAAATTTCTACACATTATAGATTTAATAACTGATTTCTTTTACTGATTTTTCTTTTATGATGACAGCACATAATATTTGACTAGATATTTTTCAAGATAGTAGTATTTAGCTTGGAGTGACATTTAAAGGCTTAACTAGGTTAATTAGGCAAGGTATTGTGATGGTTTGTTCTGTAGACAATGCAAAAAAAATATTGCTTTAAGGGGGCTAATAATTTTGACCTTTAAAATGCTTTTAAAAAATTATTCTTGCCAAAATAAAACAAATAAGACTTTCTCCAGAAGAAAAAATATCAGAGATACTGTGAAAATTTCCTTGCTCTGTTAAACATTCAGTGAATTCAGTGGAGGCGAATCATTTTGACTTCAACTGACTTAAATTTAAGGAATAAAAAGTTACTTTAGCTCAAAAACGTCATGTTTAATTCAATGTGTTACTTGTAATTTCTTTGTAACTTTGTTTATAAATGAATGTAGGCAGTACAAGTATGAATACTGCTGTCTAACACATTCTTTCTCCTGAATGCTACATTGTGTGTTCTCTAGTTGTGCAGAAGGGGAAGTTCATGCTTCTGTAGCTCAGTCCATCAGCTTCATGCAGGAGCGCCTGGCCACTGAAGACGCAAAGGAGTCGAAACATCTGAGAGGACCATACCTGGCTCGTCTGGAGCTCATCAGACGTCTCAGAGAGCGCAGCTGTTCTGAAGCACAGGAGCTCGGTAAGGCATGAGTTGTGAAGTGTTATATGCAGCACACTCGACATATTTGCAGTGCATTTCTTACATGCTTACATACTTTTATGCAGGGGATCCTCTTGAGCTCATGTTTCAGTTCTTTGTAAAGTTTGGAGACAAGCCATGTTGCATCACAGACCTGAAGATCTTTCTGGACCTTCTCGCACCTGACCAACATGTGCAGGTAATTTATAGCTAAATATAGTTTACATTTTTGTTCATGTGATTCAAAGCTATTTTTTTGCATGGTTAATCCAGTTGTTATTGTTATATGATCCTTCAGAACTCCTAATGTTACTAAAGATGCAAACAAACATTGGAATAAATTGTCATCTGTCTTGAATTACATTTTCTACACTGCAATGTACCCGTCTTTTTACTTAGATTTTTTGTCTTGTTTCTAGTCCAAATATCTAAAAATTCTTATATCAAGAAGCATTTTCTAGACAAGCAAAACATATTGTCTTGTTTTCAGAAATAATATGCCAAAATTATGTGAGTTTTTCCTTAAAACAAGCAAAATAATCTGCCAATGGGGTAAGCAAAGTAATCTTATTTTTCCTTTTGACATAAGATTATTTTGCTTACCCCATTGGCAGATTATTTTCCTTGTTTTAAGGAAAAACTCACTTCAATTTGGCAAATTGTTTCTTAACACAAGACAATATTTTTTAAAAGTTTTGCTTGTCTAGAAAATTCTTCTTGATTAAAGAACTTACAGATATTAGGACTAGAAACTAGGACTAAGAAAATAATTTTTGCAGTGTAATATATGTTAGGGCTGCATGATTTAAAAAAAAAACTGACATTGCGATATCTGCAATTCATGTTTTGCGATATGAATATAGTTTCACAAGATGACTTAACTATATTTGGAAAGAAATTGTTGATTTAGATTGATTGGAATGATTTTGTAGAGCCTCTGCATTAAATATAATAAATAAATCAAATAAAATCCTAGACAAATAGGAAGATGCTATAAACTGTGATTGATGGTTTTCAGGCGCAGAAATGTAAAAATACCACTGTATAGTCTTCATTGTATAAATTATTAAATAACAAGATGACTTTCAAGATGTATGGAAGCATATCCTGGACAATTAGGACAAATAGGATTTGCAATTGCGTTATCAATATTTGGACACATAAATTGTGACATAATGCAAATACAATTGCAAATCCTGCATTATCGTTTGCATTTCCGCTTTCGTGAACACGCAGTGACTGCCACATTTCAAATGAAAACACAAAGTCCATTTGGAAATGCATTTCCCATTGTCGAGCCATGAGCCTGACATATCTAAATAGTGGTTAGATAATAATAATATCTAAAAATTTTGATTACAAAACGAAAACACTGACTGAATCCTTTTTAAGAACCAGAATAGGCTGTTTTTTCCAATCATGTTTTGTTTTTCCGTCAAATAATAGTATCAGGCTACCTCAAATCAATTGCGCCATGGGAAATATGCATTTAATTAATGCTCCGCTGTTGTTATTATATCACAAAACCTCTGTTAACATATTTAATAGAAGTCATTAGTTTGAAGATTATGTCTTATGATTATAACTTATTTCCTCCATCTCACTCGCGGTTCAGGTGTGCGCGCGCTGCGTGTGAAGTGAACCTTAAGGCTCATATGTTGACTTTTTGAAAAGTAAAGCCTATTATAGCATAATACAATTTTGTTGTCTACATATGATATTGCATTAATTTACATGTTTTATAAGCTACAAAATGAAAGCCTCAGTTTGATGACAGTAAATAATATTTGACTAGATATTTTTCAAGACACTTCAGCTTAAAGTGACATTTAAAGGCTTAACTAGGTTAATTAGGCAGGTTAGGGTAAATAGGCAAGTTATTGTATAACGATGGTTTGTTCTGTAGACTATCGGGAAAAAAATAGCTTAAGGGGTCTAATAATGTTGACCTTAAAATGGGTTTTAAAAAATTAAAAACTGCTTTTATTCTAGCCGAAATAAAACAAATAAGACTTTCTCCAGAAGAAAAAATATTATCAGACATACTGTGAAAATTTCCTTGTTCTGTTAAACATCATTTGGGAAATATTTAAAAAAGAAAAAAAAAAGGAAGGCTAATCATTCTGACTTCAACTGTATATAAATAAATTCTAATTTAAATGGACAAATAAATAAACATATTTAAATTGTTTTTAAATGTCATTTAATAAAGCAATAAAACACTGCATTTGAAATATTTAATATTTAAATGTATAAATAAATAGACAACTGTTTATTTAATTCATGTTTTAAAATGCTGACTAATCAAACAGTAAAAAAAAAGTATATTAATAAATTCTTTTAAATGCACATTTTGAATAGTTTTTTTGTTGTTTTTTTAAGGCATTTGCCAAATGCTTTTTTTTCTCTCTATTTTCCACATGCTTTTATCAATTTTATTCTGAAAATAAATCAAGTGTAAAAATGCCATTGGACAGTCCACACTTGGGAGCAACCAATCAGCTTTCGCCTTAAGTTGAGCTAAACCCTCTCTCGCTTGTAAATGAAACGCGCACTGTAATTGGACAAACTAGAGAAAACTATAGCTCATTATAGCGGGAGTTTAAAGATCAGCAAAGCAACTCAAATGTCAAGCAACCTGTCATTTTTGGAGAGGAATTACAAGATGTGAACGTACAGAGACTTGGTTTCCTCAAATGGTATCAAATATCGAAATTTTTCTCGGTATCGTATCGAAGTTAGAAACTCCAGTATGGTGGAAACACTAGAAGAAAGCAGTTGTTGTTTACTGTCTAGATTTGAACTAACTCTCTTGTGACTTTCTCAGTTCATCAACAGGCTAATGGAGGCTGTGCCGCTGGGTGCTCCAGGAGAGGATGGTTTCGCCTTCCCAGAAGACACTCGGGCTCTGCAGAGACACATGTGTGTGACGCAGCTCAGCCGCGGTCTGGGTCTACAGCATTCCCTTAACACTGACGGCAAACTGGGGGTCATTAAAGAGCTGAAGGCACACTACCGGCACGGCTTACAGTTCGGTAAGCAGACGACTAGGCAGGTTAAACTTATGATTTCTTTCTTTATAAAAGACATGTGATAATGCAGAGAGAACCTACTCTGCTCTGATTGGCCAGATGGTCTCTGCATTTGTTACACAGCAATGATGGTGTTGGTTTTATCATAACCAACATAAAGTGCATGAAAAGTAGATTCACTTTGAAAAACATGTTTGAGGATTGAGGTAGAGATTGTACACAGGCAGCCAGTGAAGTACAGACAGGCATTTTTTTATTCAGTGGAGAAAATGACAGCATTTATTGTACACTTTAGTCTCTTTTGCTGACATTTTGCATTCACAAACAGGTGCATTATACTCTACTTAAATTGTGATGTCATAAAACAAAATGGGGCCACTTGAACAGAGGTTAAAGTCTGTGTGAAATCAAAATTTACAATGTTTATTTGGCTAACACACATTGTTATATTCTTTTAGTGAGCAATTAAAGCTCATTAAAGTCAATCTGCTGGACAAGTTTGTTTGGTAATCTTCAATCAAAGCTTGAGCCACAATATTCTTAACCACGCCCCTCTTACCATTAGTTTGCCATGAGGGAAAGATGCGCAACAAGAAAGCCCCTCCTCCTACTCAATATTCAGTTTCAATTGGAAGTACATCATCATACTGAAATAAAAGTCTCTGGCACTTCCGCGTCACACAGACTTTATTAAATGCTGCAGAAAAAAACATACCTATTTCATGCTAGTTCATGTATTAGCTAATGTAATATTAACGTCTTACCTATATATTTTTGTTTTATTTTATTGATCTAAATCTAATTTGCTTTCTTTTCAAGGGAAGTCCTGTTTAAAAACCGAGCTGCAGTTCTCGGATATGTACTGTCTCATGGCAGCTCATGTCTATATAGACCTGTGGATTGAGACGGGTAAGTTTGCATTACATTTTTTTTTTTTAATAATTAATCTTGACTGAATCCATTCATGTTAATGATGAACGAATGTTTCTGTTTGTATTGTAGATGATCAGAACATGTTGTGGCAGTGTCTGGGCATGTTAGAAGAAGGTCTGTCCCACAGTTCCTCCAACGCTCAATTCAAACTGCTGCTTTTGCTTCTGTACTGCCGTCTTGGGGCTTTTGAGCCGGTGGTAGATCTTTACTCCAGTTTAGATGCTAAACACGTCCAGCACGACACCATTGGGTAAGTACACAGTAGAAATATCGCTGCACGAACCTGTGAAAGTGTGCAGTATTGTTGTGATTAGTGTTGTGATATTGATATTTCTTACAATATAATATTGCTTGCAAAATGCTAATAAAAAAAATTAAATAGCGATATAGCTGTTATAAAATATCTATATTTTTCTTGGTATTGATATTGAATATTGATATTGTTGTAAAGTGTTGCGATAATATTTATTACGATATAACTAACTTGCAAAATGCAATTTTGACAGCAATTTAGTAAATAATTTCACTAATAACGAAGCACTTAAAAAGAGCGAAATACAGAGGTGTGGTTTCCTCAAATGTTATTGAATATCAATATTTTTCTTGGTATTGATATCGAATACCGATATTGTTGTTCAGTATTGTGATAACAATGTTTCTTATGATATAACCAACTTTTAAAAATGCTGTTTTATCAGCAATTTAGTAAATAAAAGCATTAATAGTGAAGCACTTGAAAGACCAACATACAGAGGTGTGGTTTTCTCAAATGTTATCAAATATCGATATTTTTCTTGGTATTGATATTGAATATTGATATTGTTCTTCAGTATTGCGATAACGATATTTATTACGATATAACTAACTTGCAAAATGCATTTTTGACAGCAATTTAGTAAATAAAATCACTAATAACGAAGCACTAAAAAAAGAGCTAAATACGGAGGTTTGGTTTCCTTATGTTATCGAATATCAATATTTTTCTTGGTATTGATATCGAATATCGATATTGTTGTTCAGTATTGCGATAACAATATTTCTTATGATTTAACTAACTTTTAAACATGCTATTTTATCAGCAATTTAGTAAATAATAGCATTAATAGTGAAGCACATAAAAGACCAACATACGGAGGGAGGTGTAGTTTCTTCAAATGTTATCAAATACTGATATTTTTATTGTTATTGATATCGAAAATCGATATTGTTGTTGAGTGTAGCAATAATGATATTTCTAATGATATAACTTGCAAAATGCTATTTTATTAGCAATTTAGTAAATAAATGCGCTAATAACGAAGCACTTAAAAGAGCGAAATATGGAGGTGTGGTTTCCTCAAATGTTATCGAATATCAATATTTTTCTTGGTATTGATATCGAATATCGATATTGTTGTTGAGTGCTGCGATATCGATATTTCTTGCGTTATAACTAACTTGCAAAATGCTATTTAATCAGCAATTTAGTAAATAAATGCGAAAATAGCTAAGCACTTGAAAGACCGACATAAGGAGATGTGGTTTCCTCATAAATTTGATCAAAAATGTATATTTTTCTTGGTTTTGATATTGAATATCGATATTGTTGTTAAGTGTTGTGATAACGATATTTCTCACGTTATAACTGACTTCCAGAATTCAACTTAATCAGCAATTTTGTAAATAAATGCGCTAATATCGAAGCTGATGAAAAATTTTGATTATTAGATGTTTTCATTCTCAGCACATCTCCCATGAAAACCAGTATTTATTTTAATTCTGGGTGCACCTACTGGAGAGGTGGGTATTACCATAGTAAAGACCTCATCTGATTGCACAGATTTGGGTAACCTAGCACACAAATGCTTGGCACATAAAATTAACTTAATTTACCGCGCTTCTCTGCGATATGGATATTGCACATACTATAATCGCGATTACGATAATTTTATTAAATTTACTATGCAGCACGAGTGCATAGTAAGGCTGGGCAATAAAGCAAAGTGAAATCCCAAACAATATTGAGCAAATCTGCTATTGTCATGCACATCTTGTCAAGGAAGCACAGTCGAATGATCAGCAGCAAATAGTCTCTGATGGCCAGTGGGCGCTCATGCGAAAACTCCAATTAATCACAAAGAAGAAACCCAGGAATTTCACACAGCTTTGGTTTATAGATCAGCGTGACTACTATTTTATTTTTAAAATAATTTTTATCAATATTACTTAGCAACAGTTGTCTATTAATTTGCAATAAACGTGCTCATCAGAATCATAAAACATTACTTTGCTACAGCAATCCACTTGTAATCATTTTTTGTTTTTTTTTAAGAGGCTAAATTCAAATCAAATACCACCAAACGTACCATACTACTTTAGAATTGGGTATCTACTTTACAAATATTGTTGAAAACATGAAAAAATATAATTCATATTCCTCAAAACATAGGGGGCGCCCTTGCATAGTCAGCGATGGTAACTGCATGTCATCCTCTGCTCATGTCTGGTACTTCGGCCAAACAAAATCATACTGAAAGCTCATTTTTTGAGATATCAACTTCAAATTTGGATTATAATTTCTTCAGATATTTAGCTTTGATGTTTTGTAAAATGCATATTTTATGTTATATAATAAAATACACATTTATTTTATGTATTTCATAAACAAAAGGGCACATAACGTTTGTTTTATTTAACTTTTTGAACTTTTTTTCTGTCTTCTTTTAAAGGGGACCAAGCTCAAATCTATGCACCAAAGCCTCAAAGATTACCATTCATTCATGTAAATTTCATGTAGAATAACAAAAGGCTAATTAAAAGTAAAAAGGTAATTTACCAAATACGTTCACAGGTATTCAAAAGTCTTGTAAATTCATCTCATTGTTATGATGCACCTTGCAGAATTTCATGTCAAGTTAAATATACTGTATATGCAGCTAAAATATGTTACTTGTTAAATATTACCCAAACTAACTAAACCACACTTCTTATGGTTCTGTCTCCCTCCAGGTATTTATTGACCCGCTATGCAGAGTCTTTGGGCCAGTTTGCTGCTGCTTCCCAATCTTGTAACTTCTCCCTCAGGTTTTTTCACTCGAACCAGAAAGATGTATGCTTTCATTCTGTTTCAAATGCTTTAATCTGTATGGCAAATCTCCAAAAAATGACCAGTCATGCGTTTGTTCCTGCAGACCTCAGAATACATTATTCAAGCATATAAATACGGTGCTTTTGAGAAAATCCCGGAGTTCATTGCCTTCAGGAACCGACTCAATCACTCGCTGCACTTTGCTCAAGTGCGCACGGAGCGGATGCTGCTGGACCTCTTCCTAGAAGCCGACATGTTAGTCCTTTTTCGTCATTACCTTTTTTTTATGTCACAGATGGTGTTATTTTCACTGCAAAAAGGCTTTTCACAAGGGATTTTTTTGTCTTGTTTCTTGTCCGAATATCCTAATTCTTAAAATCAAGAAGCAAATTCTAGACTTGTCTTGTTTTCAGAAATAATATGCCAAAATAAAGTGATTTTTTCCTTAAAACAAGCAAAATAATCTGCCAATGGGGCAAGAAAAATAATATTGCTTTCCTTTTGACATAAGATTATTTTGCTAACCCCAGTGGCAGATTATTTTTAAAGGGCCATGAAACCCCCCTCTTTCGGTTCAAGTCTACCTCAGAATTTTTTCAAAAAATGCATCGTAGAGGCAGAGGCAGGAGTGGGCGTGGCCAGCAGAGCAGGGGAGAAGGAGGGGAGCGAACAACTGTTATCAGTTGGCTCACAAAATGAGACCCAAATCATGAGGAGACGCATGATTTTATAGTTTACAAAGTTAAAATGCAAAGAAATAAACAGTAATTTAATGCCCTGCTACATTTGTTGTTCGTAATTTCATATACACATAACCACAATTTATATCATTATAAAGATAATCGTGTTTATATAAACACTATAAATGAGGACTTCTCCCTCAATCCCTGGGACTGAATGCAGACTCAGTGCAGCAGGTTTCTTGCTCTGCCTATTTCAACCATTAGCGTCTAAATGTGAATGAACGGTAACACTTTATTTTGATGGTCCATTTGAGTATTAGTAGACTGTCTGCTTAATATCTGTTGATACTGACATTTAACAGTCCTTCAACAGACATTTAACTGACTATAAGAAACTTTGCAAGTACATGTCAACTTACACTAACCCCAACCTAACAGTCTACTTCTAATCTAATGAGAATTAATTGACATGTAGATGCAATGTAACTTATATTCAACAAACGGACCATCGAAATAAAGTGTGACCGAATGAACTTAACTGATAAAAAACAAAGTCCAAATTCAAATGCTTGCTGCTCACATACAGCTTTGCTGTATCGGCCCTGACTGGATCGTGGGGAAAAACATGCAACAAACCCAGTGGATCATGGAAACACGCATACGACCCTTCATGAACGGCTAAATACTGCGTGCCGTATGCACAGTCCGTAGACGCGGTCTCACCCAGTCATCAACATAGTCTCTCACAGCTTGGCACTGGCAGGTCTGTCTTGCCTTCGGAAAGCATGTGCAGTCATGAATAATTAAGAAGCAGGGTCTTGTCATAGCATAAGAAACTCCGCTATGAATAATAATGAGAAACAGACGCTGTCATCACTCCACTTGCGGTTTTGCGCTACGTCACCGGTTTTTATTTCGGCCCAAAAATCATTTTAAATCCGGAAGATGAAATTAGCTGACAAAAGCTCAAAATTATCCCGTTTTCCCCACAATTAAAGCTGACAGGTGCTAACATTGTCTTTAGTGATGCTCAACACACACAAATCTGTTAAAATCTCAAAAAAAAGTACTCAAAGGTTTCTTGAACCTTTAAGGAAAGACTCACTTCATTTTAACATCTTATTTCTGAAAACAAGACAATATGTTTTACTTGTCTAGAAAACGCCTCTCGATTTGAGGATTTTTAGACATTTGGACTAGTAACAAGACCAAAAAAATCAAAGTAAGTTTTTCAGGTTTTATCATTGGTGTCCTCTTCTTTAATCCACAGATCTTCAACTCTAGACGAGAGCGTAAAATCGATGTCTCTGTGTGCGGAGGAAGATGATGTCCCATGGGACAATTTAAGGGACAACCGCGACCTGACTGTCTTTGTCAGCTGGGACCCTAAAGACAAGTAAAAAAACATCCTCTCAAACTCACAATGATTAAGTAGGGTTGCAAGATATGTACACTACTTCTTACTTAGATTTTTTTTTGTTTAGATTTAAATATCTCAAAATTCTTAAATCGAGAAGCAATTTCTAGACCAGCAAAACATATTGTCTTGTTTTAAGAAATAATATGTCTAAATGAAGTGAGTTTTATCTTAAAACAAGCAAAATACGACCCTCCCATTTTTAATAATTACCTATTCCAGCGGCCAAGCTAGATGCTACCTTTAAGCGATTGCAGGGCCTGGGCATACTTACATGTAGGGATTTTTTCATTGCCAATTTTAATGACATGTTTTTAAAAAATCAGACTTTTTTTTCGATATCTTCAGGTCCATCACTTCATTTAGACCCAGTGCTCTGTATTCCCTCAAATGAATCTGGACTGGACTTGATTTTAAAGACCCCTGCACACCCCCCAAGGGCCTCGTTTCCAAAATGTACAACCTAATTATGCTATTCCTTAACATAACTCTAGAAAAGATTAGAATGCAATGTATAGAAGAACTAGGAATTAATATTTCAGAAGAAACTTGAGATAATGCTGTTGAAATTATAAATAAGATTTCATCATGTGCATGTCTCAACCTGATTCATTTGAAAATTATTTACCGTATTCACTACAGCAAAACCAAACTGGCATATTTATATACTCCAATATAGATGAAACATGTGACCGCTGCAACTCATGCAAGGCAGACTTAACCCATGTGTTCTGATCATGCGTTAAACTGAGACAATTTTGGTCTTCAATAAATTTCAGATTTTAAACTCCACATTTAATTTGAGAATTCAACCTAATCCAGTAATGGCTTTGTTTGGGGTTGCAAATGAGGACATGCATATAACCAAAGTCACAGAAAATGCCTTGGCCTTTGCAACGTTAATAGCTAGAAGAAGAATTCTTGTATCACCAATGCCACCTAAACTGTCACTTTTGCTTAGTGATGTTGTGATATTTTTAAAAAGTTAAGTATTTTTACAGAGGATCAGCCAGAACATTTTACAAGACATGGGACCTTTTAATAATACATATTGAGAATAATGTACTCTTCCAACCAAGAATCCCCCAACATTCCCGTCCACTACCCACATAAGTTTTATTTATTTATTTATTTTTATTTATTTATTTAACTCATTTCATTTTCTATTTTATTATGTTCATTTGTGTCTAAAGTTAGTTTGTGGTTAAAAAACACAAAAATTTCTGTTACTGAATACCTACAATGTACCTAAAATTAATTAAATAAAACCAAAATAAAAAAAATGGCAATGGGGTAACTAAAATAGTCTTGTGTTTTCCTTGTCATAAGATTATTTTGCTTACCCCATTGGCAGATTATTTAGCTTGTTTTAAGATAAAAGTCGCTTAATTTGCTTTTGCTGGTTTTTATTATCAATTGTTTATTTAGGATTAATTTTAGCTGTTTTCATTTTGTGTATTAGCAGCATACCAGTTTTGGATTGAGCTGTTTGTAGAGCTTACACCGGACAAGACAGTGCTCTGATCTATTTTCACTGCTTTTTCTTATAGTTGTGCTGTGAAGTAAAGTGAGCAGCTTCCAAATTCAGCTCATCTCTGTTGTTGATAACAGCTTGGTGAATGATTTTGTAAATAAAAATGATTGTTAATGTTGTAATTTTGCAGTAAAATAAGTTATTATTATTTAAAGTAATATTGATTTGGTCAAAAAAAATAAAGATTTTGTTATTTTGGCTCTGTTCATTTTCAGTTGCTGTTTGTAAAAATGTATAAACTCACATAATTTTCCTAAAATTCTTCCCAAATTGTTCCATTTTATACAAAAAATTACTTAAGAACTTTTTTTATGATTTCTATACATTATTTTAGTTTTGGTAATTTTACTACAATATATTTCAGTTAATTGTCAAGTCAGTGTTTTTAATTTTGTTCTATTTTTCTGCTTGTGTTTACAATAATGTGTGTGGCTCTTGAAATTACCATGGTAAACTTACTCAAAATAATACAGGGTATCCGCGGGGCCTTAAAATATCTTAAATATAAAAAACTAAATTGAGGGTTTTAAAAAGTTTCAAATTCACATAATTATTGTAGGTCTTAAATCATTTTAAACAGGTCTTAATTTTCCTTTGTTTATGTAAAGCTACCCAATCGACCCAACACGCATCCAATCAGCAACAACACATATCAATAAAACATTATAACAGTCTGTTGTGCAGACAATTAGTTTATTTAATTATTAAATAGTTCAAGTTATGTTGAAAAAATGTGCATGTATATAACCAGGGTCTGCTTGATTTGACACGTTATTTAAAATATGTGGCAAGGAAAATAACTAATTATGATGCGTTTCTTGATGGGGCAAGTACATTTTTTTTTTCTGCTGGGCCATTAAAAAATCCTTAGCGTTTAGCCTTACATAAGTCTAAAAAATCTTAAATTTGACTTGGTGAAACCTGCAGAAACCCTGTAATAAAATAGCTTCCTTTTCTGCATATAATTTAGCTCTAAAATATTCGGTATATAAAGTTTTCAGCAGATGCTGAAACCTCTAATGTTCTATAGTGTTTACTTCTCTTATTAAGTCGTCTAGTAAGTCTTCCTTAATTTTTCATATCATAATTATAACTTCATCAGTTTCAATAATGGCTATATTGTTCACTGATTATAGGCAGCTGAAGGAGGAGCACAAGCTGCGCTCTCTAGAAGACGAGACCCTGTGGTTGAAGCTGCGATCGCTCACTCTACGTCTGATTGGCTGTGTTTCTGGACTCACTCACTCGTCGACGGCACGTAACTCTGAAAAGACAACAGAAAACGGAGTCACGGCCAAACCATCTTCTCTACAATCTCTGCTCTCCCAGCTAGAAAACACACTAAACCAGGCCTCGCAGTTCACGGAAAAACAGCTTCAGGTCAGGACCGTTACACACTCTTTAGCAAATGCAGTGAAAGGGACGGTTCACCCATAATGTCGTTTTTATGTTGAACTATAATCTAAGCCAGGGGTCTCAAACTCTCATTTGCGGCACCCCCTCCTCCTCCCTCCAGCCTGCAACTGACAAAATATAACAGGATTCGGCCCACCAAAGCATATTTTTCAATCACTATCATTGTTTTGCAGTCACATACAGCCACTTGTGGTTATGATCGGCCACCTACTGGACATTAAAAGTACTGTACTATATATTTGGGTTACTTTCGGTTTCTCTTAGTGTGCGGTTGAGTAACGCACATGCAGATTATTTCTGTGGCTGTTGAAATATATGTCCGTAAGTGCTCTATTTTTGTAAATATTCAAGGGTCATTTGATTATTATCAGTTTTATACCACCTGTATTGTGTTGTGCAAAAGGTTCTTCATGGCTTACGTGTTATGCTGGTGGTGTAAATACGATCATTTAGCTAATATTCGGTTCAAATGGTCTCATGTAATAGATTTTCCCCATATACATATTAAGATTTGTATAAAAATGTGCATTAGTAAAGTTTTACTGCTGGTTGAATTGAACTTGTTAAAGTAAATGTGAATATGTACATACTTTTCCCCTCTTTGTTATAGTTTTACAAAAGAAAGATATTGAGAAGTGCTTTCTGCTGTCTTACGCTATCTGTTAAACTTTTGGTTAAGCACCAATTAATTGGGACCGAATAATGATTACTGTTGTTATGCCTATTATTAAATTGTAGTATTTTCATAGCAATTTAACCTCCCCCTTCAATATGTACAACAAGAAACAAAAAGAAAGAGCTTTGACTGCATGTACTCTGGGGAAGAATGTCTGAGTTCATCAAATATATCAGGTTTCCACTTTTTGGTTGTGCTTGAATGTTAAAACGGCCCGCCTATGAATTGGCAGCCACTGATATGCCCACAACCCCCCCCCTCTGCTCGCCAATTTGAGACCCCTGATCTAACCTATTGAGTTGAAATCTTAAAGTCTTACAAACTTATATGATTTAACCAAATAATAAATAGTTATTATGAAGCAGTTTTAGTTTATATTCAGTATATTCAGAATACTTGGCTCAGAATTCAGAATATTCAACATTTTATTTAGGTTTTTGAATTGACAATTGACAGATCATGTTGGGTGAAATCCTTTGGGTTGATTAGAAACCAGCATAAGTGTATTTGAAGAGTTCAGATGCAAAAACCCTCTAAATCCATCAGACCAGATCCATCAGGCTCCTCTGATTAGGTTCAGAACTTTCTTTTTATAGGTAATGATTAGGTTATTAGCTGGTAAATAAAATAACTTTATTTCAAAAATGTCACTTTAGACAATTCTTTGGTTTTTAACAAGGTAGATTCCACTTGTGCTTTTTTTTGCAAAAACCTCTAAATCCACCTATTGGGACAAGACAGTGTAATTGGTTGAAAAATCAATAAAGATGCAATTAGAAATTATTTTACCAAACAAAAAACACGTTACACAAACCACCTAAAATTAAAAACCCATAAATCTGTCAAGTAAGTGGCGGTTCATTCCGCTGTGGTAAACCAGAGCCTAAGCAGAAGGAAAATGAATGAATGAAATCAGTCATGTAAGTGCATTAATTGATAACATTATTAAGTCTTGACATTAATTAAATCTTAACTATCTGTTGTCATTTCTGATATTTGGGATTTAGATTTAATGTAAGTAGAGCAATGTAAACATTGTAAACTAAGCTTGATTCAAATATTGTAGTGTAAAAACGTTGTGAAACATCAATATCTGTGCATTGTCCATTAATATAAAAAGTAATATAATTTATTGAAGTAATATAAATAATATTAAATATATTTTTTTAAAATAGCTTTCATTAGCAAACAAAACGCAAGGTAAGTCTACTGGGCAAAAAGGGGATGTCCCTCAGAAAATTTTAGAAGCTGTCATTCATTCATCCTCACCATACTCGAGGTCTTGGTCTCTTTTTAGTCTCTTGTTTATCCTCAGCATCCATGTGGGATACTTCATCAACTTCATCTTTCGTCAAAGGAGTTGCTGTTTAATGTAGCAAATCGGACTCATTCAAAGTAGCGTCACTGCGCAAAAAACGTTATGAATGCATGTTACACCTCCGACTGTATTGTGTTTTCTTTTTCTTATAATGCACAGAGTTTTGAGGTACGGGACCTTTTTTATTTGACATTCACTGACAATCGAACAGGCTCATCCAGTTCATCAAACTCCATCTTTTAGTCTCCTCATAAAGCTGGCTCATCAGCGCGCCGTTACATTGAAAGCATATGATTCGATTCGCGCCTTCTCGGGATAGAGCATCTTTTGCTGTCAAAGGCAAGTGGTGTTTAGAGGCTTTTGCCTGCAAACTGTTATTTCTTACTGCGCTGACGCTGCTATTCTTTTGAAGCAAAACTATTTCACAAAACTATGTTCAACATGTACTGCGTGCCTACAGCATTCGCTTAATGTCATTAGCTCATTTTTTGCGGAAGTAGCGTTCAGCGGCTTTTGCATTTTGAACTCATCGTTTATTTATTATTCTATTGCTTTATTGTTGCATTTTAAATGTGAAAAGGTGGAGCGTAGAATTGTAGTTTCTTCAAATATTAAGAAATTTATCCTAGCAAGTTTGTCAAATTGAACAAAGGGAACGTGCTGAATTAACTCTTAATGTTTTGGTTCACAGCAGCAGCAGCAGTACCCATTTCTGGGTCCCGTGTCTTCTCGTTTGGCTCAGGCGGTGTCCAGTGGCTGCTGTCAATGTCAGCTGTCGTCTCTTCAGCTTCCTCTGCACTTGCAAGAGCTGGAAACTCTCGGCCTGGGTGCGTTACTTCACTCTCGCTATGCACAGTTTTACAGAAAAGCTTATATGTAACCATTAACCACAAAACCAGTCTAATTTTACACAGGGATATTTTTAGCAATATCTAAATGTATAGGTCAAAATTTTAGGCCAAAAATCATTTGTATGTGTATATATATATATATATATATATATATATATATATATATATATATATATATATATATAATAAAAGCCAAGCATGTTAATCAGTGTGTTGAAGTGCCCAAATGAGTACACCCTGACCCATTTCTTGAAAAACATTCATCTCGCTTCTAAATAAATACTTTTTATCTGATCCTATACAATCAGATATTTGTGCAAATCTGGTTTATTAGATTTACATAAGATTAGTCAGTACCAAAGACAAAGTTTGAGCTATTCTAACAAAAAAAGAGGAAATTATAATGGAGGCAATACAAAATATTTGATTTAATAGAGTTTGTTGAGAGGTGTAATCTTTGTAGTACCTCATTTGCATTCGGTAACCAGATTCTCTTATGTTAACGAACATAAATGCTTAATGAAACAGTTTTGTAAAGATGCAGCTAGTCTAAATTTACTGAGAAATGGGAAAATGTTAATGTTCCAAAAGGGTGTACTTATTGATACTGAGCACTAAATGCAGTGCTCATCATTATTGAGCACACCGCCTTTTTGAAAATGAATATTTTTATCCATTTCTTAGTGATTCTACCCAATGTATTTTGGTGCATTAAACAAAACAGATTTATTAAACAGATAATAAATATGATTTTGGTCACCAAACATATTTAGAAGTTGAAAGATAATACAATTAAATTCAAGAAAAATATTGCAAAAATAAATTACAATCTACAAAAGTTCAGCTAAATTGTATACGTTTCGTTTTCCTCTTGATTTTTTTTATTTTTATTTTACTTAATATGTTTCCCTCATATATAAATTTGGCTGTACAAATCTTTGGTTATCCATTACCATAATTTTTGTTGTTATTATTAGATTAGCTCCAGATTTGGATTCAGTACTGACTAATGACTAGGGCCACACAGAATCTGCACGCGCAGAATTCCACAGATTTTTAGCCCATCATTGATTCTGTATATTTAGTTGTGTAAATGTGTGTAAATTTATATTTATTAAGTTTTTAAATAAATTTCAGTAATATTATTGACTAATATGAAAATATTCATATGATTTATTTACAATGTAGTTTGTAAAGTAATATTTTCTGTCTTTTAGTAGAGATATTATATGAGAGACTTGCTTTGTTTACCAAATAAGTGGATCTAATTGAATTTGCATTATAAACATTAAATAAAAGTTAAAAAGGTATTACTTTTTATTTCATATATATTAAGTTTTTAGTTATGATACTCCTAAAATAATTCCACATGAATCCGCAAATTTTTAACACAATTCTGCGCAGAAATAACAAAAAATGTCAGCAGATTCCGTCTGGCCATATTAATGACTAATATACATCTAACGTATATGCACAACTACAATATTGTGTAGCATCTTATTAAAAATATTAATTTAAAAGATAGATTTGTGAGGGGTGTACTCCTATATGCTGAGCACTGTATATATAGAAGTAGAAATGATATGATTATTATAAAATGTATAATGAATATGCGTCGTTTTTAATGCTTTAAGCTCTTGTATTACAAATATTTTTTTTCTATTTTTTTAGATGAATCGACAGAACTTCAGACACAAATATCAAATCTTTTCAAGTCTTTAGCAGTACAACTTCAAGGTATGCCATCAATGCATCTCATTTAAATTTCCTTAACATTAATATTTGTCATATTTTGTCAAATGTTTCTCCATACGAAGCTATTGCTATTCCGCCTCATATCCTGATGGCGGAAAATAACACTACAAAATGTAAATGTTGCAGATTTTATGCTGAATTGTCTGTTTCCTTTCCTAGATATGTTGGAAAAATGTAAAGGTGATCTATTAGAGGTGAAAGACGGTCAAACCAAGACGCAGCACTTTTTCCTGGAGCATCTAGTCTACTTTGTTGAAGTGAGTATTCCTGCATTCAGATTTAAAATGAGTACATGGGTCTCTTGAGCGCGTCACTCATTATTAAGGGTGTCTTCCAGACTGTTTGTATCGTCCTATGGATATCTAGTTACTGTGCAAGTGTCCTCCGGCCCTTAAAGTCCAGTTTACAGAAGAAGAAGAAAAAGAAAAAAGAAACTAGCATCGTGACGGTAACGCTTCAGTTTCTCTGAGTCAGTGTTTATAAGGTGCAGAGATGGGGGGGGGATTTGGGTCACTCACTCTTATTCTTTGTATCTCCCAAACAGCCGGCGGTGATTTTGGCCTTTCAGGAGTTTAGCAGCGGCTTGCAGAGCCTCCTCAACCAGGCTCTGGAGCACATCAAGAGCCAGGAGATCAGCCTGACCGCACTGAAGCTGGAGGCCCTCAGTCTGGAAGGACAAACTCAGACCGAGGTGTGTGTGATCGCTCTTAATAAGCAGTTTTTTTTCAGGGTTTGCACCTTTAATGGACAAGGTCTGCAGTCCCGCTCCCATGAGGTTTTATTCTGTACCTGACCGCTCCTGCTCAGCCTGTTCACCCTCTGCCTGCTTAAAGGTGCAGTATGTAAGTTTGACACCCAGTGGTTGAACTGGGTATTGCACTCCTAGATCAAAATAAAAACACGCGTGGGATGCCAGAGATTGAGTACAGGAGCGAGTGATTTAAACACAGGAGCGAGTGATTTAAACCGTGTTCTAAATAAAATCAACGACACGCGGTAGAAGGAATTATGTTCCATATTAAAAGGAGTTTTAGTTCTAACCAACACCTCGAATTGAGATATTAGAAACGGTTTCTATTTCTCACAGCTCAACATGTGAAACCTATGACAGTGCACCTCAGGTAAGCCTCGTGTGTTTTATTCAGTGCTACATGCTAACAATGTGAGTTTGAATGGATTCTAAACCTTACCGTTTCGTGAGTGAGTGCTTATTCTGTGCTTCTGAAAGGCTGTATTTACATTTTTGTCGTGTTTCGTCTGGTGCAAAGAGTCAAACTGCTGTTTGCGTGTTGTTAGGACACGAGATTACAATGTAATCTGCTCACCTAATGTTTACGTTCGTAATATTTATATCATTATTTGCTAATTAATAACCTCATGTGGAACTGAATCTGTCTCATTTCGACGTCTGATACTGTCCATTTCGGTCACGGGCGCATGCTTTCAGAGCCTTTCTGAATGAATGAATGAAATACGCTGTTTTCCAACAAGGCAACCCGGAGTGCTGAAATATAATTGGCTAAACTGGCATTCTGCAGGTTAACTTTACCTAAACAAAGACAGCGTTCCGGCACGGAAAAACCATTTTCAAAGCAGAATATCTGACTTCAGCATTGTTTTTCAGTTAAACAAGTATGTTCACTTGGGATGTTTCTTAAATATCTGCAAACATATTATGGTATTTTTATGCTTTAGAAGAATCAAAAACTTACATACAGCACCTTTAAAATAATTCTCTCCCCGACCATTCCCGCTAAATTTACACACAAATTCAATTTTAGGTGACACTGCTCATTAGGGTTGGGCGACAGTGACCAATTTGGCATCGTATGATGTCTAATGTGAAACATCGCATTGGACGATGGCATCGTATGCGGGGTGGGGGTGGTTGTTGTTAAATATCAATTAATTCATAACGAATTAATTAATTGTAGCCTACAGTTTTCACTACCTGACCCACATGGTCTTTGCTTTACCCATAACCAAATCCTTAATAAATAAAGTTACACACAAATAACCACCTGTCAATCACTTTTTTTCCGCGGGACTCTGGCATGATCAGGTGGAGTGATCTGTGTCGTTATAATGGCTTTTTCCCACAGCTGGTGGAGGAGACGAGAGTTCGTTTGGAGTTCACTGTAATTTGTATTGTGATTGATGATAACTTCCTTATTTTATTATAATTATGTGGTAATATTAACAAGATGCTTGAGCTCGACCGTTTTGGTCGCACATGCGTCCAAAATTTTATGTGACCTAAATTATATTACTATATAATATACTATATTTATATACTATATTTGGAGGCATTTGTGCTAGTGCATAAATTGTTGCCGTGTGACCTGTTTTCACTGCAAAATCCTCACCGTGTGCGCGGATTTAGGAGACATTTATGCAGAATGCACGTTTGCACCTAAAAGTGCCAAACGCAGCGCTCAGGAACAGTTAAAACAGATGTCATGTGAACTTGCTGAAGTAAAAAAAGCCCGCAATCCTTGCCCCGCCTTTGTGCTCTTTTTATTGGCCCACTGGTCTAGAACTGAACACGAATGGATTGGTTAATATCAGCTGTCAATCACTCAGCCAATGCCTTGTGCCTTTAGATGACAGGTGCTACAACCGCGGAAATGTGAAGCGCTGAAGAAGAGAGAATAAAAATAACACTGACAGATTGAGGGTGCTTTCACACCTGCCTTATTTAGTTGGGTTGAATCGCACTAGAGTTCGTTTTCCCTCTTGGTGCGGTTCGTTTGGGCAGGTGAGAACGTAGCAATCGCACTCGGGTGCGCACCAAAAGTGCACCAAAAAAGCGTACCGAGACCTGCTTGAAGAGGTGGTCTCGGTACGCTTTCAAACGAACCATGGAGCGGTTCATTTGTGGTGAGAACGTGATCCAAACTAAAACAGACCCAACCGCAAAAAGTACTGCGCCTTTTTGGACTAATCCAGCTGCCGTAGTGCGATGCGCTGTCTATCTTATGGGGTTTGAAGGAAAAATACTTGTTGACAGCGCTTTACCAACAGTTTTAAACACAGAGAGAGAGAGAGAGAGAGAGAGAGAGGGAGAGAGAGAGGGAGGGAGGGAGAAACATTACCTGATGGATCATTGGTGATATTTCCGAAAGATGACCATGTCACAGTTTAGCTAAATTATTTCACGCCTTCTCCTAATGCTTTCGCCGATTGCAATGCATTAAAACATTGTTTTCCAGTCCCAGCCGCCCTTCATTCTCGAAATGTATAGTTTGTCTAAAGTGATGCATACAAACTACATGGTATACTATGACCAGGGATACTGCGTCAGCCAGCGCAGCGACATTGTGTGTCTGCCGGTTTGTTTATTTGCGGTAGTTCCACGTGAATTCTGACCAATTGAAAAGCAGTTTAGGAAATGCGTTCAATAACATCTGGCCAGTGAGGGATGTAGATTTTGTCACATGACTGCATTTTGGTTCGTTTCAGCTGGTTCGGACCAAAGCAATCAGTGTGGTGTGAAAGGGACCCAAATCGGCAGAAAAACGCTACAATGTATCATTTGTTGCCTTTGGTCTGGACTAAATGAACCGAACCACATATGTGAAAGCACCCTGAGTTTTAGAAAGCACCTAAAGTTACTAATAATGGCACATCTTATTAGTGATCATGTGCTGAATGTTAATCCACCATTTACACTTTTCCAACTATTTTTTTTCGCCTGTATTTCTATCACAGAAAACAGACTGGTCTGGCACCAGATTTGTGAAACATTTTAGTTGCTGTTCTAACTATTCTAATAATCATCCCTTTTTTCTTCTATCTGTACTCTCAAAAACACTTTAAAAATCCCCCAAAGATCTTAATGTTCTAAAAAATTATTGCAAAAACAAATTCAGTTCCCGAATGGAAGATGATTGATGATTGTTTTGGATAGTTTCAGAATACTTAAAAGTATTATTATCATACACTACTGCTAGAGTGCTTTAATGAAGCAGATTGTCCTCTGTCAGTCCCTCTCCTCCTCCACACCACCACCAGTGTGCAGCATCCACTTGGATGATGCGACGGCAGCCACAAGACAACGGCGCCAGTGTGCTCACCACACACCAGCTATAGGGGGACTGGAGAGACGGTGATTAATAGCTAACTCGGTGGATGGGGAGTTAGTAAGGGCTGATGAATGGACTTTGGCCAGGACCCCTACTCTTTACGAGAAGTGCCATGGGATTTTTAATGACCACAGATAGTCAGGATCTCGGTTTAACGTCTCATCTGAAAGACAGCGCTCACTGACAGTATAGTGTCTCCTTCACTTGACTGGGGCATTAGGACTCACACAGACCACAGGTTGAGCGCCCCCTGCTGGCCTCTCTAACACCACTTCCAACTAGTGGTGGGAAAAGCGAGGCTTCATGAAACACTGAAACACTCAAAGCAAACGTGTCGAAGCTTCATAACATTTTGAAACCCGTCTCTACAGTGACACCTAGTGGTCATTTTTGTGTATTGCTCTGGAACAGCTTCAGCTAAGAAAAAAGCAAATTGAGGTATTAAACCGCACGTTGCAGAGTTGAGGTTTCAAGTATTTTATTGAAGAGGTGAGAGTTTCAGACTAGCATGCCGAGATAAACGGTTCGAATAGAGTATGATGCAGCTATAGATGTTAGTTTTTTAAATGCTCTCTTCTTGTAACATGTTTTGTTTTAACATTGGTCTGACATCTGAATGAGCATTTAGTGAATATATACGTGTTGTTTTGGTCATGAAATAGTAACATTATTAAAATACATCAAGTCGGAGTTTTAATGTAACATAATTTCGGAGTATTTGTACAAGTCGGGATTCGAACTCGGGCCATTTGTAGCACAGTTACTGTGTCACACACACGATCCACTAGGCTACATGAAAGAGAGTTTTATTTCCGACACCGTCAGTCAGACGCAGTTTCGCCAGGTCTCGAAACGCTTCTGAAATGACCGATGCTTTGAATCGCTTTAGTCACATGACCTGGTGTTTCGAATCACCTTAGCCACGTGACCTGGGTGTTTCGGTTCATGCTTTGGTGCAGTGTTTCTAAACATTTGCGCTTCAGGAACTCGACACTGTGTCAACATCAGTTTCACATTAGCCATCCCTACTTCCAGCAGCAACCTAGTTTTACCCATCCAGGTACTGACCAGCCACAGCCCTGCTTAACTTCAGTGAGTAACCAGTCTTGGGCTGCAGGGTGATCCGTTTATATCAGTTTTATATCATCTAACGCCCAATTTTGTTATTGTTTTGGTGTGCACTAGATATCCTAAAAACAAACAATACTAACTTTATTTTAATTTCATGCGTCATTTAAAACAAAGTCTCTAGAATGTGTTGTGCTTGTTTTTGACTCTATTATTCCCTTCTCATCCAGGCGGAAGGGACCTTCACAAAGACTGCGATGGAAAAGGTGCAGAGCAGCTACCTGCGTTCACTGCAGGAGATCGGGGAACTGTTGAAGAAGAGAGCGGACTCGTTGAAATCCCTCAAAATCTGAGCGCTCCGTCAATCAATCCATCCATCCAGCATCCAGTCCAGTCCCCGACCCGCACGGCGTCTTTTCTCCCAAACTCAGTCTGTGAACTCAGCCGGTCTCTTCCTTCCTATTTATCCGTCTCATTACTCACGTACAGATAAACGGGCACACTGTAAAAAAAACAAATCCCAAAACTTCGGCTTCAGCACAAGCCTCTACAGTGCTCCGTGCGGCACTTTTAAGTGGAAACGTGAACTTCATATCCCTAGCGAAACCACATAGGCGAACGAAATTAAGCAATTTTAGAAGTACTGCTATAAATTATTGTACATAGTGTGAAGATAAACCGATATCATCGAGAACTCCTTGGCGAATTAAAGTGAACTGCTTTGTCTTTTTTTGTCGATGTCTTGCGTTACTGTCTCACTTCTTTCCCAGCTGTAAACACCCTCCTGACGATTTGTTGCCGGTGCCACTCTGTATCGCAAGTAGCCAACTTCCAGACTGACACACACTCTCTGCGACGCGTCTACGCGGCCGTTCGCAATGCACAACCAGCCAAGAGCTAAGCTTCGAGTTTCCAGGAGATTTTGCGCAACTGTTCGGCGGCGGTGGGAGGAATATCCAGATGCTTCGAGTGAATTTTTTTAGGTGCATCCATCGCGAATATTTGTTTGTATATTACAAATGACTTTACTTGAGCCGCAAGCATTCGAAATGTAGCTTTCCCGACGATTTGTTCGGAATCATCGTCATACGTTAAAGTCAAAAAGGCGAATACGTCAGTGTAGCATTGAATGCTACATGGGGAAAGTTTGAGTTCGCATTAGATTGATCGTCAAAGACGTTTATTCAATCATGTTTCAAATTAATTTCATGCTTAAAGTGACGGATGAATCGTTTTGTCGTTTGGTTATAGGGCGAGTTGTTTACTTTGAAATCTGAAAAAAATAATAATTATTGATTGCACTGATGTCCCTGAAATGATGAGGTTTTATTAATGTTGCATACCAAAAAACGTCTAAATTAGCCTTGCGTTAAAGTCACAGTAGAGGCGGAGGTAGGTTTTTATACGAATGAAATATGGTGATCTCTACCAGGAAGTGCAACTTGTTTACAATGTTTCTGAGCGCCATTTTGAATTGTGTTTATAGTGTGTGTGTGTGTTATAAGGTGTGCTGCGATCTTTAAGCTTTCACTGCTTTATACCTGCTCGGGAGGGGGAAATACGCATTTCTCTTTTGTCAAGCTTTTTATTTTAATCCAACACAACGGGGGATACAGGACTAGTTGTGCAAACGAGCGGCTCTTCTGTTGCTCCAGGACTCATTTCACGTCATCGAGAGGAACACACGCTCTTCTGGACTGAGGAGAGGTGCCTATAGAGGGGGTTGGAAGTGTCGACTGATGAATTCTTTTGTTAGGGAAATGGAGAAAATATAAACACTGGAATGTGAAAAGGAGTTTTTTAAATAAAAGAGTAAATGTTCCTCGTGCTGTTTCTGCATTTGGTTTCTTAAAGGATGAAGAGTGACATAAATACTGCTCATTTTGCTCCTGTTTAAGTTTGTATGCAAAGCTGTCTTGCAATGACATACTTGCCAATCCCCAACTCGTCCTAGATCATTTCTGATATTGGTTTGAAGTGCTAGCCAAGTACATGGTAATCAGTTGCATATCTCTGGCAATCACATTAACTCATAATCATGCTTAATTGTTTACAAATGATTTTAGGTTCTGTTCTATAAAGCCGCAGTCACGCTAGAGTTTGAGCTTGCGAAATTCTGTCGCACGGCGCTGCGAAAAGGGTCGGGATTAAACAAGATGATTTAAGATGATGAAAAGAGAGCGATTGCTCCATGTTTTAAATTTCTGTCATGTTTTGATCCTGGATTGGTCTCACACAGTCAAGTGATGCGATTTCGCAGGTCAGAGTTCACCAAGTTTGAACTTTGCACCGCAGCAACCTGCGAAATCTGACGCATGACCCTGCGTTTCCGGTCTGACGCATTCGCGTGCGTATGAATGGAAGTCTATAAAGGGAAAAGTCCAGTGTGACCGCGGCTTTACCCATGTTTTTTTTTTTTTTATCCCCAGAACAGTACATGCCTTCCAACACTCCCAGTTTTTCCGGGAGTCTCCCGTATTTCACACCCATCTCCCACCACCCTCCCATTTTGTTATTTCTCTCTGAAAACTCCCATCATTTCCCCCCAGATGTTGACCATTAATTGCTGCCGCCCCAAACCCGATTCATGGTACAGTTACTAACACCACAAACAACACACCACCCTCCCCGTTCTCAATTTTGATACTCAGACCACACCCCCACCCAGTCTCCTGGAATTTCAGAGACAAATGTTGCCAGGAACAGAACCATCCTGCTAACACGAAGGCCCAATTCCAATTCTACCCCTGAGCCCTTACCCCTACTCCTTGTTTTGCGCGTTCCCGTGAAGGGGTAAGGGTGTCCCAATTCTCTTTAGCTTGAAGGCGTAGGGCTAAGGGGAAGGGCTAGATACTCCTTGAAACTAAGATTTTTCAGGACCACACTTGAAACCAAGGGGTACATAAATTTCCCAGAATACACCAGCTACAATGGCAGCACGGAGGTCAGGAGATGCACAAATTAGTATTTTTTTTTTTGTCATTATACCACAAACAAGCACATGTTTTAATATATTCATAACCGCGCTAGTGAAATTTAGCACTCTTTTTGTAAAAGCATGACGATAAAACACTATCTAGACTGCTGGAGGGTTGTAGTACACAGCATGTTGTTGCAATGTTTACAGTCCTGATCCTATACTTCCGGGTTTCTTCCCACCCCAGCCTCGCTTTCGCGTTTTAAAATGGTGGCAACGTGACAAGCGTATTGGAAATCGCATGGACCTAAGATTCTCACGGAAATCAGTCAAGTTTGGTGAAGGAAAAATCATGGTTTGGGGTTACATTCAGTATGGCAACATCAACAGCCTGAGTTATCAAGACATTAGTGCTGCCCATTACATTACAAACCACATGAGAGGGCAAATTCTCCAGCAGGATAGCGCTCCTCATACTTGGCCACCCCAGTCACCAGACATAAACATTATTGAGCATGTCTGGGGTAAGATGGAGGAGGCATTTAAGATAAAGGAGCGTAAGCTAGAGGCCTTTGCCTTTCATATAAGCCACTTCTGTTACCAAATGATCAACAAGAAGTAAAGTTATTATTTGTTGTTCCTAAAACTTGCGTATAGGCGACAAGAGTTTTGTCAGGTAGTGTAGTGAATACAGCAGCAGATCGTTCACCTCAGCCCATCATCAATCTCTCAGTAACCGTTAAATATGTATTAATTAGATTAAAAGCCTTTACCATTTCGTTGGGAGTGCAGTGGCTGCTGTTGAAATGCTTCTGTTGTGTCGCGTCACGATAAATGGCTTGTCGCTGGAGTCTTAAGTCATGTGTTGTTAGGACACGGTGTTACCAGTGGGGCGTGGATTTTAAACAGAAATATAATGATCCAGAACAGTGTGTGACTTTGAATAACTTTCAAATGTGGATGTGGTCGAGAGCAAAACATGACAAAGGCCAGTGGATTTTGTGCAGTGTGCATCTATTAACCAAATGACATCAGCGTTCGCGAACAGGAAGATTCAAGAAGATGACGAGCCCTTTCACAGCATCTCTCTCTGTCAGTTTGTGATCCTGGACAACAATAATGCCATAACACTCACAATAACATCCACAATGTGCTTTAAAGTCAATGAATCTCACGAGAAAGTGTCGTATTTTAGCCTGCATCAATACGTAAACATTTAAATGCAGTCTATATTATAAGACATGTTCTCAATGCAAACACTATTTCCCATAATGATATAATATTTAAACATGACCAATAATGAACACTACTGTATCTATTATTAACCTGAATCTTTCAACATTTCTAATACTGTACATGGTTAAAATGTAAAGTTGTGTTTGTTAGCATTAGTTCACGCGAAGCAAACTAAAACAACAAATTATTAAGCGTATTAAAGGGTTAGTTCACCCCCCAAAAAAATCTGTCATCATTCACTCTCCCTTGACTTGTTTCTTTCTTTTGTTGAATGCAAAAGAAGCTATTTTGAAGAATGTTGGAAACCTGTAACTATTAACTATTGTATTAGTTTTTCCTACTATGGAAGTCGATGGTTACAGGTTTCAGCATTCTTCAAAATATCTTCTTTTGTGTTAAACAAGAAAAAACTAAAGGTTTTAACCACTTGATGGAGAATAAACGACGAGTAACTTTTCATTTCTGGGTGAACTATCCCTTTAGATAAATAGTGAACATTTATGTTACCTTATGGTACTTTAGAGCACAGGTGTCAAACTCAGTTCCTGGAGGGCCGCAGCTCTGCACAGTTTAGTTCCAACCCTAATTAAACACACCTCATCAAACTACTTGAATCCTTTAAATTTCTTTGAAGCCTACAGGTAAGTGTTTTGAAGCAGGGTTGGAACTAAACTGTGCAGAGCTGCGGCCCTCCAGGAACTGGGTTTGACACCCCTGCTTTAGAGCATTCGCTAATGTTCACACTACATTACCCGATGCTAACAGATACAACCCTCGTCATGTTGTATTAGTAAATGTTGAAATCAATAATCATTGAGATGAGTAAATGATATAGTGTTGTACATTGTTGATTGATGCGAACTATAATGTTTACCAAATAAACCTTATTCTGAAGTGTAATCGGAAAAATGTTGAATTTCTATGACAGGAATAAGATATTTTTAAATATGTATACACTATTAATCAGGGTATCTTCCGTCCATTCCACATCCATTTTCAAACATAAAAAGGCAAACTTTTCTTTTGCTCACAATAAACGAGATTTTGGCTGGATTTTTGTTTTTTCGTTCAGGGTAGGGAAATGGATAAATGACTTCAAACTTCATTATACACATGCAGGCCGTGCTGAAATGGCCATTTTCCTCTGATTGGTCAACCAAATCTGTGCTTGTGACGTCGCCCTCAATATAATCAAAATAAGAGCCCTCTGCGAATCAGCGCCCAGGCTTTTAATTATTGCTATAACAAAGGGTACCATTTGTTTTTATTTTATTTCCTCCTATTTTAATATAATTATATACAGTTGAAGTCAGAATTATTGAATTTAAAGGCTTAACTAGGTTAATTAGGTTAACTAGGCAGGTTAGGGTAATTAGGCAAGTTATTGTATAATGATGGTTTGTTCTGTAGACTATCAAAAAATATAATGCTTAAAGGGGCTAATAATTTTGGCCTTAAAATGGTTTTTAAAAAATTAAAAACTGCTTTTATTCTAGCCGAAATAAAACAAATAAGACTTTCTCCAGAAGAAAAAATATTATCAGACATACTGTGAAAATGCCCTAGCTCTGTTAAACATCATTTGGGAAATATTTAAAAAAAGAAAACCAAGAAATCAAAGGGGGGCGAATAATTCTGACTTCAACTGTATATATATATATAGGACTATTATTTTGAAGGTGGTGTCACAAGCTCAGATTTGATTGGCCAATCAGAGGAAAAAGGGAGTTTCAGCACCTGCATGTGGATAATGAATTTTAAAGTTGTTTATCCATTTTCCTACCCTAAACCAAAAAATGAAAATCCAGCCAAAATCTCGTTTTTTCGTTTTTTGTGAGAAAAATAAAAAAAACGGCCTTTTATTTAATTTTCCTTTTTTTGTTTGAAAACGGATATGGAATGGACGGAAGATACCCTGATTTCTAGTCATATTTATTGCATTGCTAATATATACTGTAACAGAATAAACAACAAATCTAGATACAGCAAAATATCATTTCTTACTCCTCTCCTGCACAGAATTGAAACATTTTTGTTTGTTTGTTTGTTTTCAAGAAATTCGGCTGCAGAAAAGAAAATTAAAATCAAGTATTGAATAAACACCTAGGAATTTGATGATTTCCATCTACCATTATTTGGAGGACAAAAGCTGCAAAAAAAAAACAATAAATAAATACATAAACAAAAAAATTAATAAATGCACAAACTCCTGCATAAATAAAACAATAAATAAATAAATATGCAAATAAATATATAAATTCACAAATCCTGAAAAACCTTCTCATTCGCATGTTGAGCTGAGGAAAAGTAACTATGTCATAAATTAAGAAATGTTTGAAAGGGGGAAAACTTTCAGTTTAGCATTGTCTTATTTCACTTGATTCAATTTTTTTAATTATTTCTTTATTAATTTAAAAATAAACCATATAATACGTAATATGTATTTATATATTTATTTAAAAAAAAAAATAATAATAATATATATATATATATATATATATACACACAATTTTTTGCTATTTATTTATTTATTGTTTTATTTATGCAAAAATCTGTGAATTTAATAATGAATTTATTTGCATATTTATTGATTGTATTTGCAGGGTTCGTCCTCCATACGAGAACATTAAAACGATGCGAAAATAAAATTATGCGACAAGCACAGCACTTTTTTTCCACATGAAATAGATGGGGCTACATTTCTAATTTGAACTGCTGTCTTTGTGCGAGATATTAGTGAACAAATTGTTATAAATGGTGATAAATTTGTCTTGCATTGCTTTTAGTACACTAAAACGGTGCGAAAATAAAATTCTGCGACAAAAACAGCAATTTGTTTTCGTTTAAAACAGATGAGGCTACATTTCTAATTCGAACTGCTGTCCTCGTGTGAGATATTAGTGAACAAATAATAATAACTTTGTGTCGCATCACTTTTAATACACTAAAATGATGCAAAAACAAAATTTGGCACTTCTTCCATATAAAAAAAATGATGCTACATTACTAATCAGAACTGCTGTCCTCGTATGAGATACAAGCGAACAAATATTAATAACTTTGTGTTTTTGTTTATTCGCGTATTTATTTATGCAGAAATTTGTGGATTTATTTATTTATTTGCGCATTTATTTATTGATTGATTTTGCAGGTTTTGTCCTCCATACGAGTATCCTAAAAAACAATGAGAAAATAAAATTCTGCTCTTCGTTTTTGTACAAAACAGACGGGGCTACCTTTCTAATTGAACCTTCGTGTGAGATATTAGAGAACAAATAATAATAAATTTGTGTTTAGTACACTAAAAACAATGCGACAATAAAATTAAATAAAAAAATTAATTTAAAAAACGCTTTGTTTACATATGAAAGAGACGGGACTACATTTCTAATCAGCACTGCTGTCTTTGTGAGAGATATTAGTGAACAAATTGTCATAAATTAGTGTCGCATTGTTTTAGTGTACTACAGTGTATGAAAATTATATTCTGCCACAAAACCAGCACTTAGTTTTTCTGCAAGATATTAGTGAACACAGTAATAAATTTGTGTTGCATTGTTTTAGTACAATACAAGAACAATGTTTTGTTTTCGTATGAAACAGACGGAGACATTTTTTAATTCGGACTCCTGTCTTCGTGTGTGATATTAGTGAATAAATAGTAATAAATTTATGTTGCATTGCTTTTAGTCCACTAAAACAATATGAAAATAAAAATCTGCAATTTGTTTTCATAAATAATTGTAAAAATAATCATTCGTTGCATTGTTTTAGTGCACTAAATGACGCAAAAATACAATTCTGCGACAAGCACAGCGTTTTATTTTTATATAAAACAGATAAAGCTATATGTCTAATCAGGACTGCGGTCTTCGTGTGAGATATTAGTGAACAAATAGTAATAAATTTGTGTTGCGTTGCTTTTAGTACACTGAGATGGTATGAAAATAAAATTCTGCGACAAGAACATCGCTTTGTTTTCGTAGGAAACAGCTGGAGCTACATTTCTAATCAGGATTGATCTCACATGAGTACAGCAGTCCTGATTAGAAATGTAAGTTAGCCCCATCTGTCAAAAACAAAATACTCTTGTTGTCAAAGAATTTTATTTACGCAACGTTTTAGTGTACAGCTGGAGCTACATTTCTAAATCAGACTGCTGTCCTCAAGAGGGATATAAGCGAAGAAACTAATACATTTGTGTCACATTGTTTTAGTACACCGAAATCACGCGAAAATAAAATTCTATGACAATAACAGCGTTTTGTTTTTGTATGAAACAGCTGGGGCTACATTTCTAATCCGGACTGCTGTCTTTGTGTGAGATATTAGTGAACCAATAGTAATAAATAGTAATACATTTATTTCGCATTGTTTTAGTACATTAAAACGATGCAAAAATACAATTCTGTGACAACAACAGCGCTTTGTTTTCGTATGAAATAGATGGGGCTACATTTCTAATTCTGACTGCTGTCCTGGTGTGAGATACAAGCGAACAAACGGTAATAAATAGTAATACATTTGTGTCGCATCGCTTTTAGTACACTTAAATGATGCGAAAAAAAAAGCATTTTGTTTTCGTAGGAAACAGCTGGGGCTACATTTCTAATTCAGACTGTTGTCTTCGTGTGAGATATAAGCGAACAAATAGTAATAAATGTGTTGGTATTTATTTGCATATTTATTTATGTAGTTTTATTGATGCAGTAATTTGTGGATCTTTATTTTGATTATGTGCATATTTATTTATTGTTTTTGCAGGTTTTGTCCTCCATACGAGTACACTAAAACAATGCCTAAATAAAATGATGCGACAAGAACAGCGCTTTGTTTTTGTATAAAACAGATGCAGGGCTGCATTACTAATCAGGACTGCTGTCCTTGTGTGAGATATAAGCAAACAAACAGTAATAAATCGTAATAAATTTGTGTTGCATTGCTTTTAGTACAATGAAACGATGCGAAAATTAAAATTATGCAACAAGAAAATCGCTTTGTTTTCGTAGGAAACAGCTGGGGCTACATTTCTAATCAGGATTGATCCCACATGAGTACAGTAATAAATAGTAATACATTTGTGTCGCATCACTTTTAGTACACTTAAAAGATGCGAAAAAAAAAGCATTTTGTTTTCGTAGGAAACAGCTGGAGCTACATTTCTAATCAGGGTTGATCTCACATGAATACAGCAGTCCTGATTAGAAATGTAGCCTCATCTGTTTTTTACAAAAACAAAACGCTGTAGTTGTCGCAGAATTTTATTTTCGCAACGTTTTAGTGAACAGCGTTTTGTTTTTGTATGAAACAGCTGGGGCTACATTTCTAATTCGGACTGCTGTCCTCGTGTGAGATACAAGCAAACAAACGGTAATAAATAGTGATACATTTGGGTCGCATCGCTTTTAGTACACTAAAACAATGCGAAAAGAACAGCGCTTTGTTTTCATATGAAACAGATGGGGCTACATTTCTAATTCGGACTGCTGTATTCGTGAGATATTAGTGATTAAATAGTAATAAATGTGTTAAAAAATTTATTTTGATTATGTATTTATTTATTGTTTTTGCAGGTTTTGTCCTCCATACGAGTACACTAAAACGATGCCTAAATAAAATGATGCGACAAGAACAGCGCTTTGTTTTCGTATAAAACAGATGCAGGGCTGCATTACTAATCAGAACTGCTGTCCTTGTGTGAGATATGTGAACAAACAGTAATAAATCGTAATAAATTTGTGTTGCATCGCTTTTAGTACAATGAAACGATGCGAAAATAAAATGATGCTACAAGAACATCGCTTTGTTTTCGTAGGAAACAGCTGGGGCTACATTTCTAATCAGGATTGATCTCACATGAATACAGTAATAAATAGTAATACATTTGTGTCGCATCACTTTTAGTACACTTAAATAATGCGAAAAAAAAGCATTTTGTTTTCGTAGGAAACAGCTGGAGCTACATTTCTAATCAGTGTTGATCTCACATGAATACAGCAGTCCTGATTAGAAATGTAGCCTTATCTGTTTTATACAAAAACAAAACGCTGTAGTTGTCGCAGAATTTTATTTTCGAAACGTTTTAGTGAACAGCGTTTTGTTTTCGTATAAAACAGCTGGAGATACATTTCTAATTCGGACTGCTGTTCTCGTGTGAGATATAAGCGAACAAATAGTAATAAATGTGTTTGTATTTATTTGCATATTTATTTATGTACTGTGTTATTGATGCAGGAATTTGTGGATCTTTCATTTATTTTGATTATGTGCATATTTATTTATTGTTTTTGCAGGTTTTGTCCTCCATACGAGTACACTAAAACGATGCCTAAATAAAATGATGCGACAAGAACAGCGCTTTGTTTTCGTATAAAACAGATGCAGGGCTGCATTACTAATCAGGACTGCTGTCCTTGTGTGAGATATAAGCGAACAAACAGTAATAAATCGTAATAAATTTGTGTTGCATTGCTTTTAGTACAATGAAACGATGCGGAAATAAAATGATGCTACAAGAACATCGCTTTGTTTTCGTAGGAAACAGCTGGGGCTACATTTCTAATCAGGGTTGATCTCACATGAATACAGCAGTCCTGATTAGAAATGTAGCCTCATCTGTTTTATACAAAAACAAAACGCTGTAGTTGTCGCAGAATTTTATTTTCGCAACGTTTTAGTGAACAGCGTTTTGTTTTTGTATGAAACAGCTGGAGATACATTTCTAATTCGGACTGCTGTCCTCATGTGAGATACAAGCGAACAAACGGTAATAAATAGTAATACATTTGTGCCGCATCGCTTTTAGTACACTAAAACGATGCGAAAAGAACAGTGCTTTGTTTTCATATGAAACAGATGGGGCTACATTTCTAATTCGGACTGCTGTATTCGTGAGATATTAGTGATTAAATAGTAATAAATGTGTTAAAAAATTTATTTTGATTATGCGCATATTTATTTATTGTTTTTGCAGGTTTTGTCCTCCATACGAGTACACTAAAACAATGCCTAAATAAAATGATGCGACAAGAACAGCGCTTTGTTATCGTATAAAACAGATGCAGGGCTGCATTACTAATCAGAACTGCTGTCCTTGTGTGAGATATAAGCGAACAAACAGTAATAAATCGTAATAAATTTGTGTTGCATTGCTTTTAGTACAATGAAACGATGCGGAAATAAAATGATGCAACAAGAACATCGCTTTGTTTTCGTAGGAAACAGCTGGGGCTACATTTCTAATCAGGATTGATCTCACATGAGTACAGTAATAAATAGTAATACATTTGTGTCGCATCGCTTTTAGTACACTTAAAAGATGCGAAAAAAAAAAGCTTTTTGTTTTCGTAGGAAACAGCTGGGGCTACATTTCTAATCAGGGTTGATCTCACATGAATACAGCAGTCCTGATTAGAAATGTAGCCTCATCTGTTTTTTACAAAAACAAAACGCTGTAGTTGTCGCAGAATTTTATTTTCGCAACGTTTTAGTGAACAGCGTTTTGTTTTCGTATGAAACAGCTGGGGCTACATTTCTAATTCGGACTGCTGTCCTCGTGTGAGATACAAGCGAACAAACGGTAATAAATAGTAATACATTTGGGTCGCATCGCTTTTAGTACACTAAAACGATGCGAAAAGAACAGCGCTTTGTTTTTATATGAAACAGATGGGGCTACATTTCTAATTCGGACTGCTGTATTCGTGAGATATTAGTGATTAAATAGTAATAAATGTGTTAAAAAATTTATTTTGATTATGTGCATATTTATTTAATGTTTTTGCAGGTTTTGTCCTCCATACGAGTACACTAAAACGATGCCTAAATAAAATGATGCGACAAGAACAGCGCTTTATTTTCGTATAAAACAGATGCAGGGCTGCATTACTAATCAGGACAGCTGTCCTTGTGTGAGATATAAGCGAACAAACAGTAATAAATCGTAATAAATTTGTGTCGCATCGCTTTTAGTACAATGAAACGATGCGAAAATTAAAATTATGCAACAAGAACATCGCTTTGTTTTCGTGGGAAACAGCTGGGGCTACATTTCTAATCAGGATTGATCTCACATGAGTACAGTAATAAATAGTAATACATTTGTGTCGCATCGCTTTTAGTACACTTAGGATTGATCTCACATGAATACAGCAGTCCTGATTAGAAATGTAGCCTTATCTGTTTTATACAAAAACAAAACGCCGTAGTTGTCGCAGAATTTTATTTTCGCAACGTTTTAGTGTACAGCGTTTTGTTTTCGTATGAAACAGCTGGGGCTACATTTCTAATTCAGACTGCTGTCCTCGTGTGAGATATAAGCGAACAAATAGTAATAAATGTGTTTGTATTTATTTGCATATTTATTTATGTACTGTTTTATTAATGCAGGAGTTTGTGGATCTTTAATTTATTTTGATTATGTGCATATTTATTTATTGTTTTTGCAGGTTTTGTCCTCCATACGAGTACACTAAAACGATGCCTAAATAAAATTATGCGACAAGAACAGCGCTTTATTTTCGTATAAAACAGATGCAGGGCTGCATTACTAATCAGGACTGCTGTCCTTGTGTGAGATATAAGCGAACAAACAGTAATAAATCGTAATAAATTTGTGTTGCATTGCTTTTAGTACAATGAAACGATGCGAAAATTAAAATTATGCAACAAGAACATCGCTTTGTTTTCGTAGGAAACAGCTGGGGCTACATTACTAATCAGGATTGATCTCACATGAATACAGCAGTCCTGATTAGAAATGTAGCCTTATCTGTTTTTTACAAAAACAAAACGCTGTAGTTGTCGCAGAATTTTATTTTCGAAACGTTTTAGTGAACAGCGTTTTGTTTTCGTAGGAAACAGCTGGGGCTACATTTCTAATTCAGACTGTTGTCCTCGTGTGGGATATAAGCGAACAAATAGTAATAAATGTGTTTGTATTTATTTGCATATTTATTTATGTACTGTTTTATTGATGCAGGAATTTGTGGATCTTTAATTTATTTTGATTATGTGCATATTTATTTATTGTTTTTGCAGGTTTTGTCCTCCATACGAGTACACTAAAACGATGCCTAAATAAAATTATGCGACAAGAACAGCGCTTTGTTATCGTATAAAACAGATGCAGGGCTGCATTACTAATCAGGACTGCTGTCCTTGTGTAAGATATAAGCGAACAAACAGTAATAAATCGTAATAAATTTGTGTTGCGTTGCTTTTAGTACAATGAAACGATGCGAAAATTAAAATTATGCAACAAGAACATCGCTTTGTTTTCGTGGGAAACAGCTGGAGCTACATTTCTAATCAGGATTGATCTCACATGAATACAGCAGTCCTGATTAGAAATGTAGCCTTATCTGTTTTTTACAAAAACAAAACGCCGTAGTTGTCGCAGAATTTTATTTTCGCAACGTTTTAGTGAACAGCGTTTTGTTTTCGTATGAAACAGATGGGGCTACATTTCTAATTCGGACTGCTGTCCTCGTGTGAGATATAAGCGAACAAACGGTAATAAAGAGTAATACATTTGTGTCGCATCGCTTTTAGTACACTTAAATGATGCGGAAAAAAAAAGCATTTTGTTTTCGTATGAAACAGCTGGGGCTACATTTCTAATTCAGACTGTTGTCCTCGTGTGAGATATAAGCGCACAAATAGTAATAAATGTGTTTGTATTTATTTGCATATTTATTTATGTACTGTTTTATTGATGCAGGAATTTGTGGATCTTTCATTTATTTTGATTATGTGCATATTTATTTATTGTTTTTGCAGGTTTTGTCCTCCATACGAGTACACTAAAACGATGCCTAAATAAAATTATGCGACAAGAACAGCGCTTTGTTTTCGTAGGAAACAGATGTAGGGCTACATTACTAATCAGGATTGCTGTCCATGTGTAAGATATGAGCAAACAAACAGTAATAAATAGTAATAAATTTGTGTTGGATCGATTTAAGTACACTGAAATGGTATGAAAATAAAATTATGCAACAAGAACAGCGCTTTGTTTTCGTAGGAAACAGCTGGGTCTACATTTCTAATCAGGATTGATTTCACATGAATACAGCAGTCCTGATTATAAATGTAAGTTAGCCTCATCTGTTTTATACAAAAACAAAATACTCTTGTTGTCGCAGAATTTTATTTTCGCAACGAATTTTATTTTTTAGTACACCAAAACAATGCAAAAATAAATTTCTGTGACAACAACAGCGCTTTGTTTTCGTATGAAATAGCTGGGGCTACATTGATAATTTGGACTGCTGTCCTCATGTGAGATAGCCTAAAAGCGAACTAACAGTAATAAATAGTAATACATTTGTGTCCCATTGCTTTTAGTACACAAGCGATGCGAAAAGAACAGCATTTTGTTTTCGTATGAAACAGCTGGGGCTACATTGCTAATCAGGACTGCTGTCTTTGTGTGAGATATTAGTGAACCAATAGCAATAAATAGTAATAAATTTGTCTTGCATTGTTTTAGTACACCAAAACAATGCAAAAATAAAATTCTGTGACAACAACAGCGCTTTGTTTTCATATGAAATAGATGGGGCTACATTTCTAATTTGGACTGCTGTCCTCTTCGTGTGAGATACAAGCGAACAAACGGTAATAAATAGTAATACATCTGTGTCGCATTGCTTTTAGTACACTAAAACGATGCGAAAAGAACAGTGCTTTGTTTTCATATGAAACAGATGGAGCTACATTTCTAATTCGAACTGCTGTATTCGTGAGATATTAGTGAACCAATAGTAATAAATGTGTTTGTATTTATTTGCATATTTATTTATGTACTGTTTTATTGATGCAGGAGTTTGTGGATCTTTAATTTATTTTGATTATGTGCATATTTATTTATTGTTTTTGCAGGTTTTCTCCTTCATATGAGTACACTAAAATGATGCCTAAATAAAATTAAGAACAGCGCTTTGTTTTCGTATAAAAAAGATGCAGGGCTACATTACTAATCAGGACTGCTGTCCTTGTGTGAGATATAAGCGAACAAACAGTAATAAATCGTAATAAATTTGTGTTGCATCGATTTTAGAACAATGAAACGATGCAGAAATAAAATTAAGCAACAAGAACATCGCTTTGCTTTCGTAGGAAACAGCTGGGGCTACATTTCTAATCAGGATTGATCTCACATGAATACAGTAATAAATAGTAATACATTTGTGTCGCATCACTTTTAGCACACTTAAATGATGCGAAAAAAAAAAGCATTTTGTTTTCGTAGGAAACAGCTGGAGCTACATTTCTAATCAGTGTTGATCTCACATGAATACAGCAGTCCTGATTAGAAATGTAGCCTCATCTGTTTTTTACAAAAACAAAACGCTGTAGTTGTCGCAGAATTTTATTTTCGCAACGTTTTAGTGCACAGCGTTTTGTTTTCGTAGGAAACAGCTGGGGCTACATTTCTAATTCAGACTGCTGTCCTCGTGTGAGATATAAGCGAACAAATAGTAATAAATGTGTTTGTATTTATTTGCATATTTATTTATGTACTGTTTTATTGATGCAGGAATTTGTGGATCTTTATTTTGATTATGTGCATATTTATTTATTGTTTTTGCAGGTTTTGTCCTCCATACGAGTACACTAAAACGAAGTAAATTTATGTGACAAGAACAGCGCTTTATTTTCGTATAAAACAGATGCAGGGCTGCATTACTAATCAGCACTGCTGTCTTGGTGTGAGATATGTGAACAAACAGTAATAACTTTGTGTCGGAAAATGAACAAAAAAAAAGCAGCCTGTGCAACATTTCTGCCAACACTCAATGTTTTTTTTTTTTTTTTTGTAGTTGTTGCTACTTTCCCCTCTTAGATCGTCCTTTCCGTCCGGTCAGTTTTCCGGATCCGTGTGCTGAGGGTCCAGGCTGCGGGGCTGCAGGGGCCGAGGCGATGTTGATCTGGCCCTCCTGGATCTCCTGCCGCGTGTCTGCCGGCATGCGGTCGATCTGCTGCTGCGTCTCCAGGTAGAACATCACGTCTCTCAGCTGCTCCTGGAGCTCGGCGATCTGGCCGTCCTTATTAGCCGCCGTGTCCTGGACCCGCCTCTCCTCCTCCTGGAGCTGCGCCTGGAGCTGCGTCTGATTGGCTCGCAGGCATCGGTTCATCTCCTGCTCCTCCCGCAGCTCCTGACTGAGCTTCGCCACTTTATTGTTCAGCTGGGAACATCTGCAGAAAACAGCGGAAACGTACGATTTGATGGAAATATTGTATTGCAACACCAGCGCCGTTTAGATGAACTACGCCTTTCGGTTTAAATAATGCACCCACTATATATACAGAGTTGAAGTCAGAATTTTTTAGCCCCCCCCTGTAGATTTTTTTCTCCCCAATTTCTGTTTAACGAAAAGAAGATTTTTTTTCTTTAACACATTTCTAAACTACAAGTAATAGTTATAATAACTCATTTCTAATAACTGATTTCTTTTATCTTTGCCATGATGACAGTACGGCGACGCAGTGGCGCAGTAGGTAGTGCTGTCGCCTCACAGCAAGAAGGTCCTGGTTCGAGCCTCTGCTGGTTCTGTTGGCGTTTCTGTGTGGAGTTTGCATGTTTTCCCTGCGTTCACGTGGGTTTCCTCCAGGTGCTCCGGTTTCCCCCACAGTCCAAAGACATGCGGTACAGGTGAATTGGGTATGCTAAATTGTCCGTAGTGTGTGAGTGTGTATAGATGTTTAGATAGTGATCGCTCTTAAGAGATAACTTCTTACTAGGAGCATGTCTATGGTGCTGATTTGGATTAGTCAATTAACTTAAGTTGCATGTTTTTGGACGGTGGGACCCACGTGAGCACAGGGAGAATGTGTAAACTCCGCACAGAAACGTCGGCTGGCTTGGTAAGGACTAGAACCAGTGACGTTCTTGCTGTGAGGCGACAGTGCTAACCACTGGGCCACCGTGCCACCCATCTAGGAAAGGAGGAGGAGTAGGGGTGGAAGGGGGGATTCTTCAAAACCAACATGGCTGTCATATGGAACCTACGGTATTTATAGTGGCTTAGGAATCGTCTGATTGGTCAATCATGAATTGAATAATGCTGGGCCGGCTGCAAGCAATCATAAGCACGTGATCCTCTCCAAATTATTTTACAAATAAACTTCACAAAGAGAATGAAGTTGTAAGTGTGTGTTACTTCTTGTCGATGGATTGTTTGTCTTTAGTGAGTTCGTTGAGTTTGCGCTCCAGACTGTCACATTTGTCGATGGTCTCCTTGAATTTGGCCTTCATGTTGTTGATCTAAAACACAAAGGAAGCGGATTTACTGCTGTGCATTTGACTTCAGACTGATTATTATGATCATCGTAATGTATTATGGATGTGTTCTCACCTCTTCTGCGGTGTCCTTTTCCAGATGAACGATTTTATTCTCCCAGTAAATGCGCTGAGACTCCAGCTGACTGGTTAATAAATATGAATACTGGAGACAGAAATACACAAGTGTTCAAAGAGAGAGAAGAGTATCTAACACAATACAATTTCACACACACACACACATGGATGCACAGGCACAAACACAGATGCACTCAGGGACAACACACCATAAGACACACAGACACATAAATTTACAATTAAAAACTCTCACTCACACGCAATCACGCACACACACCACACACATGCTTGCACAGATGCTCAAACACACACACACATTTAAACACTCATGCACAGAAACACACACACACACAAATGCACACATTCTGAAACACACACAATTACATACAAACACGTACAAACAGACACACTCTTGCACACACATATGCACTCACACAAACTCCCTCACACACACACAAACACACTCAAACAAACAGACACATACATACACACTTGACCAGACAGACACACACAAACCCACAGATGCATACTCACACAAACATGCAGACAGAAGCACGCACACCCTCAGACACATCCATGCATACAGACACACATGCACACACACTGACACACAAATGTGCACACACACAAACCCACACTCACACATGCACACTCACATGCATCCTGCGACGCATGCCTACACAGACACATACATAAACCCACAAGCACAGACTCACATACATGCACAAATACACACACATGCACAGAAACATATACAAACACGCACACACTCACACAGACACAAAAACACACATGAACAGATACGCAGTCACACAAACACAGTAGCATATGGACACAAATACATAGATACAGTCACGTGCACACAGACACACACATACACAAATGCAGATACATAGACACAGTCACATGCACACATACACAAGAACACAACACAAATACACAGACACACAGTCACATGCACACACAGTGACACAAAAACAAACAACACAAATACACAGACGCACACAGAGACACACACTCACACACACACACCTCAAGCTGCAGCGCATCGATCTTCTCGTCCTGACACGTGTCTCCCTCACACTCATACTGCACCATCTTCCCGTCCGTTTTACTGGCAACAAGCCGATGAACGTAGTTATCTGAAAAACAGAGACCATGTTCAGAAACATTTGTGGAAACAAATGATTTGATCAGTACATTTCAAATGAAAATAATCATTTATGATACAAGTAAACAGTGTAACAGCGCACTGTACGTATAAAAACATCAATTAAAAAATTTAAATACCCAAATGGAAACCCTTAAACAATATTCACTACAATATTTACTGTTATTATTATTATTATTATTACTAAACGCTCACACTTACCGGCCACTTTATTAGGTACACCTGTCCAATTGCTCATTAGCGAACAATTCTAATCAGCCAATCACATGGCAGCAACTCAATGCATTTAGGCATGTAGACATGGTCAAGACGATCTGCTGCAGTTTAAACTGAGCATCAGAATGGGGAAGAAAGGTGATTTAAGTGACTTTGAACGTGGCATGGTTGTTGGTGCCAGACGGGCTGATCTGAGCATTTCAGAAACTGCTGATCTACTGGGATTTTCACACACATCCATCTCTAGGGTTTACAGAGAATGGTCTGAAAAAGAGGAAATATCCAGTTGAGCGGCAGTTCTGTGTGTGCAAATGCCTTGTTGATGCCAGCGGTCAGAGGAGAATGGCCAGACTGGTTCCAGCTGATAGAAAGGCAACAGTAACTCAAATAAGCACTCGTTACAACCGAGGTCTGCAGAAGAGCATCTCTGAACACACAACACGTCCAACCTTGAGGCGGATGGGCTACAGCAGCAGAAGACCACACCAGGTGCCACTCCTGTCGACTAAGAACAGGAAACTGAGGCTACAATTCACACAGGATCACCAAAATGGACAATAAAAGATTGGAGAAACATTGCCTGGTCTGATGAGTCTCCATTTCTGCTGCCACATTCAGATGGTAGGGTCAGAATTTGGCGTCAACAACAAGCATGGATCCATCCTGCCTTGTATCAGCGGTTCAGGCTAGTGGTGGTGGTGTAATGGTGTGGGGGATATTTTCTTGGCACACTTTGGGCCCATTAGTACCAATTGAGCATCAACGTCACAGGCTACCTGAGTATTGTTGCTGACCATGTCCATCCCTTTATGACCACAGTGTACTCATCTTCTGATGGCTACGTCCAGCACCATAGATACGTAACACACCATGTCATAAAGCGCGAATCATCTCAGACTGCTTTCTTGAACATGAAATGAGTTCACTGTACTCAAGTGGCCAGATCACAATCCAATAGAGCACCTTTGGGATGTGCTGGAACAGGAGATTCACATCATGGATGTGCAGCCGACAAATCTGCAGCAACTGCCTGATGCTATCATGTCAACATGGACCAAAATCTCTGAGGAATATTTCCAGTATCTTGTTGAATCTATGCCACAGGCATAATGCCAAAAGGCAGTTCTGAAGGCAAAAGGGGTCCAACCCAGAACTAGTAAAGTGTACCTAATAAAGTGTCCAATGAATATATATATATATATATATATACACACACACACCAAAAAATTTACTATTTTTTCTGATAGTGTTACTTACAATTCAAATAATAGCTATTATTATATCTGCATGGACATTACCGCAAATAATTGAATGCAATATTATTTATGGCCCCGTTTCATCATCCCAACTAGTGCACTGTGATGTCACACACCTCCAGCATAGTCCCAGACCCTTTGATTGGTCAGCTGCATGGCGTAAGTGTGCTGTGTTTCCTCAAAGTGCTTGTAAGCATGACGACTGACGTAACGTCCGCAGCCGATGTGACCGCAGATGAGACAGATCCACAGATTCTAAAAGAACAAATATTAATAATTAATAATACATAAACATGCGAGGCTGCGAGGCTACAGCACCTAAACATTCTGAATGTGCTGTAACAGGAAGACCACTACGAAGTGTACTACAGTAATCAAGCCTCAACGATAGTAAATAAATTGAATATATTAAAATAAATCAACATTAGGAAAGGATGGACGCGGTGGAGCAGTGGGTAGCACATTCGCCTCACAGCAAGAAGATCGCTGGTTTGAGCCTCGGCTGGGTCAGTTGGCGTTTCTGTGTGGAGTTTGCATGTTCTCCCCGTGTTCGTGTGGGTTTCCTCCGGGGTGCTCCGGTTTCCCTCACAAGTCCAAAAACATGTGGTACAGGTGAATTGGGTATGCTATAATTGACCGTAGAGTGTGCGTGTGAATAAGTGTGCATGGAAGTTTCCCAGTGATGGGTTGCAGCTGGAAGTGCATCCACTACGTAAAAACATATGCTAGATAAGTTGGCGGTTCATTCCGCTGTGGCAACCTCAGATTAATAAAGGGACTAAGCCGAAAAGAAAATTAATGAATGAATGAATGAAAGGACGAAGTCAAACAATATTTCTTCAGTGGAAAAATTCAGATTTTGAAAAAATATAGGAAACACTGTGAAAAATTCCTTGCTCTGTTAAACATGGTTTAAAAAAAGAAAGAAAAAAAATTCACAGGGCGAATAATTTTGACTTCAACTGTAACTGACTGGCTGATTACTATTAATCTACAACACTGATTCATCTATTATAGCCATAAATGAGACATCTGTAAGGTCTGTTACCTCTTGAACGCCGCACTCGAAACACTTGTTTTCCTCAACGGGTTCAGGAGTTTGACAGTATCTGCACACAGGACACCTGCAGGAGAAAAAGTGCACACTATAAGAGATATATAAGACAATGTTTTATCAAAAAGACCAATTATTTCTTCATAATGTGTGTGGTGTTAATTTAATTTTGTTGGATATTGGATGCTGAAAGTGCTGTTTAACGAAGAGAATATTTTTAACACATTATAAACAATAAATTAGACAGAACTAACTTCTAATAACTGATTTATTTTATCTTTGCCATGATGTCAGCACATAATATTTGACTAGATATTTTTCAAGACACTAGTATTCAGCTTAAAATGACATTAAAAGTCTTTGGAAACTCATTGGACAACAGTGGTTTGTTCTGTTGCCATAAAAAAACTTCTTAATAATATTTACTTTTACAGTTTTTACTTATTATGCAGTTTTTTGTATTAAAAATATATTGCATCAGGGCAACGCGGTGTCGCCTCACAGCAAGAAGGCCGCTGGTTCGAGCCTCGGCTGGGTCAGTTGGCGTTTCTGTGTGGAGTTTGCATGATCTCCCCGTGTTTGAATGGTTTTCCCCACAAGTCCAAAAACATGTGGTATAGGTAATTGGATAAGCTAAAATCGTCCATAGTGTATGAGTGTGTATGGATGTTTCCCAGTGATGGGTTGCAGCTGGAAGGGCATCCGCTGCGTAAAAACGTATGCTGGATAAGTTGGCGGTTCATTCCGCTGTGGTGACCCCAGATTTATAGAGACTAAGCCGAAAAGAAAATGAATGAATGAATGTATTGCATTATGTATATTGGATGCATGATCTGATGCAGATGTAAATCTGATGTAAACATTTTCAGTATTACCGCAAACTGTTCACACTATTTAGCAACCCTTCCTCTCACTCAAAAAAGCAGACATATTTTCCCTGCCCCTGGCTTAGCTATAAATGGAGAGCACAGAGATGTTTATGTTTATGTGTGTTTATTTTTTTTCCTTTTTTAAAATCAAATTATTTTTGAATGAATTTATTGTTTTTACTGCTGTACCTTTTTTATTTTTGTATTTAAATATACATTTCTGTATTGTTGTACAGCCTACTATGTGTTAGTTTTATCTATAATGTTATTTTATTTATATTATTATTATCATACATTTTTATTTGTGTTTTGCCCTAGATATTGTTTTTGATGCAAGAATATAGAATTGTATTGTTTGATTCAGAGAATCAAGATTAGATTAGTTTTCTTTGCATATATGGATTTCTTTGGTTGCGTTTAACATCCAGTGAAAATTTTCCTCAACATACCTTCTAGTGTTAATTTGCATTAATTTTAACTAGTAGTAAACTAGAAGAAATGATCTGTTCATATGACACTTAATCTGAGACTTATATTAAAAACTGATAGAATGTTCTTTTCACCTCTCTCTCCCCATTATCTATTTCCTCTTTCTAAACACTACCTCTCTTCGACCTGTCTTCCCATGAAATGTGATGTTTGTGTATGGTAGGGGGGGTCCAATTTCACTACATGAAAGTGTATGTGACAAATAAAGGCTTGATTGATTGATTAAAAAATTTATACACAGCATGACGTACTTTTTTAAATATTATTGATATTGTTGTTGTTATTATTATTATTGTTATTATGCTTTAAACAACGGGTACACTGTAAAAATGTTTGTATTTTGTGTTTTCAGTTTATTTACGGTTGTGAATTGCATTATGGGATGTTGATCTCTGCTCTGTCGACTTTTGATGTTGAAAATAGAGGTCTGCCTTCCCGCAGCTGTACCGCGGGAGCCGCGGCACCCAACTAGATTTCGGCGCGGAAATAAATTCCCGAATATAACGCGGTAGCATTCGGTAACTGGTGTAATTTGAATGGGAGCGGGCAGTCTGACAATATAGCGCTCCCGAGTCCCGACGTTATTTCGGAACAGCATATCTGTGATTTCCTCATTCTTATGGAGCACTGGTATAGCCAGTCCTCACGACTGTTGCACATGATAAATGCATGACCGGCATACCTGCCAACACTCCCGTTTTTCCCGGGAGTCTCCCGTATTTCAGACCCGTCTCCCGTATTGGTCTGTCTCCCGGTAAACTCCCGGAATTCCCCCGCCCCCCGCTCCTCAGCATTTTGGTACAGTCCGGGCTGAAACTTGGCGCTTGTGCTCTTCCGGTATAGAGGTAAAGTTAGTTTTATATTCGCACATTCGCTCATTTAGAAGTTTATATTTTGTTTACCATGTTACTTTGAATATTCAATCGGAATTAGCATGCAAGTATGACTTCAAAACAACATTAACACTATCTAATTCACTGTGAACAATGTTGTACTTTGATAATCATTGGCTGTTTATATGATTTCCCTATTTAGAATTTGCAAATAATACTTTTCTGAAATTATATTATTAAGGAGAATGTCTGAATATCCCAATATAAAACCAACTTTACCTCTATTCTTCCGGTGACGGTCGCGCGCTACAGTTCGCGCGCCCCCGTCTCCCTAAACCTCCCTAAACCTCTCACTCCTCCACTTTCAAAAAAGCGACTAGCGACAAATCTAGCGACTTTTTTGTGTGTTACTGGCGATTTTTATATACTGTCGTTTGTCCATTACTGTACCGTCCCTACTCTTCTCAACGAGCCTCCCCTGCAGCCTGAGAGCAGAGCACCACTCTGCGCACCGACGGCAAATGATTTAGAACAGGTGGCAGTTTGAAGGTATTTCTCTTGTACAGTCAACCCGATCTGCTTCTCCTTTATTTTAACAATTTAATTTGACCGTTTATTCTTGTTGCACAATCAGAGATGTTTTAAGGGAAAGTTTCAGAACTTGTCTGAGTATATTACGTCTGAGAGATTACTGCAAATTCCCTACTCATCTACAATGATATACTGTATTCAAACAGCAATACATTTAGTTAAATTGACAAGCTTACATAAAGCATAGTGCGAATATAAAATACCCCATTTATTTACCATAGGCTGTTAAACAAACAGAAATGGTAAAACGCGATGACGTCAGTAATATGCAAATTAGCGTATGACGTATCCCCCCCCCCCCCCCCCCCACGGGTGGTCTCCCGGAATTTACGAACCAAATGTTGGCAGGTATGATGACCGGTGCTTTCTGCACATGCTTTTTATTGGCACAGTCTGTGTGTGCATCATCTGCATAACGGTTCTCAGATCGGGCTTTACCAACATGGGAGAGCAAAGTGAAGATTTGCTGTTCTTCAGCTTACATTAGAAAATGGTCAGGTTACTGTTAGGAAACCCACATCAGGCAAGTCTGATGTATGCGTGTCTTTTTCATGCGTCATAAATGCAAATGGAAAAAAAAATATTGCGCTTTACCTCGATAATACCTCAAAGTTTTACCCTTTAGCAGTCAAGAAGGTCGCAGGTGCCGTGCCACGCAGCGACATGCGTTTTAGAATTCTAAACATTTTCTAGTACGCACACCGGCAGCTGTCCACGCGCCCATCTACTACACTGTTCATATGTCTGCCAAGCCACAGAGTGCCATCTGAATAGTTTATTTTTAAATAATATGCAAATATGTGCGTCCGGCGAATGTTACTTCCAACTGTCATATGCACGGCACATACGGTGTGAGACCAGCTTCAGAAGACTAGAACCTCAGGTTTAAGGCAGCACTCATGTCTATCACAAAGGGGCATCAAAGTGGACATTTAGCCTACAATCCTTGCACAACCTACAGTTTTATCTGTGATCTCGATCTTTTGGTAGTGCCCAATTTATGTGAGATTTTGGAAAACAGGTCTACATTTAGCGGGAACGGTTGGGTTGAACGGGTGAACAAAGGCTGAATTTACAGCGGGAGCAGTCGAGTGCGGAATAAAACCTGACGAGAACGGGACTATAAAAACAGTCCCGCGCAGACCTCTAGTTGAAAACTCAACTCTACGGTTTAACAAAGTAACTTTTATTGGCATTTTAGTAGTTATAAAAAAAAAATATAACAATAAATAAAAATAATATAATGCATAATAAATAATATCTAGAGAAATAATTCTGTAAAATTACAGGAAATGTTCTGGCACTTTATTACAAGGTTTTTGTAGCGCAAAATACAACACCAACCCAGACGATATATCACTTTTAACTATTAAAAATGTTAATAAAAGTCACTTTTTTTTAACTGTTTAAGATTAAAAATTGTTGGAAGAAAGATCAAGGTCCCATCATGCAATTCAAAAGCATAAATAAATGAGGAAAAATACAAATAAAACCATAATCGAAAAAATAAGAAAAACTGCAGTGTACATGAGAATCAAGCAAACAATATAATGCCAGAGTGACAGAAGGTAAATAGTAATAAAAATAAATAAATAAATGAAAATTAAGAAACAAAACAATAAGAAACAAAACAAAAACACACACAAAAAACTACTGTATAAATAATTAAATATAATTCTTACAATTACAAACAAGCAGAACCTTTATATTAATCAAAGATTTTGAAAACAGAACACAAATGGCCAGTTTTAATGGCCTTTCTATTAGTACAACATTGAAAAGTAATTTTTCAGTTCCAGTTTTCAGGAAAATTTACATCAACAAAATATTATATCATGACTTACTTTCCATGCCCAATCTAATATTGATGACAAAAATAAAATGTCCTGCCCTTTATAATTTCCCACCTCATATCAATCAGAAGCGAAGGCTTTGTACGCATTCAACAATTGACCTGCGTAAACATTTGATCATCACTAAAACCAATCCCAATCCTCCCAACGCCAGTGGTTTTGCACTCCCATTGTGCGCATGAAATGTGACACTGTGACGTTCATCTCACAGGTCAGAGGTCAACTAAGACAATTCCACGCAAACACAAGAGTGAGAACAGAGAACAGCCCAGCAAACCTTTATCACATGCCAATGAAGCATTATGATGCAAAGGTTGAAAGTGACGCGCAAAAATAACAGATGAGAGTAAAATATTGTTCATGCACTGATGCGTCATGGAGAAGAATGTGACGTGATGAGAAGGGTGTGGATCAAATACATCAGGCATGAACAAAACAAACTGAAAACATACGTCTTAATGTTACCATAAATGAATAATATTTCTAAAGGAGCTGTTGACATAGAATTGAAGCAGAGTTTGGTAAAAAAAAAAACACAATACAAACATAAAAATAACACAATACAAATCTGAAAAATGAGTTATGTGTAATAACAATGAAATGACACGAGGAGAAAGTCCTGAACTACTGAAATGTATTTAATACTTTATGTAAAAGGCTTGTTTGGTGATGGCAGCTTTAAGACGCCTCTCATATGGAGAACGAAGCCATATGCATTGCTCAGGTGTGAGTTTTTAACATACTTTAACAGTGTGTAAAAATCTGGATAGTTCTGTGGGTCTCGTCTTTCAAATCTGAGCTTTATTTTCTATTTTCTATTGGGTTCAAGTCAGGTGATTGGCTGGGCCATTCTACAGCTCGATTTTCTTTCTCTAAACACACTTGAGAGTTTTCTTGGCTGTGTTTTGGATCATTGTCTGGCTGAAATGTCCACCCTGGTTTCATCTTCATCATCTGCTAATGTAGATGTTGGACTGAAGCATTTAATATTCATTTATACTGAGGAAGGACAGAGGGTTGCTGAAGAACTACTGAGCTGCTGAAGAACAGCTGCTGTTTGGGCTTTCACTGCCTTTCTACACCTTCCTTTCTTCATGTGTTCAATACCTTTTCCCTGTGTCATTTCATTTTATTACACATAGCTTCATTTGTAAACTAATTAGCTAATTTATTTGAATATTTGGATTTCGTGGGTTGTTACCAACATCTGGGGAAAATTTCAAGTCAACGGCACCTTTAAATATATTAATTTAAAAATAGTGATGTGTTCAATACTTATTTTCCCCACAGTATACTCAACTTTTTGTTAATAATAATTAAATGTATTTGAACTATTATGTATTTAATTTAATGCATTTGAAGGGATAGTCTCCCCCCCACCCACCCAAAAAAAAACATTTATTCATCCTCAAGTGGTTTCAAACCTTTATGAGAATCTTTCCTCTGTTAAACACAAAAGAAGATATTTTGAACAATGTTAGAAACCTGTAACCATTGCAACTTCCATAATAGTAAACGCAAATACTATTCATAAAAACGAAACACTAATTTACAAATGATTTAGCCCAAAAAGCAGCATGTAAATGCTAAAACAAGATAGGCCCAAGTAGAGCTAGGTGATATTGCAAAAAGAATGATCAAGATATCATATTTTATGTCATTCGGTATCGATAATTATTGAATATTTTTAACAATACATGTAGGAACATTAGGATTTGTTATTCAACCACTTTATTTAAATTTTAAAGCAAATAGTAAACATATTTAAACTAAATATCTGATCTCTTTATAATAAAATAAACATAAGAGTTAAAGAGACTCTTAAACTTGATTAATAAAATGTGTTAATTAAATTACAAAGTGTGTGCAATTGGTGGATCAACATCTGTAAAATGTGAATAATAATGATACAGTAAACCTCAAACTGTCAACAAAACTAATTATGATAATCAAATCTGAGCTTTCAAGTAAAGGATCCAGCCCTCATTATTCAAATACATATTGCAACATTACAAATTGTGAAGTTGAATGACTACATTACCCCTGTGCTAAAAACTCTAGTGCTAGTGGCTGGGATGAACAACAAAAAAATAAATAAAAAGCAAGTCTGGCGACATCCTTACATCCTTTTTTATTTACAATCTCCTCACTCCTCACTCATTTTCTCATGTGTTGTTATTCTGACCTAAAGTGACAAAACTTCATAACGAATTTTTTTTTAATCGTTATTGACAATGGTGTTGTTCGGTCAATAAATACCGATACCGATTTTATCGGCCAGCCCTAGGCCCAAGCACAGAACCCTGGGGAACACCCCAGCTGTGTGACTCAAATTAATAGAATTTAATTACATTTCTCAGACTTTTTCCAAGTCATGATCATTCAGTAAGTGTAAAAATGTAACAAACCTATATATTTACATAAAAAAACATCAAAATAAAATAAAAACTGCTTTAAATGTTAAATTAGCATTACATTTCAGATTTTGTCAAATGCCGCTCTTATACATTTATCAACAAATTCAGCTCTAAAACCAAGTCAGTCAATGGTTACCAGTTTTCAGCATTTTTCAAAATATCTTCTTTTGTATTCAGCAGATGTAAGAAAGTCAAACAGGTTTGTGACAAGTGAATGAGTAAAGTTGACAGAAATTTCAGTTTTAGGTGAACTGTCCCTTTAAACTGCCGTCATTAGATATGCGTGTGCTATTTAGCAATCAAAATCTAGGATAAATCTTGTCTTTTTTCTAGCTTAATTAAACATTTTATATTAATTTCAAGCCCACACATCAACAAAAATGTTCAAAAATTTCAATGAGACTACAAAAAAAAAACACTTTTGTCTTAATCTTTATAATCTTTATAACTTTTAATACATATAAGATAGCAAAATAATTTGTTTTTCCTAATTTTACTGCCACCAGGTGGAAAGAAATTCAACCAAATAAATGTATTAAGAAATTATAGATAATTATAATTAATATATATATATAATAATTATAGATAATAAATAATTATTATATTAAATGTAATCTATAAATAAGAGATTCTATTTAAAAAAGTTACAAAATCTGACTCTTTTTATGTTTATCATATTATAAAAAATATATTTTATATACAATGTTTTACATGCATCTTAAAGTTTAGAGGGTCTTCTGTAAAACACGACCATATTTATTAGTCTACTCTAAAGTATGTGATTAGGGCACTTTTTGAAGCTGGAAAGGTAAATTTCTGTAAAAGAAAAATAAAATTAAATAATGCAGCAGAGTTGAAGTGGTTAAAAATATATAGAGATTAAACTTAAATCAACTTTAATAGTTAAAAATATCTTAAACATATATATATAGACACCATGCTGATTCTAAATGCTTTGGTTGTGAATGACAGCACTCACGATGCATCTTCCCATCTCTGCAGACACTGGCTGTGGAAGCTGTGGTTGCATAAAGTGGTCAACACGCCGTTGACGGACTCGTCCATGCGCTCCAAACACACGGTACACTTGGGCAGCTCCGTCAGATCCATCACAGGTAAACTGGCCCCCTGTTTATAACGCAGAGTTTCAGATCATTCAAAACATTCCAGAACACTGAGGCTATTGTTATGCATGTAAATCAGTGCTAGAAACATGGTGTGTTTGTTTGTGTGTGCGTGCAAGTGCATGTGTGCTTGTGTTTTTAGACAGAAACAGCTAGTCAACAACAACAACAAAAAAAGGTTCATCCTGGTCACTTAAAGGGATAGTTCACTCAAAAATGCGTCCTGAAATCCTGTAACCATTGACTTCCATAGTAGGAAAAACAAATACTATGGAAGTAAGTTGTTACAGGTTTTCAACTTCCTTCAAATTATATTCTTTTTCCTGTTTCCCTCCTAATCTTTTGTCAACACAGCAATGGTTATACTATTTTATAGACATTGTTTGACTGGAGCAGATCAAAGATTTGAACAATTCTTCATTGGAACCAAATAGATGATAGTTTGATCTCCGTTATTAAAACTTAAGTGATTTAATAGAATGACGTATAAGAAACATTTAAGATGTTATTTAAGATATAGGTGACAACAAATAATTTTTTCAGTTTGATCTGTTTTACAATCATTTATTACACACTCTTTTCATTTAAGCGCTTCTCTTACATGTATAGTTTTTCCCTTTTATACTTATATATACTTACAGGTTTCTGTATGTACAGTATGTATATACACTCACTGGCCTCTTTATTAGGGACACCTGTCTAACTGCTCGTTAATGCAAATATCTAATCAGCCAATCACATGGCAGCAACTCAGTGCATTTAGGCATGTAGACATGGTCAAGACGATCTGCTGCAGTTCAAACCGAGCATCAGAATGGGGAAGAAAAGTGATTTTGAATGTGGCATGGTTGTTGTTACCAGACGGGCTGGTCTGAGTATTTCAGAAACTGCTGATCTACTGGGGTTTTCACGCACAACCATCTCTAGGGTTTACTTGATATTAAGAGAAAGTATGCAGTGAGCGGGAGTTCTGTTGGCGCAAAGGCCTTGATGATGCCAGAGGTCAGAGGAGAACGGCCAGTCTGGTTCCAGCTTATAGAAAGGCAACAGTAACTTAAATAACCACTCGTTACAACCGAGGTCTGCAGAAGAGCATCTCTGAACACACAACACGTCCAACCTTGAGGCAGATAGGCTACAGCAGCAGAGGACCACACCAGGTGCCGCTCCTGTCAGCTAAGAACAGAAACCTGAGGCTACAATTCACACAGGCTCACCAAAATGGACAATAGAAGATTGGAGAAACATTGCCTGGTCTGATGAGTCTCCATTTCTGCTGCCAAATTCGGATGGTAGGGTCAGAATTTGGCGTCAACAATATGAAAGCATGGATCCATCCTGCCTTGTATCAACGGTTCAGGCTGGTGGTGGTGGTGTAATGGTGTGGGGGATAATTTCTTGGCACACTTTGGGCCTATTAGTACCAATTGAGCATCGTGTCAACGCCACAGCCTACCGTAGTATTGTTGCTGACCATCTCTATCCCTTTATGACCACAGTGTACCCATCTTCTGATGGCTACTTCCAGCAGGATAATGCACCATGTCATAAAGTGTGAATAATCTCAGACTGGTTTCTTGAACATGACAATGAGTTCTCTGTACTCAAATGGCCTCCACAGTCCCCAGAACTCAATCCAATAGAGCACCTTTGGGATGTGGTGGAACGGGAGATTCACATCATGGATGTGCAGCCGACAAAACTGCAGCAACTGAGTGATGCTATCATGTCAGTATGGTGCAAAATCTCTGAGGAATATTTCCAGTACCTTGCTGAATCTATGCCTTGAAGGGTTAAGGCAGTTCTGAAGGCAAAAGAGGGTCCAACCCAGTACTAGTAAGTTGTACCTAATAAAGTGGCCAGTGAATGTGAGTGTGTGTGTGTTGCTAATAAAATAACAGTTTTTCGTATGAGTTGAAACAAATTGTACAGCATTTCTTTTACTGTTTTGCTGTTAAATTATACACATCTTAATTTATTATCCTTTTTTTTTTTAACTGTTGGTCTCTGTAATTTACATCAAGGAAACACTGAGAGAATCTAGAGTTGACCCATAGCCTGCTGTATCATCTCTGAAAATGAAACCAATTGTCTGAATATAAATGCAGTTCTTTGCTTTGTTTGACGGCTATTTGAACACGCCGATGGAAACAATGCAGAGCGTGAGCGCTTATGTGTGTACGTGTGTGTGCGTATGTGAGAGACTGAAGGCTACGCTTATGATGACAGATGCATACATACATTATTTTGAAGTTTTGTGATTGATGCAGCTCACGTGACCTAGTTCAAACAAGCTTTGAATGCATGTTGCAATAACGTCACATGATGGAGGTCACACACCAGACGAGAAACGTGTATTGACAACTCGAGGCTTTGCACGTCAGACAAGCGCATTCTATTTACAAATACTGCAGTATAATGTTTTTGACTATGCAAATGGCGCTCTGTGTGATGGAAATTAGAACAGTGTCCTGAGGCCCAAAATACGCAGAAAATCAATGTAAAAAATTTGCAAGCTACGCACAATTTTGCAACATTGGCTTTATTTTGCATTAAATTCAGCGATAGCAAAATTCTGGAAAGTCAGATTTTTTCTAATTTTTAATAATTATTATTTTAGTTCATTTAGTTTTTCAGTTACTATTGTTAGTTCCATGTAGCTTTTTTGTCTCTAGCACTAAATTCTCTGAGCACAAACGGTTCCTTGGTATAAATATCACTTCTTGTGTGAATTGCCTCTTCTTGTTGAATCACTGAATGCCTCCTAAATTGTAAGTCGCTAAGGCCAAAAGCATCTGCTAAGTGACAATATGTTAAGTTATTTTTTTGACAAGTATTTTTTATCAAATGCCTTCAGTTTTGTAATAAAATTGAAAAAGCATAAACATTAAACATAATGTTAAGCCAAAATTAGATTTTTATTTGATTTTCTTCTTTGGGGGTCCGGCCCCCAAGGAGACTGTCTGGTAAAACTCTGGCCCTCTGACAAATATAGTTGATGACCCCTGGTATAGACTATATACAGTAATAACGGTAGACTAATTACCTCATAATTAGTTAACAAATACAGATCCTCTCTCAGTGATGATCATTTGTGGGCTCTACTACTAATCCATCTCATTCATTTATATATTGAAACAATCAAATAAACAACCCTGTGGCATTTATTGCTTTTTCATATGAAGTTAATACTGTAATGCTGGTCTTTAAAGTACATGCCCTTATTGTGTAAAGTTAATCATTTCTGAAGCTCATTTTTTATGAATGATCATTAAATAGTGATACTATTGTGTGCTCTGCATTTTATTATCTCAATATAATGTATCACATGCTTTTTTTTTGTAAACGATAATATTTTGGGGAGCACGGTGTTAACTGTATTGGTCTGGCCCTCTGAAACCGCCTCAATTTTTAATATGGGAAAAGGAATTGCCCACCCCTGATTTAGACAAATGTAACCATAAAGTACTTTACAGTGCATCACTAGCATGTAGCAAAGCCTTACCTCTTCAGATTTGATGACTTCCGCTCTCTCCACATAGACCAACTGGCAGACTGCATCCTCAATGGAGTTGAACTGACGGCCGTTGCATGTTGTGTAGAAGCTGTCGGCATCAGCCTAACGAATTGAAAAAAACAATTTAATTTAAAAATGGCAAGGGGATGGGGTGTTTTCCTGTCACCCAAAGGAATGAACGCTGCCTACATCTCGCTGCCTACGTCTCTTGAATATTGTCAGAAATTCAGCTTTTGGGATGGGGTTGGCCACCAGTAAAAAACAGTGAATGAGAATATTCTGGAAAGTGACTTTCCTGCATCTTGGTTTTGGTACCATGAGGCAGTGCTCATTTACAGACTTGTAAGAGCATGTGGTGTTAGGAGTGTGCAGGTACTATAGCTGATCTGTAAGCAAGCACCGTTGCTTTTAGCCTGATGAGGGTTGCAACCGGCAAGATAAAGAAAGGTGTGATGGGGGCTCTCTTGGGCTCATTGAAGACCAGTCATGCAGCAGCATTTTAAACAATTTGTTGAGGTTTGATCGAACGATTAAAATCCAGCCCATATTCCAATCCTTAGTTATTTCTCAGCTGGACTATTGCAAGGCTTTTCTGACTGGACAAGAATTTGACCAGAATCACGAGAGCAGGGGCGCCCCCCAAGGGGTGGCCCCTGGGTAAACTCTGGCCACCCCTGTGGCCACCCCAATATGATTTTGCTGTTGATATTATTAATTTAAATGTACTTATGTAAATTCCCAATATTTCAATGAATAAATAAATAAAATGCAGCCACAAATTTTTGTTGGTGCCACTGACGTACAGATTCACTGCCAGTGTTGCCAGATTGGGTGGTTTTGAATCCGATTGTGCGGCTAAAAAATGACATAGGCGGGTAGTGTATATTTGAGTGGTTTTGTAAACCCAAAACCCTCCACCCCCCAATTTTTGTGAAAAACAGAACCGTCAACCCCCCCCCCTCAACTTTTCATGACATCGAGGTTGTTGGGTTGGAATCAGTCAGCTACATCTGTTCACACTGCCCCTCCCCCTCCCCCTCCTACAGTGGCGGATTTAGACATGGGCAATATGGTGATCGGCATCTTGCTGAGGGCGGCATGCGTAGACGGTGCAAAAAAAAGACATCCCCTAGTAAAAGCATTGGGATACAATTTACTTTATACAAGTGTATTAACTTCGAGTGGCAATTCCAGAATAAAGACGTTAGGGGCTGTCCACAGTTGGCATCTTTTGCACACGTTCTCTATGTGCAACCGAAACAACGCTGGTGAAAGCAAACTGAGGCATGCGCGCAGAAAACCATTCCTGTGCACCTCACGTACTCCTGTGTGAATCCCGGTTGTTTGCATGCTCACCGATAAAATACGCGCCGCTCATGCGCCGTGAAACCGGAGTAACAGCCTTTAGTGCAGAGCTGTCGGCACGCAAGTTTTTCAAGTCGACAAAACTACAGTTTATATAATATGATGATGATGTTACTTTTACTAAGCATGCCTATAAAGCAGAAAGGAGGGATAAAGAGTCAGGGAGCTAAGACTTCATAGCATTAATTCTCGGCCATGAGTAGGGTCTAAGACCACAGATATTTCTATAAAACATATTTATTTTTGTATTCTTTAGAATTGTCATAACTAATATTCATGCAAAAGATTTCTTAAGTGATCATATCACTCCAGATCTTACATCGTTTTCCAGTAACATTTAGGATGGATTTCTGTTATTTATTTAGAATAATATATGTATAATAATAATTGTATTTATTTTGAATAAATAGAAATAAATTGATATATTTATTAAAAAATAAATCTTACAATTTAAGTGGGGTGTGGGAGGGAGGTGTATGGGGTGGTTCGCTCAGGGTGTCATTTAAACAAGAACTGCCACTGTCCTCCCCGATCGTCGTTGACAGCACGCACACACCTACAATATGGCAATTTAATATTTACCTTAAGGTACATCAATAGAAGAAGCTGCATTAATAATATTGTGGCTCAAAAAGGAATATGGATAAATGATATTATTAGGGTGTGTATAGTGAGTGTGTGTGTATATAGTAATGCCTTTTGTTCAGTTTGTTCATTTGTTTGTTTTATTAATTAATTAATTAATTAATCTTTATTAATTTTAGTCATGGCATATACAGTATGCTGTACAATAAAAGTATGTGAAAAATAACTGCAAAGTTATTTATATATATATATATATATATATATATATATATATATATATATATATATATATATATATATATATATATATATATATATATATATGCAACGCAGTGGCGCAGTAGGTAGTGCTGTTGCCTCACAGCAAGAACGTCGCTGGGTCGCAGGTTCGAACCTCGGCTAGGCTGGGTCAGTTGGCATTTCTGTGTGGAGTTTGCATGTTCTCCCTGGGTTTGCATGGGTTTCCTCCGGGTGCTCCGGTTTCCCCCACAGTCCAAAGACATGCAGTACAGGTGAATTGGGTAAGCTAAATTGTCCATAGTGTATGAGTGTGAATGTGTGTGTGGAAGTTCCCAGAGATGGGTTGCGGCTGGAAGGGCATCCGCTGCGTAAAATCGTGCTGGATAAGTTGGCGGTTCATTCCGCTGTGGCGACCCCGCAAGGGACAAAGCCGACAAGAAAATGAATGAATGAATATATATATATATATATATATATATATATATATATATATATATATGAAAAGTGTTTTTAAAGCAAATATTATTAATAAAAAAATATTATTTAAAGCAAATATTTTTATTTGGTTTGCACATACACTTGCTGAATTATTTCAAGGAATAAATTGCAATATTTCAGTAATTAATTAAAACCACATTATTTCATTTACCAGAAACAAAAATATAGCATTACACTGAATTCATTATTTCTTTGTGTGCCACCCCAAGATTTGAAGTGGCCTCTTCTGGCCACCCCTAAGAACATTTTCTGGGGGCGCCACTGCATGAGAGGCCTGATATTTCTTATACTAAACTTTTCTAATCCCATTGAGAGGACATGGACCATGCAGTGACGTAGAAATGCCATAACATGACATGTGGAATGAGCTGTTGTTTTTGTTGAATGAAGTGGTCATGGTCATCTACAATTCTCCAGTTCCAACAACCCATCAGTCCTCACATCATTTTCTCAGCCACAGACTGGATGTTTTAGCAATGGGAATGGGTAATTTTACTGCCTGATGAGCATAAGCAGCATTACATGTATATTGTCTCTTAATTAATACTTAGTCTGCTCTTTAAAGCAAAGACAATAAGCATAGGAGAATACTATCTGAAAACAGGGGGAAGCTCCTATTCTACAGTCTGCACATGTCAAACATCATAACAATTAACTCACCTGACTCCTGAACTTGACCAGCACCATGTATTGGTTTGGCGTGGAATCCCGGATAATCTTCATGTGCTCCATGACATCATTGTAGGGAGCCACGAACTTCATGAGGTCATGGCTGGTCATGGTGGTGGGTACCGTGAGGATACACAGCATTGCACTGCGCCTCACATCCTCCGTTAGTGACGTCATCTTACTGCAACGTGACATCACACAACACAAAGATAACAGGTCAAACAATGCAGCATGGTGTCTGTTGTTCTAAAAGACTGTGTTTCTTTGGAGAGTATATCAGATACACTGTAAATAAATAGGACTGGCGAAAAAATATATAATAATTGAAACTTTTTTTGAAATATTTTTTCCTATATTTAATATTCCTCGGGTTTTCTAAGTGTGGGATGTGACTCCCCAACGCAAGAGCATAGTGGAAGCGCTGTACATACATTGGGGGAAATAAGTATTGAACACGTCATGTTTTTTCCTAGGAATAATATTTCTAAAGGAGCTGTTGACATGGAATTGAGCCAGATTTTGGTAAAAACCCAAACAATACAAACATAAAAAAAAAAATTATATATATATATATAAATAAAAAAATCTGAAAAATGAGTGTTGTGTAATAACAATGAAACGACACAAGGAGGAAGTCCTGAACTACTGCGGTGTATTTAAAGGGTCACGAAACACCAAAACACATGTTTTGAGCTGTTGACAGTCATATATGTGTGCCACGCTGCTATAAACACTTTTAGGACACATATATTGCACTAATAAATAAAAATTGGTTGTTTTTGCGTTATTTCGAGCAAATTCGTTCTTCCGGTTTGAAACTAATTTTTGAAGCTGCGTCACGGCGATTACATACTTGTGTGTAATCCAGCATGGAGAGTTGATGTCTGTACCTGCGAGTACATCGTGATGTCTCTGAGTGTGCAGCATCAATACATGAGAAAGACTTAGTTCAAACCAATCAGTGCGCTCTATTGTGAATGCGGCGCAACTTCATTATTATGCATGATAGCTTCGAAGACTGTTTACCTGTTACAGTGTTCAGACGACAGAGAGACGCCACGTTGTGTTGCCAAAACAAGTGGAAGAACAAGAATTTGGAGACATGGATCGTCAGTGTTGCGTTTATTAATGTGCTGCAACAAAGGTTTTGTTTTCATTTCCCGCTATGAGAGCGCAGCTGGACTCACCTGTGGATTACAGTGCATGCGACAGAAATGCGTTTGTAAGGAACATTTTTACCCGAGAGCTTTTCGCATCTGGAAATGATGAAATCCAGATTTGCTGCTCGTGTCCTTTTAAAAAAGACACGGCTCCAGTTTGTGTTGATTGTCCTGTCGCCACAGATTTGGGAAGTGTGTGTGATCAGTGCCATTTGGTTGTTCATTCAGATGGCAAAGTTAGTTCGTATCGTCAGCAGAGCTCTTTCAGTTTTTAGAGACAGACCTTAGTCAAAATTATTTAGTTAGTAAGTTTACAGCATGTTAATATCACTGCAATATTACAGTACAATATTATAGACTGAAAGATCCGCTGTAAATGCTGCTCTTTGAATGTAAACATGTAAACACCGCAATCAAACTATTACCGTCGTGTAGGATTTTCGCCGCATTTTGTGACAGGATAGTCTATACACACACAGCTTTCTGACTCTACCTACCCAGTGCATCTAAGTTACCGAGAAATGCAGAGGATTTTTTTCTCCCATTCGTCATGCGGGATCAAACATTTCATTAAAACTCCACTCTCCAGCAGTTCCTTGCTTTCAATATCTCGTTTGTCATGGGGGGCATGCAGGAAATGTTCCTGAATAAAAAGTGAAAGCGCCAAACTGCAGTTAAAGTCGACAAATCAATAATTTGGCAAATAATTTGATTACTGATGTCCATGTAAACACAGCCACTGTCTTTCTCCTCTGCGTCTGTGTGTTTGTTTTGCCTCTGTGAAAATCAGTGCGTGCCCAAATGAAATCTCCCATTTTTGCAAAACCTTCCCTCTTTCCCTCCCCCAACACTCCCACCTAAACAGAGCTGGACACGCCCACTTTCCTGAGTTTTTCCAAACTAGATGTGAAATGTGAAATGTGAAAACACCCTGCTTAGACAGGGGGGTTTCGTGGCCCTTTAATACTTTATATAAAAGGCTTTTTTTGGTAAAGGCAGCTTAAAGACGCCTCTCATATGGAGAATGGTTTCATCTTCATCATTCTGCTAATGTAGATGTTGGACTGAAGCAGCTGATATTCATTTACACTGATGAAGAGCAGAGGGTTGCTGAAGAACTACTGAGAGATTTCAGCTGCTGTCTGGGTTTTCACTCCCTTTCTTCATGTGTTCAATACTTTTTCCCTGCGTCATTTCATTTTATTATTGTTATATTATATTATTGTTTTCTTTTCATATTTGTATTTCCTTGCTTGTTACCAACATCCGTCAACGGCACCCTTAGAAATATGTTTTCTGAGAAAAATGGTGATGTGTTCAATACTTCCCCCCCCCTGTAATAATACCACAAAGATTTTTGAAAATAGTGCAACTGTAAACATATCTATGCAGCACAGTACGGCTTATATAAATTAGAGTAAAATGTGTTTGATGAGTCATTAAAAATATGCAATATAGTCGGCACCGATATGGCCTAGTGGGCAGTGCTCCAACACATAGCACTGCAACCATATAACTGCACTGCAGGCTTCCAGAGTCCTGACTTGTGGGCCTTTCCCAATCACATCCCTCTCTCTCCAAATTTGCTTCCTGATATCATACTGTCCAGTCAAAATATTGCCAAAAATATGAAATGCAGACCGAGACTCTCGCTAGTGATAGTCTAACGGGTTTGTGCTTATTCTTTTAATGAGTCATGGGTGTGCTTTGAGCTTAACATGTGAATCGACACGCAGCCCTGGAAAAAAAAGAGAGTGTATTAGCATAGATGCAAAGCTAGACAGCACTGACTTAGTTTTGTAGAGGTGCATGATGCCGTGGACGATCTCCACCGATGGGTTTCCACTGAAAAAGGAGATCTGATCTGGTAGCTGTTTGGAGGGGGAGTCTGGTGTCATGTTCACATCTGTCTGGTCTTTGGCATTGCCGCTGACGTCACCTTCTTTACCTTCCTCAGCTCCTGAATAAAAAACAATCAGTTACCTCATTACTGGCCAACTGGGGTCAAAATACAGTTGAAGTCAGAATTTTTAGATTTGTTTTTCTAATATTTCCCAAATGATGTTTAACAGAGCAAAGAATTTCTCCCAGTATTTCCTATAATATTTTTTCTTCTGGAGAAAGTCTTATTTGTTTAATTTCGGCCAGAAAAAAATGCATTTTAAGGTCAATATTATTAGCCCCCTTAAGCAATATTTTTGTTTTCGAATGTCTACAAAACAAACCACTGTTATAGAATGACTTGCCTAATTACCCTAACTTGCCTGATTAACCTAGATAAGCTTTTAAAGGGTCACGAAACACCAAAACACATTTTTTGAGCTGTTGACAGTCATATATGTGTCCCACGCTGCTATAAACACTATTAGGACACATATATTGCAGTAAAAAGTGAAAATTGGTTGTTTTTGCGTTATTTTGAGCAAATTCGTTCTTCCGGTTTGAAACGAATTTTTGAAGCTGCGTCACGGCCATGAGATACTTAGGTGTAAATCCAGCCTTTAGAGTGGCTGTCTGTCCTTTCCAGGACACTCTGACGTATCTGAGTGTGCTGCATTAATTCATGAGAAAGACGTGCTTCAAACCAATCAGCGCGCTCTATTGTGTATGACGTGAAACTTCATTAATATGCATGATAGCTCCGGAGACTGTTTACCAGTTTACAGTGTTCAGACGGCAGAGAGACGCCACGTTGTGTTGCCAAAACAAGTGAAAGAACAAGAATTTGAAGACACGGGTCGTCCGTGTTGCGTTTATTAGTGTGATGCAACGAAGGTTTTGTTTTAATTTTCCCTCTATGAGAGAGCTGATGGACTCACGTGTGGATTACAGTGCACGCGACAGAAATGCGTTTGTAAGGAACATTTTTTACCCGAGAGCTTTTCGCATCTGGAAATGATGAAATCCGGATTTGCCGCTCGTCTCCATTTAATAAAAAGACACAGCTCCAGTTTGATTGTCTGTCTACAGATTTGGTAAGTGTGTTTGCAGTGCAGTGCCCTTTGTTTAACCCAGATGGTCAGCAGTGCTCTTTCAGTTTTTAAGACATACCATAGTCAAAATGATTTAGTTACTAAGTTTACAGTATGTTAATATCACTGCAATATTATAGTACAATATTATAGACTGAAAGATCCGCTGTAAATGCTGCTCTCCGAGTGTAAACATGTAAACACAAACTATTCCCGTCGTGCAGGATTTTCGCTGCATTTTGTGACAGGATAGTCTATACACACACGGCTTTCTGACGCTACCTACCAAGTACATAAGTTACAGAGAAATGCGGAGGATTTTTTTTCTCTCATCCGCCGTGCGGTATCAAATCAGCGTATGTGTGTATGTTTTGCCTGTGAAATCAGCACATGGCCAAATGGAAACGCCCTTCTATGCAAATCCTACACTCTTTCCCTCCCCCGACACTCCCAACTTTCCTGACTTTTTTCAAACTAGAGGTGTGAAAACACCCTGCTGAGACAGGGGGTTTCATGGCCCTTTAAATGTCACTTTTAGCTGAATACTAGTATCTTGAAAAATATCATAGGCAAGTTAGGGTAATCAGGCAAGTCATTGTATGTGTTTTTTTTTTCCTATAGGCAATTTAAAAACATAATAATATTGACCTTAAAACATTTTTAAAATAAAAAAAATGATTTTATTGTAGCCGAAATAAAGTAAAATTGTAGTAAAATAAGGAAATAATTGTAGGAAAATAAAGTAGATTTTTTTCCAGAGGAAAAAATATTATTACAAAATACTGTGAAATATGTTTTGCTCCATTGAATATCCCTTCCAAATATTTGAAAAAAGCTGTATTTTTCATAAGAGGAATAAATAACTAAAACATCTTATAAGCTAACTAATTAAGTCTCCAACCACTTGGTGTTAAATAATAAATAATTATTCACTGCATTATGAAGTTCCTGCAATATCAATGTTGTCCATGTTCATTATCACTATATACTGAATATCGGAATGTGTCTACTTGCGATGCAAACCTGAGCTGGGCTGAAAGGTCTCGATCACCATGTCGCTCATGACGCGGCTGCCTAGGTGCTGATGGAGGATTGCTCCTCGCTCCAGGTCCGTTTTTCCACCCAGCGTGGCTTTGGCAGAACCCAGAGCTTTCTCTCTCATCTCGTCCTCAGACATCTCTGACACTGAGGGACACAGGAGAGGAAAAGCTGTGTGACACCAGTGGAAAAACAGCAACATAAAGGCCTCAAAGGTATTCTAGAAACGAGCTCCAACACAAGCAGTGCTTGAATGCTCTCGGTTCATTGTGACACTTCATTCCAATGTGAATACAAAAATCTGTTTTGTGGCTACATTAACAGTTGAAGTCAAAATTATTCGCCCTCCTGTAAATATTTTTTTCTTTTTTTAAATTAGGATGTTTAACAGAGTAAGGCATTTTTCACAGTATTTCCTATTACATTTTTGTCTTCTGGAGAAAGACGTATTTGTTTTATTTCGGCTTTAATAAATGCAGTTTTTAAGGTTAAACCATTTTAAGGTCAATATTTTTACCCCCCTTAAGCAATATTCTTTTTGATTGTCTACAAAACAAACCACTGTTATACAATGACTTGCCTAATTACCCTAACTTTATCGTAGTTAAGCCTTTAAATGTCACTTTAAGCTGAATACTAGTATCTAGAAGAATATCTAGTCAAATATTATTTACTGTCATCATGGCAAAGATAAAATAAAAAATCAGTTATTAGAAATGAGTTATTAAAACTATTATGTTTAGAAATGTATTGACAAAATCTTCTCTCCGTTAAACAGAACTTGGGGAAAAAAAAATATATATGGGGGGCTAATAATTCATGAGGGCAGATTTTTTTGTAAAATAATTAAATAATAATAACTTTGACTTCAAATGTGTGTGTATAAATATTTAGAGAAAGAGAGAGAGAGAGAGAGAGAGAGAGAGAGAGAGAGAGAGAGAGAGATGACCACTTAGCAATTCTGTGGATTTACGATTTATATTTTAATTTAAATTATTCTGCAAACTACTGATTACATTTGTTACAAACATAAAATGTTGCCATTTATAGCATTTTTTGTTGTTTCATAAAATAACAAAAAAATATTATATTCATTTGCAGATGCAATACCAATGTTTTATCTCAAATAATCAGTATTTGGTGTATGTATATAATATATAAAATCTATAACAGTTTCCTAGTCGAAAACTAGGTTTTAAAACTCTAGTTTGTCTGTCTGTCTGTCTGTCTATCTTTCTATCTATCTATTTATGAAGTCAGATTTTTTAGCCCCCCTGAATTATTAGTTCCTGTTTTACTTTTTTCTTCAATTTCTGTTTAACAGAGAGCAGATTTTTTCAACACATTTCTAATCATAATAGTTTTAATAGCTCATTTCTAATAACTGATTTATTTTATCTTTGTCATGATGACAGTAAACAATATTTGACTAGATATTTTTCAAGATACTTCTATACAGCTTAAAGTGACATTTAAAGGCTTAACTAGGTTAATTAGGTTAACTAGGCAGGTTAAGGTAATTAGGCAAGTTATTGTATAATGATGGTTTGTTCTGTAGACTATCGGAAAAAAAATTGCTTAAAGGGGCCAATAATTTTGACCTTAAAATGGTGTTTAAAAAATTTAAAACTGCTTTTATTCTAGCCGAAATAAAACAAATAAGACTTTCTCCAGAAGGAAAAATATTATCAGACATACTGTGAAAATTTCCTAGCTAATTTGGGAAATATTTAAAGAAGAAAATAAAGTTCAAAGGGGGCTAACAAATCTGACTTCAACTGTATGTATGTGTATGTATATATATATATATATATATATATATATATATATATATATATATATATATATATATATATATATATATATATACTTTCATTGTATTTACATTCTATTACTCTATTTACATTCAAACTTATTTTAACAAGCATTCAGTTTTATGTCAACCTTTCTGTGCATTTCATTAGATGGTAATGCTTTGGAAGTGTCATATATAACATGCAACTTTAAAAACAATATTTTTTTTACATTTTTAATTTTAAATAGACAGATAATTAAACATTAAATGTAATAACATTTATTTTTACTTTCATCATCACTTGATTTGAATAAATGGTCATAGTTGGGGTCACTTCTAGTACTATATATTTACATGCCATTTCAAAGTAGATTGAAGTTGATTTTATCTTCACACATTTGTTTATCTTTAAAAAAATGACAACTTGTGACATGCTCTCTATATTGTTTACCATGCTACTTTGAATATTCGGCCTGATATCACATGTAAATACACTACCTGAAAAAAGTCTTGTTGCCTATACAACAAATAATTACTGATCATTTGGTATTAGAAGTGGCTTATGTGAAAGGCAAAGGCCTCTAGATGACGCTTATTTTACCAAAATAAAATATGATCATGTCTTGATTTGTAATGATTTCATTAAGACAGTAAGGTCTGACTTTGCTTATACAAAAGTATTGTCACTGAACAGAAATAATGTCCAGTATAGAATATAAAGTGATGTTGCAGTGGAAACAGAATTTTGTGTCTGACTCCATCATGAGCTTGGAGGACTGCATCCATACATCTCTGCAATGCCTCAAATCACTTATTAATAAAGTCATCTGGAATGGCAAAGAAAGCGTTCTTGCAGGACTCCCAGAGTTCATCAAGATTCTTTGGATTCATCTTTAACGCCTCCTCAATCATTTTACCCCAGACATGTTCAATAATGTTCATTTCTGGTGACTGGGCTAGCCAATCCTGGAGCACCTTGACCTTCTTCACTTTCAGGAGCTTTGATGTGGAGGCTGAAGTATGAGAAGGAGCGCTATCCTGCTGAAGAATTTGCCCTCGCCTGTGGTTTGTAACGCAATGAGCAGCACAAATGTCTTGATACCTCAGGCTGTTGATGTTGCCATCCACTCTGCAGATCTCTCGTACGCCCCCATACTGAATGTAACCCCAAACCATGACTTTTCCTTCACCAAGCTTGACTGATTTCTGTGAGAATCTTGGGTCCATGCGGGTTCCAATAGGTCTTCTGCAGTATTTGTGATGATTTGGATGCAGTTCAACAGATGATTCATGGGAAAAATCGACCTTCTGCCACTTTTCCAAATGATCAACTAGAAGTCAAATTATTATTTGTTGCTCTTACAACTGGGAACGACCACAAGACTTTTGTCAAGTAGTGTATGACTTCAAAACAACTTTAGCACTATTAAATTGATTGTGAACAATTGGACATGGTAATGCTTATTTATACCACAATACCATTATGATAATTTGTTTTTATTCAGTACCATGGTAGACAAAGTACATGAGGTAAAGTTGGTTTTATATTCACACATTCCCACAATATATAAATTTCAGAAAAGTATTATTTGCAATTATACTTGACACAAGTTGTCAACGTTCAAAAATTAACGAATGTGGGAATATAAGCTTAACTTCATCTCAGTATTTTAAAGTAGGCCTATTTCATGGTACCTTGAGATTTGTTTACCACTGTACCATTTTGATAATGAGCTTTTATGCAGTACCATGATTATACCATGGTAGACAAAGTAAGTCTCTCGGTTATGTAACAGTATAGGAGTGAAACTCACCAGCGCAGTAGTGAAAACCCTGCGGAGAATCAGACTGATCGGCGAGCTCGAGTCTGATCACAACCAGAGACACACTCATGTGTTCAGCGGTACACACAAATATCACAACAAGCAGCACAACTCAACACAACACTGCTCATGTAGACACAAAACAAAGATATGACCCCTGATATAGCTCTTATAGCAGAACTACATGCCATAAACGATTAATAAATGTATTATTATTTATCTTTAGAAGGAAAACAGCAGTGACGTTTGAGAATGAAAGATAAATAACTGCGCTGCTTCCGCGACAAATAATCATTTCAAAATAAAAGTCCTCATTGATTATTTAGGATAAGAGACTTTCAAAAAGCTGTTGTGTTGATAAATGTAACGGCAGCATCGCGATAATGGAAATTAAACTTATTTTATTAGTAATAATTTATTTTATGATCGTAATAAGACTATATATTTAATGCCAAACATGCCCGTACACAGTAAGGAAATTAAAATTAGAAAACAATATGCTAAAATACAATTATATAAGGTAGAATCTAAATATAAAACATACATTAAAATGCAGCAACAACAAATTGAACGTATTTGCATAATTTTATTGCAAATAAGTACGATTTAAGTAATTGTTGAAGCAAATAATTGTGATTATCTATATATATATATATATATATATATATATATATATATATATATATATATAACAGACAAAATATGGGTGACACTACAATAGGGTGCCATTAGATAATGTGATTAGTTAATGTATTTTGCAGCATGAACACACAGTGGACAATACATTTATTACAGTTGGTTCATGAAAATGTTTTTCTTAACCCTTGTGCACAGTTCAAATTTACCTTTTTGTTATGTTCGGGATGAAAACATCCACTGAATTAAACAAAACTCCTAAATTGTTTACAAAATGTACAGTATTTTAACTCTGTAATTGGCAAATTTACAAATGATGTGACTGATTTGGTGAAAAAAACACAGAAATGGCATATTTTCAATATAAAAAGTAATTGTGGACTGGATCTTTTAACCTTTTATCAGTCTTAACCATGTGAATGATTAGTAACAACATTGGCTTTGATGCATTGTTAGATTTTCATTTGTTCTCCCTAATTTACTGTTGGTGGCTGTTTTCCCCCCATTGACCTCCATTATAAGCACATTTGATCGTGCATAAATGCACAGTCTTTCTTTTTGTTTACTCCATGTAGTTCTGAGAGCTGAGATGCATATTTTGATTTTCTCAGACACATCAAGGTAAGTGTGCAAAGGTCACTCTCACACACATACACACACTTTAATTTGCTGTTATACTCCATATAAAATCCAGAAACTAAGCTGTTTTTGCACAGGCCTTTATAAAGGGTTAAGGGTGCCAACTGATGATCAACAGTAAAAATTACAAATTTTACCTTTTCCCAACAGGGAAAACCACCAACAATCAAAAATGCATGATTATATGGTGCCATGGCTTTGTAATCATAAAAATTGTGGTTATAATGGAAGTCAATGAGGCAAAAACAGCCACCAACAGTATATAAGGAAGAAAAAAAGGAAAATCAATCAAAAACAATGGGTCAAAGGCAATGTTGTTTCACATGTCCAAGACTGTGATAAAATGTAAAAACAAATCCAGTCCACATTTACTTTTTATATCGAAAATACGTCATTTTGTGTGTTTTTTCACCAAATTAGAGACCTCATTTGTGAATTTGGCAATTAAAGAGTTGAAATCCTGTAATTTTCTAAGCAATTTAGTAGTTTTGATCAGGACTGAGGTTGATTAACAAATTTATGCAAACAAAATTGAATAAAATATCTGATGGATTTTTACAGCAGTTTAATTTAGGGGATGTTTTCATCCCGAACAAAACAAAAGAGTAGTGAATTTGCCCAGAGTCTATCATTGAGGTTTTATTTTAAATTTCAAAGCATTTTCTCAAAATATGTCAGAATAAGATTTGTCACCAAAAATCATTCTGCTAGCTGAAACACAAAGAGAGTTATGGCCAAATTAAGACTCAAAATCCCCCCCAGAGTGGATGAAAACATCCCCAACAGTACATGAGGGTTAATGAAAATAATTGTCTTATTGTTAGAACTTTATAAATCCCAGTGTGTTCAATAATGTTAGCAAGCACAATTGAACATTGAAGTTTTTATTCATTTTCTTTTCGGCTTAGTCCCTTTATTAATCTGGGGTCGCCACAGTGGAATGAATCCAGCACATGTTTTACGCAGTGGATGCCCTTCCAGCTGCAACCCATCACTGGGAAACATTCATACACACTCATTCACACACATACACTCCGGACAATTTAGCTTACCCAATTCACCTATACCACCAAACCGGAGCACCCGGAGGAAACCCATGCCAACACGGTGAGAACATGCAAACTCCACACAGAAACGCCAGCTGACCCAACCGGGGCTCGAACCAGCGACCTTCTTGCTGTGAGGCGATTGTGCTACCCACTGCGCCACCGTGCTGCCGCCTGAAGTTTTTTATAATTCAAGAGTTCACACTTAGCTGATGATTGATTATAAAGCAAGTTTGGCATGCTGTCCCGGGAGAGAGCCCTGAGCCCAAAAGGTCCTTGAGCCCTGGGCTCCCTCCCGTTTGCAGGGCGAGAGGGGAGCTTTGAGCTCAGGTAGATCTCAAGAACTCCCTCCTTTTTGATAAGAGTTGATGACAGAAAATAATTGCTATAAAGAGATATGCTGCTGGATAAAAGTTTGACTAGTGCTGAATTTTGATTGATTAATTAACTTGCGGTGCATGTTTTTGGAATGTGGGAGGAAACCGGAGAACCCGGGGGAAACCCACGCACGCACGGGAAGAACATGCTAACTTCACACAGAAACGACAGCCAGTCTGTTAAAGGACTAGAACCAGTGATGTTCTTGCTGTGAGGCAACAGTGCTAATCACAGGGCCACCGTGCCGCCCTATGAAAGGAAAGGTGGAGGAGAAGGGGTGGAAGGGGGGGATTCTTCAAAACGAAGATGACTGTAGTAAGAAACCCTGGCTCTTTATAGTGAGTTAGGGATTGTCTGATTGGTTGGTCATACATGGTTAATGCGTAACCAGCCGTGTTCAACCATAATCACGTGATCCTCTCGAAATTAGTTTATAAATAAACTTCACTTATGGTTGAACTATGGTTAGTAAATGTTGTACTACCTACTGCGCCACTGCGTCGCAGCCCAAAATATATATATATAATCTTTATCAAGATTAACTCTATACAGTGCTCAGCATAATTATGTACACCCCATTTTAAAATAATATCTTTATCCATTTCTCAGTGAATATAGGAAGTGTATTTTGGTGCATTCAAACAAACCAGATTTATTAAACAGATATAGTTATTAAAATAATATTTTAGTCACCAAACATCTTTAGATGATACAATTAAATTCAAGCAAAACATTGCAAAAAAATGACAACCTACTAAATTTCAGCTAAATTTTTCACATTCTTTGCTTCTCTTGATTTTTCCTCTTTTTTTGAAATCTGTATTTAATATTTTTCTATAACATATAAATTTGTGTGTAGCAGTTTTTGGACCGTTATCATAAGTTATTTTGTTGGATAAGCTCCAGATTTGGCTTCAGTACTGACTAATCTAATGCACAAATATAATATTGTAGAGCTTCCTAATAAAAATATGAATTTAAAAGGTAGATTTGTGAGAGGTGCACTCATACATGCTGAGCACTGTATATAACATCATGTTACTGTATTTTGGAATAAGAAAAAATAAATAAATCTAAACTATGACAATGCATTTCTTAAAAGGATAGTTCACTCAAAAATGAAAATTCTGTCATCACTTACTTGTGACAAGCTTATCTGAGTTTCTTCTGTGGAACACAAAAGAAGTTATTTTGAAGAATGTTGAAAACCTGTAACCATTGACTTCTATGGTATTTATTTTTTCTAGAAGTCAGTGGTTACAGGTTTCCAGCTTTCTTCAAAATATCTACAGATCAAACAGATGAAAGAAACTCACACGAGGGTAAATTTTATGTAACGCAAACAATTATTAATTGTTTAAAGAAGATTAGAGGAAATAAATAAAAATAATGGTATAAATAAACTTGGTTTGTTTCAGCGGCACAGTGAAAAAACACATTATCCTCCGAAATGAGTGTTAGTGAAAATTCTCACTAAATCTTCACTCTATCTAATATCTGATGGTTTGGGGTGTGAAAATATTTATTTTTAAGTCTGACCGAGCACTGTGCGAGTGTAACTCTAAACTGCAAAACTCCATCTAAACTGGAAACTCACATCAACCCCCATAACCGTTCATCATCACACAGAACCATCCACAGTTATTTTCACTACAAGAATATTAAACACACAGTCAGTGTTGGACAAGTTACTTCAAAAGAGTAATTCATTACTAATTAATTCCCAAAAAGACATTATAATCTGAACTGCATCTATGGTTATGATAGTCTGTTTTTCCTTATCCCGAGCTCTCCATAATCCTGGACCAGGCCGTATCCTGAGCAGATGTTATAGTGGTCATGGAGGAGTGGAGAGCATGAGATTCCTGAAAGACTCCAGTGACTGACGAGTCTTCGCAATAATCCTGTGGGCCAGCCCGAACACCCGCCTACTCACACCTGCAGCTTCTCCATGATGGACGTCCAGCGTTCTCCAGCCTCCGGCACCTAGACTGCAGCTCAGCGCAAGAAGTTTGGCCAGAGGACAAATGGTCGTGCCCAACTGAACCTGGTTTCTCTCAAGATTTTTTCCTTCACTTTGTCAATTGGTGAAGTTTGTTCCTCCACTGTCGCCACTGGCTTGCTTGGTTTGGGACTTGTGGAGCTGCGCATCGATGGATTTGGTCTTCAGTGTTTGGACTTTCACCAGTGAAAATTAAACCACACTAAACTGAACTGAACTTCAACTCTGAAAACTGGACTGACACAGATTCAATTTACTAGAACTTCTATGTTAAGCTGCTTTGACACAATCTACATTGTTAAAATGCTAGAGAAATAAAGATGAACTGAATTGAATTAAATAATTCATTACATTTATTTTTAAATTACTTTTCTAAGTACTATGTAAAGTAACTTAATTATTCAATCAGTAATTTAATTACTTTACTCATTTTAAAAATCCACATAAATCTCAATGAATGGACAAAAGAAATGAAACCCAAAAATAGTCTTTTTGTTAAAAAAAATGGTTTTAAGGTTTAATTATTATATGTATCAAAACACAAAAAGTTTCAAATTAATTTATTATTATCTACAGACCAATTAAAACTTATTTAGTTGACAATTTAAGTCATTATGCAAAATATCTGAGGAAAAGAATATATATATATTAAGTGGCGCATGATATTGAAAAAACCTAACATTGTGATATTTTGTTTTTCTGCCTTGAATAACTCTGTTTGGAAAGTGTTCATTAAATAGATCGATCGCAATAAAAGATTGAATCATGCATAAAAATAATAAACAAAATTACAAGTATTGCTGCTTTATGGGGTTGTCAAACAACATTCAAGTCCAGAAACTGGACAAAATCTAATGCAAAAGAACACTGCGTTCGTCTTCATTTTATAAATAATAAAATAAAATAAAATAAAATGTATCTTTATTAAAGATATAAATGGTACAATTTCTTGTGCCTGAATGCTTTACACTCTCTTGAAATGTTTATACAGTCACAGGCCTTAAAATACAGGCAGACTTCCCCTTTATAAAAATAACTATGGCTTCTGGTCAACTATAAACCCAACTCAACATTGCATATCCTGCGATGTGACTGTTACAGATGTACACATTGTGATATTGATGCTGAAACGATATATTGTGCAGCCCTAATATATATATATATATATATATATATATATATATATATATATATATATATATATATATATATATATATATATATATATATATATATACATGCAATTGTCCTGATATCGATAAGAATGTTCTTCTTTACTTGAAAAATATTATTATTCTCAAAATATGCATTACTCCGCTTCTTTGAACTAACATAGAACTGTTGAACTGAAAGGAATATTGCAATGTTGGATAATACCGGATACTGAAAATTTCATTACAGTCATTCCTTTGCCTCCAGCAATATTGCAAGATCTATTCAACATGATTTGGCTTCTTTCTCTGAATCAACTGTCGTAACGCTATACGATAAAGTGCAAACAAACCATTAACTTCCATAGTAGGACAAACAAATGCAAGTCACTGCTTACAGGTTTCCAACATTCTTCAAAATATCTTCTTTTGTGTTTAAACTCATAAAGTTTCTCTTTAAGGGAAATATAACTGTAGTTAAACAACCTAAAAATATACAGTAATCCCCTTAGATTATACTTTTAGGGAGAAGTAATTTAATTACAGCAGTTAGTTAACTACACCCAACACTGCACACAGAACAAATCTACACATATTGAACATGTCATTCCTTTGTCACCAGCAATATTGCAAGATCTATTCAACATGATTTGCTTTCTTCAAATCGACTGACATAACGCAATACAATAAAGTACAAACAAATCATTAACTTCCATAGCAGGAAAATTAAATGTATGTCAATGGTTACACATTTCCAACATTCTTCAAAATATCTTGCTTTGTGTTCAAACTCATTAAGGGAAATATAAGTAACTGTAATTTAATTACCTAAAAACAAAAAGCAATGCCTAAATGTACGTCAATGGTTACACATTTCCAACATTCTTCAAAATATCTTGCTTTGTGTTCAAACTCATTAAGGGAAATATAAGTAACTGTAATTTAATTACCTAAAAATACACAGTAATCCTTTAGATTATATTTTTTGGGAAAAGTAATTTAATTACAGCAGCTACACTGTAAAAAATTATATCTGCAAAATTGTTGCAAGCAAGGGCTACGCGGTGGCGCAGTAGGTAGTGCTGTCGCCTCACAGCAAGAAGGTCGCTGGTTCGAGCCTCGGCTGGGTCAGTTGGTAATTCTGTGTGGAGTTTGCTTGTTCTCCCCGCGTTCGCGTGGGTTTCCTCCGGGTGCTCCGGTTTCCCCCACAGTCCAAAGACATGCAGTACAGGTGAATTGGGTAAGCTAAATTGTCCATAGTGTATGTATGTGTGTGATTGAGTGTGTATGGATGTTTCCCAGTGATGGGTTGTGGCTGGAAGGGGCATGCGCTGCGTAAAAACGTGCTGTATAAGTTGGCAGTTCATTCCGCTGTGGCGACCCCAGATTAATAAAGGAACTAAGCCGGAAAGAAAATGAATAAATGAACGAATGTTGGAAACAATTTATATGTGTTGAATTTAAACAAACAAATTAAACTTAGTAATCTTCAGCTTAATTTGTTCGGTTAAATTCAGCCCATATAAATTGTTTGCAATGACTTAACGTAAAAAAAAAATGAGTGAATCCAAGAAATCATCTTTGAATCATTTTTTTCTGAGTGTTTTTAAGATATTAACTGTTCATTAGTAGTTATATAGTATGATCTTAATCTACTAATCCTATCCAAAACCTAAAACCGACAAAAAAATCTGTAATTTTACGTTTTATTTCTGTCAGCTGGGGTGCTGGAAAAAAAACGTAAAATAACGGCAGTTAAATTATAGAAATTTACCGTAAAATAATGAACATTAAATTACAGAAATTTCCTTAGATTAAAATATTTTGGTACATTTCTGTAATTCAACCTCTGTTATTTTACAGTAAATTTCTGTAATTTTACAGCCGTTATTTTACAGTTGTATTCTGGCACCCCAGCTGCCAGAAATAAACCGTAAAAATTACAGATTTTTTTACAGTGTAGTTAACTACACCCAACACTGCACACAGAACAAATCCACACATATTGAACATTTCATTACAGTCATTCCTTTGCCACCAGCAATATTGCAAGATCTATTCAACATGATTTGGTTTCTTTTTCCAAATCGACTGACGTAACGCAATACAATAAAGTGCAAACAAACCATTGACTTCCATAGCAGGACAAACAAATGTATGTCAATGGTTACAAGTTTCCAACATTCTTCAAAATATCTTCTTTTGTGTTCAAACTCATTAAGGGAAATATAAATAACTGTAATTAAATTACCTAAAAACAAAAATCAATACCTTAGATTACCTTTTAGTGAAAAAGTTATTTAATTACAGCAGCTAGTTTTATAACTACGCCCAACACTGCACACAGAACAAATCTACACATATTGAACATGTCATTCCTTTGCCATCAGCAATATTGCAAGATCTATTCAACATGATTTGCTTTCTCCAAATCGACTGGCGTAAGGCTATACAATAAAGTGCAAACAAACCATTGACTATGGAGTCAGAACAGTCTCTGAAGAAATTCACGCAAAAGACACGATGTACACATGCGTAGCCTAATTCACGTGCATAAAACTAAATTCACGTGCGTAAAATATTTATTTATATTCACAAAAACAATTCACGTGCTCAAAATAAAAATACATATTCATAAAATACGTTTCACAAATGCAAAACCCCATTTGCAAGTGTATAAGAGTGTACAAAAACTTTTGAATGTTTAAAACTTGTGAGTTCATCCTGAAAGAGAATGTGCAAATCCTCTTTCACATACGACTCCCCCTGGATACGTGTGTGTGTATTTTTGAGACTGTCCTGGCAGAAGCAAGCAACTCGTAACCTTTCAGCCAATCAGATGAGACCTGTATTCAATATCACCTACTCTGCGCTCCTTTTGCGCAGACGGTTTTTCTCCAGCATGGCGAACGGAGAAAGAGATGCTCAGGCTTCAACCCAGAACTATGAAATCCCCTGACTATCATTGACTAAAAACGTAATTTACATTATATCTAATGAAAGTAAACTGGCTGTTGTTGTGCCGTAGTACGGAGACCCGGAAGGGATGTGATGGTGGAACAAAAAACTGAGTGGGAGAAAAAAAAAAGGGTGGAAGAAAAAAAAAACAATGATAGGAAAATATATATTTTTATGTTTTTGCGTTCCCTCGCAAAGATCGCGTTCCCTCGCAAAACTGTTTTTCCACAAACACTTCCCTTAAGTGAATTCATAGATGTCAACCCTCCCGTTTTTGCCTGGATTATCCCGTATTTTACTACTCTATCCTGCTATCATATCATTCAGTATCAGCGAATGCATGTATGAGCCAACGACTGGTATAAGCGCTGACTGACTGAAGCGCTCCGTATGATAAACTGATCCCAGATCAGCTACACACCAAAGTGACACCTCTGTTATCAAACAAGTGAAGAGCAGCAAATTAATCTCTCGTTTTTTATTTGATTACAGTGGTGTAACTGTATAATGCACAGATCTATAATGAAAGTATTCCATTACTTTCGTAACTGTTTGTGCATTAGTTTGTCATTAGGTGTGTTAAAATAAAACACGCAGGACAGACATGTTTACAAATTATTAAGAGTATTTGTCTTGTTTAAACATACACCCGAATATCCCAAAATGCCCTGCACTTTATCACACGGAGCGCTTCTGTCAGTCAGCGCTTATACCAGTCATTGGCTCATACATGCATTCGCTGATTCAGAAGTTGCATATGAAGGGTGATGATCGACCTATTATATACAGTCATTGTGATCGACGCACAGCTTTAATGGAAAGAAAGTGAATGAAGACATTTTTATATTCATTTCAGCGTGTTTTCAAGATTAAAAATACATGAGAAATATGGGAAAATACTGAATGATATGATGATAGCAGGATAGAATTGTAAAATACGGGATAATCCAGGCAAAAACGGGAGGGTTGACATGAATGAAGTGAACAGGAAGTGTTTGTGGAAAAACATCTTTGCGTTCCCTCGCAAAACAACGCAAGAACTTAGATATATATTTTCTTATCACTGTTTTTTTTTTTCTCCAACCCATTTTTTTTTCTCCCACTCAGTTTTTTTTCCACCATCACGTATAAATATAAATAAATAAATATAAATATATGACCGTATAGTAAAAAAACACTGTATTTTCCATGATTTTGGCGTGCTATTATTAAAATATGAAACAGTATATGATAAAGCGAGCACAGCGGTACATTAGGACATGTAGAACAATAATCTGGTGGAGTTGGCAGAAAACAATTTGATTTTATTATTTTATGAGTTTTCTAATATGACTCTTCAGTAAAAACACTGTGTTTTTCATGATTTTAGCGTGCTATTCAAATATGAAACAGTAATATGATATGAAAAGTGAGCACAGTGGTAACAATTGTACAACAACATTTTTTTTAAATATTTAGCAACATTCCACAGGAAAATATTTACCGAAAAACACAAATAAACCAATAAAACAATCATAATAGTACAGTAAACACCTAAATAGTAGGTTGTAAATATGAAAACGAATGTGAATAGTTATGACAGCCGGGGTAATGACTTTTAAATGCTATTAATTTTGTTGTTAAAGTCGTAAATAAAACACAATTACAGCAAAACAAAGAAAAATAGCATAGCCTACATGCAAAGTCATGATTTTTATATATCCAAACATGAATAAAAGTGACCATTTATGACTATCTCTCATTTGAATTCATACGCGAATAAAAGTGAAACAAGATTAAACTGCAGCGCATTGAACACACGCGTCTTTAATCTACCGCGCAACACAGAGTAGACGCGCACTGCAATTTGAAGCACAGATAGCGTGACCCTCTCTCTCTCTCGGAACCGCAGATGGCATGACTGCAGTAAAAACACCTTCTAACTGAATTCATTAAAACTGACGTGATTCTCCTCAGCTCTTCTCTTCGGTGATGCGACTGTATTGGAGGGAAGGTTATCAGAGCAGTGATCAGCCCGATTTAAAATCATGAACAGCATCAAACATGTTTGAAATGATCCGAGAGGCTCCGATTTGTGTTGAAAAAGATCCCGAAAAGTATTAATATTATATTTATATTCTAGATATTACTAAAGCACAACAACAGCCAGTTTACTTTCATTAGATATAATGTAAATTAAGTTTTTAGTCAATGATAGTCAGGGGATTTAATCGTTCTGGGTTGAAGCCTGTGCATCTCTTTCTCCGTTCGCCATGCTGGAGAGAAACCGTCTGCGCAAAAGGAGCGCAGAGTAGGTGATATTGAATACAGGTCTCATCTGATTGGCTGAAAGGTTACGAGTTGCTTGCTTCTGCCAGGACAGTCTCAAAAATACACACACACGTATCCAGGGGGAGTCGTATGTGAAAGAGGATTTGCACATTCTCATTCAGGATGAACTCACAAGTTTTAAACATTCAAAAGTTTTTGTACACTCTTATACACTTGCAAATGGGGTTTTGCATTTGTGAAACGTATTTTATGAATATGTATTTTTATTTTGAGCACGTGAATTGTTTTTGTGAATATAAATAAATATTTTACGCACGTGAATTTAGTTTTATGCACGTGAATTAGGCTACGCATGTGTACATCGTGTCTTTTGCGTGAATTTCTTTTGAGATTTCTCTGACTCCATAATAGACTTCCATAGTAGGACAAACAAATTCAAGTCAATGGTTACAGGTTTTCAACATTCTTCAAAATATCTTCCTTTGTGTTCAAACTCATTAAGGGAAATATAAGTAACTAATGAAATAACCTACAAATAAACAGCAATCTCCTTACATGACTTTTTAGTGAAACAATAATTTAATTACAGCAGCTAGTTACTTTGTAACTACTCCCAACTCTGCACATAGTACAAATCTGTCATTCCTTTGCCACCAGCAATATTGCAAGATCTATTCAACAAGATTTGCTTTCTCCAAATCGACTGACGTAAGGCTATACAATAAAGTGCAAACAATTTCAAGCAAATGGTTACAGGTTTTCAACATTCTTCAAAATATCTTCCTTTGTGTTCCAACTCATTAAGGGAAATAAAAGTAACTGCAATTAAATAACCTAAAAATAAACAGCAATCTCCTTACATGACTTTTTAGTGAAACAATAATTAAATTAGAGCAGCTAGTTTCTTTGTAACTACTCCCAACTCTGCACACAGTACAAATCTCCACATATTGAACATGTCATTCCTTTGCCATCAGCAATATTGCAAGATCTATTCAACATGATTTGCTTTCCTTCTCCGAATCGACTGACGTAACTCTATACACAATGAAGTGAAACAAACTATTTTTAAATGCACAAAGGTGCTTCAGAAGAGATCTGGAGGCGTGGCCTGCACATGTGGGCGGAGCCCTGATATCATGTTAATGTTTGGCGGTGAGGAAGTCGACTCCTCCGCTGCTCTCTCTCCTCATCAGTCAGCCATCTAGAGGGATCCAATGCTTCAAAACCACACGCCAGCTCTAATTCAAGGCTGTTTACTAAAGGTAAGCCATCTCCATTTGCATAAAACATTCTCTCAGGTTTTACATTCGTCTTCCTGTGCAGTTTTTTCCCCTCTTGCATCCGATAGAGTTAGATAACCGCTGCAAGCCGAAGCAACTGTTACTTAACTTCCCTTCTTCATATGCGCCGCTGGGAGACTTGAAAAGTTGCAGTCTAGTCTTGATTTAGGAGTCCGCGAGGCACTTTTATTACCCTTGTTTTCCAAAAGGGGTGTGCGAACGGGATTTCCAGGAAGGAAACCATATCTTCTGTGTGGCAGTGGGGATTGTGAAGGAAAAGCAGAATGTGTGGAATGTTGAACTTTGCAGAAGCAAACGGAGTTTGAGTTGAGTATAAGTTATACCTTTACTGGAGAGTTTCAAGGTAGTTTTCTCATTTGAACCAAATAGACTTTTTTTTTATTTGAACTATAAGTAAAACAAGACCTCTCAGTTTTTATTGAGGTAAAGTTGGTTTTATATTCGCTCGTTCGTTCATTTTAACGGTCGCAATATTGTTTAACGTACCACGCTAATTTGAATATTCGCTCTGAAATCGTATTTAAATATGACAATATTATCTCTATATAATTGACTGTTAACATTATTGAATTATAATGCAATAATTATCAGCAAATTACACTTTTATAAAATGATATTATTGAGGAGAAAGTCTGAACTTGCGAAAATAAAACCAAATTTACCTCAGTCAGTTTTTATTGAAGCAAAGTTGGTTTTATATTCGCACTTCGTTCATTTTAATGGTCGCAACATTGTTTAATGTATCATGCTAATTTGAATATTCACTCCTAAATTGCTTTTAAATATGACAAAATTAGCAACAATCAGTTTCTATTGAGGTAAAGTTGGTTTTATATTTGCTTGTTCGTTCATTTTAACGGTCGCAATATTGTTTAACGTACCACGCTAATTTAAATATTCGCACTGAAATCGCATTTAAATATGACAACATCAGCAACAATGAGTTTTTATTAAGGTAAAGTTGGTTTTATATTTGCTTGTTCATTCATTTTAATGATCGCAATATTGTTTAACGTAACGCGCTTATTTGAATATTCGCCCTGAAATTGCACGACTTCAAAACAACATTAGCTATATTGAATTGACTGTTAACATTATTGTACTTTGATAATCATTGGCTGCTAATATGATTTTCCTCTTTAGAATTAGCAAATAACACTTTTCTGAAATTATGTTATTAAAGAGAAAGTCTGAACGTCCGAAAATAAAACCAACTTTACCTCAGTTAAGTTTTAATTGAGGTAAAGTTGATTTAATATTTGCACATTCTGATTTTTTAATAAACAATTTCAGAAAAGTAGTCTTCACAAATTATAAATCATGGGTACCAAACTCAATTCCTGGAGGGCCGCAACTCTGCACAGTTTATATTCAAACAAAGTAGCGTGTCACAAATTGTCACTGTTCAAAAATGAACAAAAGTGCGAATATAAAACCAACTTAACCCCAATTCGGTTTTTGTCATTTGATACTTTTGATGGTCAGACAATGCACGTATGAGTTTTGCTGAAACTGAGCTCTTTTGTTTTGTGCTTCAGATGAAACTTGTTTGAATGGAGTCTCATTTGCATGTGTATAGCTATATAGCTGAAGATGCTAGCCTCAGTTTACAGGCAAGGTAACGCAGATTGAGATAGTGAATGATGTTGCCACACTCATATTTGCTGTTTGGTGGCAAATGTAAATGCAAATTAATAGAGAGATAAACACGAGGCTGAGTTTATTACTGTACGCATGGGGTTTACAACAATGAGTCATCATTTACTGAAGAGTTAGTCAGGGTCATTCAGAGAAAACTCAAGAGGACATGAAAAGTTCAATTCATACACAAGATTCACAAGTGTTTTCTGTTTGTTTGCGGTTGTGAATTGCATTATTGGATGTTGATCTCTGCTCTGTCGACTTTTAATGTTGAAAATTCAACTTAAAATTGAACAAAGTGACTTTTATTGACATTTTTAGTAGTTTGAAATAATATAATGTATATAATATATAGAGAAGTAAGTCTGTAAAATAACAGAAAATGTACTGGCAGTTTATTACAAGGTTTTAGTAACACCAACCCAGACGATATATCACATTAAACTATAAAAAATGTTCATAAAATTCACTTTTTTTAATGAAAGTCAAAAGCATAAATAAATGAAAAAAATAAAAAGATGAATCACAAAATATGGAAAACTGCTAATTTACGGATATTGTTTTACAGTGTAGTCATTAACTGTAAAAACCCAACCTCACTCATGCAATTGTTCAGGCTGCTGAAAAAAAGAAGTGCTTTGGTGCTCATAGTGAAACAGAATTTAAGCTTGAAACACAAATTGAATTATTTACAGCTATAAATAATGACCTCCTTGTTGTCATTATTGTAATATCAATCACAAAGCAGAGGCTGAGTTTATGATACTGTGTACTCTGTTTACACAAAGAAGAGTTATACTGGGTCATTCAGAGCAGAAAATGTGAGGTGAGCAGTGAACATCCCTTAAGAGAAAGTTAATTTTATTAAGTATACATAATGTAGAAATATATTTTAGTTGTACATTAATCACTCTAAAAATGCTCGTGTTGAGACAACATGAAGAAATTAAGTTAACTTATACGTTTTTACAAATTAAAGTAGACTGAACATAAAACAATTAAGTTGTGCCCAAAAAACTCAAGAATTGTGTTTCAGCTTATTTTAAATCTGTAGTTTGAACAAACAGCAAACATCATTTTTTGGAGTGTATACATGTTGTGCTGCTTGTATAAACTACTTATTTAAAATGAGTTGAATTAGGGACAACTTAATTGTTTTATGTTCAATCCACTTAAATTTGTAAAAAGCCATTAAGTTAACTTAATTGATTTGCATTGAGACACAATGAAGGGATTGTGTGAAACTCAGCATTTTTTACAGTGTACAACAAAAAATGCTGGATTCCACACAGTTCCTCCATGTTGTCACAACACAAATCGATTAAAGTAACTTGTTAACAATTAAGTTGTCTAAAAAAACTTAAGAATTGTGTCGTTTCAGATCATTTGAATTAAGTAGTTTGAACAAGCAGCAAAAGTAATTCTTTGAGTGTGCTTGAATACTGCTTGGGCCCACTTTTAGTATATAAAAAAACTAAGTGAAACAGTCGTACACTCTAAAGTGCACAACTAGTCTACAATAATGCTAGTTTAAACATTTAAATTAGTAATATAAATAAAAAACATAGTTAAATTAGTGTAATAATTTTTCATTAATTATTGTGAACAGAGCTGTACAAATAAACTTTAATTGAATTTAATTAAACACACATGACCAACAACTCTACTTCTTACCAACGATACCAGGTGGTGCCAAGACTTGAACCTGCAACCATTGGGAAATAAAAACTTATTAGTGTACTATTGGTTAACTTGTGGCTTTCTAGTGGTATACACCAAATAGGGATGCACAATATATCGTTCCAGCATCAATATCGCAATGTGCGCATTCCGCAACAATCACATCGCAATATATGCAATGTTAAGTCTGAATTATAGTTGACCAGGAGCTACTGAATTGTATTTAATCACTGTATTTATACAAAGTTTATATGATTTTTTGCAAAAACTTATTTACTTATAGTTTAAGTCTTGTTTCTAGTCCAAATATCTACATTTCAAAGCAAAAACAAAAGGATTTATTATTTACCCCACAGGCAGCTTGTTTAAAGGAAAAACTCTTATTTTGACTTATTTCTTCTGACGGTAAAAACAAAAAAATATTTTACTTGCTCTAAGAATTTTTTCTTATATGTGTACTAGAAATAAGACAAAGCAAAGTATGAAAAGCATTTTTTGTAGTTTATTAAATTTCTGTACCTTGATACTGTTAGACTCTGAAGACAAAGTGTGCAATTGTTAGTAGCCAATTTGGAATAAGCTGAAGTTATTATTCAGCATATTTTTAATTATAAGTTTTTATGTGCTTTTAACACTAATAAACTACAATTTAATATCATGAACTTTCACAGACATATACACAAGAAAATAATGACAAAGTCAAGACAACATGTTGCTTTAACTTATTTTATAAGTTAATCAGGTTTCAACTATTTTTTTAAAGTATACAAAGTTTAACTTAATATTTTCAGTCAGTTTAATTTATGCAAGTTGAGATGACAAGAAAAGTTTATTTGATTCAACTATAAAATTTAAGGTAGCAAGCATGTTTTTACGGTGTACAAAAAGTATATCAAGTCACACATAAAACTAAACCAAATAAAAGTTATTGATTTACTATCATCTAATTACAATATTTCTAAATATACCTAGCACCAATTTAGCTCTCCCATAATACCATTAGTTAGCTAATCATTACGACATTTAGGCACACATTGACAATTAGTCAGGCTGCAAGAATACATGTTGTGGCCTAAAGGCTGGTTTATACTTCTGCGTCGAGTGATCGGCGTGACCCATGGCGCATGCCTTGCGTATAGTCGTGCATTTATACTTTTGCGTGCTGTTTGTGTAGCTCTGCAATAACACTTCTGAAACGCTAGCTGGCAGTAGGATTTTATGTTCCTCTGTGTTGTGTATCTTTGCGGGTGTTTTTGTTTTTTTCTGAATGTTACCTTAATGTACAAGTAGCTAAAACCCGCTCATTCAGAGTCGCGATTCGGCAGACGTTCAACAACTTTAATCATAAAGTAAACACAAAACAAATGTTTCCATCTGAAGCTCCTTCACAGGACTCTACACTTGTAAACACTCGCTCCATCAAGCTCACGGCTCTCAGCACCGCCCACACTCGTCACCACTACCAAGCTGACCAATCACAGAGCTTGTGCTACGCGTCGTTTTTTTTGAGAGGTGCAGGTCAGCCACAGCGAGGGCTATGTGACAGTGTGAAGGCTGTGCCACACCATACGCCTGTGCTTGACGCAGAAGTATAAATCAGCCTTTAATGGTTAGTGAGTTGGACTTTTAACCCAAAGGTTGTTAGCTCGATTTCCATTTCCAGCAGGAATTAAAGATGGGGGAGTTACAATAACTAGCTGAAGTGCCTTTGAGCAAGGCACCAACCCCCTAATTGCTACCTGGGTGTTGTTTGTTTGTTTGTTTGTGTGTGTGTGTGTACTCTGGTGGGTTAAAAACAAGAGGACCCACTCATTTCACAATACTAGTGTGCATCTTTAGACAAAACAATGACACTGATGAATTTTAAGATCTGTCACTGCGAGTCATTTAGCATGCAACTCAAGCATGCAGTTTAGTTTCAGACTAGCCTTAAGCATAGTCTCTGAAACCAGGGGAGTATGTAATAGTAAGTCAGGTATATTTCTGAGAAGAGCTTTTTCTGTTTGAAAGAAGTATACTAATAGTACACTTCAAAGTGTGAGGGAAGCACATTTAGAGAAGTAGATAAAAAGTAGAATGAACAAATTATTTTGTTTAGTTTTAAAGAAGTATACTTAGTAGATTTGAATGAACTTCTTGTTCACACGTGATGCTAAACATAACATACGAGAAGCATGTCCAAATCCTACACATGCATTGTTCTTTGCTTTTTTTTGGGCCATGTTTGGGCCTGCCCAGACTCCCTCAAACAACAGTCTGAGCTACTTTTTGGGGGAACAAAACAAAAAAAGCACTGCATTTTCACTTTGGTTCTCCTATAGTGGAACAGAAATCTAACTTGAACCACATTTAATTATGCATGACTACAATGACCTCCTTTTCATTATAGTAATTTTTGTCATCTACAACTCAGAAGCTGAGTTCATGATGCATGCTGTTTACAACATGAGTCAGCGTGTACTGAAGGGTTTGTCAGGGTCATTCAGGAGAGTAAATGTGCTCACCTTAAGCAAAACATTCAAGATCACTTTCAAAAGTACTGCTTTTTTTCAGTGATGCCATAGTAGAAGCATTATAGTTTCCCTAAGAACCTTTCAGGTCTTCATGGTCTGTGTTAGTTGTAAGTACCATCAGTGGTTTTAAAATGGCCCTTTAATGCAAAAATCACTTTTATAAGCACAGTTGTGTGGCAGCAGTGTGGGAATATAACCAGACTATAATCGTAAAAATTTATTAACTCTATTTTTTTTTAATAACGCTCGATTAAAAAAAAAGTGTGGAAAAATATTTAGTTTGACATATTATGTCTCTTCAGTTAAACCTATACAGCAATAAATGAACAAGAATATTAATAACAAGCATCCCAACGTCACCCACACTGCTGAGAGTGACTTTTAGATGAATATGTTAATATTTATTAGGGCTGTGCGATTTATTGATATCGTATTAAAATCACGATTTGAACATGCACGATGTCTAAAATCGCCTAACAGCATGATTTTTTTGTGTGCGCTCTATGACTGACTGATACTTCTCCCGCAGTATGCTATTTGAACCAATCATAACGCAGTACACCTAAACAGAGCGCAAGAACAGGAGACTGAACTTAATGACAAATAGTCTGCATAAACAGGTATGATGAGTTCAGCACAGGAGGACTTGTTGACCACCAAAATTTCAACATCTGAGGTGTGGGATTACTTTGGATACAGGAAGGTTGATGTATCGCAGAACCTGGTAATTTGTTAGTCAGTCATATATTGCGTCTAAAAGCGTGTGAAAAGAGCAAGGCGTGTCGCTTGCTTTAGCACTTTCAACACGACTTGCGTTGATGCTCTCATGTCATTTCTAGGTGACCATTAACCGCTTTCTTAGAAGATGACAAACTAACAAAACATCCCTGCAGCTCTGATACAAGTTTTATTTATAAAGAAAATTAAAAAGCACTGGGTGTTTGGGTGTACTGTTTGTCTGAGGTAATTAGTCCATACAAAGTATGAAGCTGATCGGTCAGTTCTTGTTACTTGACTTGCGGTGCGGCATTCTGAGAAGTTGACACCTTTTTAACTAGATGTGTCTGGAATATGCAAGCATGTCGTTCCCAATATGCATGCCTCCATTGGAAATAAAGAACTTGTGCACGCAAAAAACGTGATAAGTGAATGGCCTATTTTACGGTAGTGTCACAAAGAGGTCTATGATCGTAGAAAAGTACATGTAACTACTTTTGATATGTGGTCAAGCAGAACATCGGAGACTTGAGTTTGACAGTGTACACACACACACACACACACAAAGTAGCCAATGTACTGCCATAGGTCTGTTCTAGAGACATGTAATTACACATACACAAACATATACATAGACACACACACACATACATACACATACAGTTGCAATCAGAATTATTGAACCCCCTTTGATTTTTTTTTTTTCTTTTTTAAATATTTCCCAAATGATGTTTAACAGAGCAAAGAAATTTTCACAGTGTGTCTAATAATATTTTTTTCTTCTGGAAAATGTCTTTTTTGTTTTATTTCGGCTAGAATAAAAGCAGTTTTTAATTTTTTAAAACCCATTTTAAGGTCAAAATTATTAGTCCCTTTAAGCTATATATTTTTTCAATAGTCTACAGAATAAACCATCATTATACAATAACTTGCCTAATTACCCTAACCTGCCTAGTTAACCTAATTAACCTAGTTAAGCCTTTAAATGTCACTTTAAGCTGTATAGAAGTGTCTTGAAAAATATCTAGTAAAATATTATTTACTGTCATCATGGCAAAGATGAAATAAATCAGTTATTACAAATGAGTTATTAAAACTATTATGTTTAGAAATGTGTTAAAAAAAATCTTCTCTCCGTTAAACAGAAATTGGGGAAAAAAATAAACAGGGGGCTAATAATTCAGGGGGTTGAATAATTCTGATTGCAACTGTACATACACATACGTGCGTTGCCTCGAGGCCACAGGCCAAGTGCCATAGTGCTCCCCACCAAAGATGATATACAGCGATATCGCGCTGCTACAAGTGTGACATTGTGCTTATACAACAGTTCAACGGCATAATCGTGTGAATAAAATATAAAATCAAACAGTCTCAAAAACCCTTTTGTATGAGGAACTACTTTCTTCCGCCATTCATTCACATCTGCAGCTGACGTCAGAACAGCAGAAACCATTGCTACTTCACCAACGTCACTTTAGAGCTAGCGTTTGAATGATTCTCAAGCGTAAAGTCTTAATTGATGACAAAACAGGTGATTTTGCTCACATTTTAAGATTATAAGGCTGAACGGCATGAAATGCCATCAGTCTACAGAGATTTCCCAGTATTTTTCTGTTGCAATCGGGATATCAGAATAATTAACCCTGAAAAAGCCCAACTAAACACTACCAGATTACTATGGTATAAATACAGCACTACATCATACAAAAGAGAGAGACTTGGAATGTCACTTACCTGTTTTATAATAATTTGATCAGCTGTAGTTTGAAATTTACGGAGTTTTTCTCCTCTAAGGGCTTATTATGCAGTCTCTGCCGCCATCTTGTGGGGGAACGTCAATGGCCGTTGACGCGCAAAATCTCTGAAATTTTAAATATTTAAAATAGGCACTATCCTTATAAATAAACTGCTTAGTTGCAATTTAAACAACTACATTCTCACCTAAAAAAGCCAGCGGCAATATTTGTCAAACTGTAGTGAGATGTTTAGTCCCTCTTTAATCCTAGTGTGGGCAGAGTAATACACAAGGGTGAGGAGGCTGTATGAGTGCTGATATTGTTTTAATATCTTGCGGCTATCAGCCAATCAGATTCGAGAACCAGACAGAACTGTTGTATAAACAAATATAAATATATATATTTTATATAAATTGATGGTAACACTTTATTTTGATGGTCCATTTGAGTATTAGTAGACTGTCTGCTTAATATCTGTTGATACTGACATTTAACAGTCCTTCAACAGACATGTAACAGACTATAAGAAACTTTGCAAGTACATGTCAACTTACACTAACTCTAACCCCAACCTAACAGTCTACTTATAATCTAATGAGAATTAATTGACATGTAGATGCAATGTAACTTATATTCAACAAACAGACCATCGAAATAAAGTGTGACCAAATTGATAATTTTCCTATTTATATATAGCTTTAATTTTCTGATTTAAAGCTTGACCCTTCTGTAACTACATTGTGTAAGACTGACAGAAAATGAAAATGTGCTATGTTCTAGGCTGATATGCAAAGTTCTTTGATTATTACACCAGAATGAGAATTTAGCCCCTAGCCTTTTTAGCCTATAAAATAGCAACTTTTCTTTCTTTTTTTTTTTTTTTCATTGGACTTTTGGTGAAGTACAATTAAAAAAGGTAAACAGTTTAACTGTAGGGGAGTTGTAAAATAAGCCTATTTTCATAAAAGTGTTACTTCAATCAACGACCCATCTTTATTCTTATGTATTTACATATATTTCTACATTGCTTTCCACAGATGGGAGAGCAAGACCCCAGCGACCGGTTAAGAGGGGACCAAACAAAAGAGCCAAACCAAAATGGCAAAGGAAGCTTCTCCCAGTTCTCCTCAAGCGTACGTGCCATGGTGCGCATTCGCATGAAGTACCAGGCCATAAAAAAACGGCGTCTGGAGATTGCATCAGCATCGCCCCAGACCTTCACAAGTCCACGGTCAACCAGCCCAAAGGTTTTCACTTTCGATAACCTCCACGAGCCTGTCCACAGCAACCCAGCTTCCCCACGCAAGCGGAAGAAAAAGAGGAAGGGTCGGGTTTTGTATCCGACCAGCAGCTTGAGGGCCGTACCCACCAAAGAGAGCAGCCGTGCCAAAAACTGCCTGTATTTGCTGTTCATCATTGTCTTTCTGCAGATCTACAACGCCATCGAGAACTTGGACGACCACGTCCTCAAGTATGACCTTGAAGGGCTGGAAAAGACGCTTAAAAGGGAAGTATTTGGACAACAGGAAGTGGCAGAAGGCCTTCTGGGTCATTTACAGGATTATCTGTCAACCTATGTGCATAATAAACCTTTAGTGCTGTCGTTTCACGGACCTACGGGAGTCGGGAAAAGCCATGTAGGCCGATTATTAGCTCAGCATTTTCGCTCGGTTGTTGGCGAGGAGTTGGTGATGCAGTACTTTGTGCTCCACCATTGCCCAACAGACGATGATATCCCACTTTGCACCAAATCTCTGGACTCTCACATCTCCGAAATGGTCTCCCAAGGAGAGGAAGAGGAAAAAATTCCTGTTTTTATCTTCGACGAAGTTGAACACATGCCCAGACAGCTAATGGACACCTTGCGAGAGCTGATTCACCCCCAAAACAACAACAAATACTTAAACGCCATCTACATCCTCATCAGCAACCTGGGACACGAAGATATCACCAAATTCGTCCTGCACAACTCCAGCATCGCCGTCTCGGGACGTTTGAGCTTGACTCAGGAGCTAACGCCTTGGTTGCGGAATTACCTTCAAGAGCATCACGTGCTGTTTTTGGATGCAGAGTACTTGCCGTTTATGCTTCTGGAGAAGAGTCATGTAATGGATTGTTTTATTGACGAGATGTCCAGGGAGGGATTTTACCCAGACCGATCTCATGTAGAAAGACTTGCGGAGGAACTGTCGTACTATATAGTTGGCGAACGGGAATTTTCACACACCGGATGCAGGCAGGTCGTGGCCAAAGTGAACCTTCTTTAAAACAAAAATCTGCCATGCAGATGGGCATCATGAAGAAAATGTTGTTGTTGGTGGCCATTTTGATTTCATTGTGCATTCAACACTGTGTCATTGCTGGTAAATATTTGCAGGTGTACAGTGCAAAAGATATCCGTAAATCAGCAGTTTTCCGTATTTTGTGATTCATGTTTTTATTGTTCTGTTTATTTATGCATTTGAAATGCATTATGGGTTCTTGAGCTTTCTTCTAACAACTTTTAACCTCGAAAAGTTGGAAAAAGTGACTTTTATGGACATTTATAATAGTTTAAAGTGATATATTGTCTGGGTTGATGTTGTATATTACGCTACAAAAACCTTTTATATACTGCCAGTTTTCTGTTTCTTTACAGATTTATTTCTCTATATGTTATTTCTTATATGTTTTATTATTTCAAACTACTACTAAAATGTCAATAAAAGTCACTTTGTTAAACCGTAGAGTTGAGTTTTCAACATCGAAAGTCCACAGAGCGGAGATCAAGACTGGCGCGGTGTCTGAAGATTGCTAGGTGACTATTAACCGTTTTCTCAGAGGATGACTAGCTGACAAAACATTGCTGTAATTCTGATACAGTTTTATTTATGGAAAAAATTCGAAGGCACTGCAGTGTTTGGGTGTTCTGTGTTTGCCTGAGGTAATTAGTCTACCGAAATGTGTATATTCCAAAGTATGATGCTGATTGGTCAGTTCTTGTCACGTGACTCACAGTGCGCTCGCAGCATTCTGAAAAGCTGAGATGTTTTTCATTTGGGGGCGCCTGAAAGGCACAAGATATGCGCGCGCCTCCATTGGAAATAACAAACTTTTATGCGGAAAAGACGTGATATGTGAATGGTGCTCGTCATTTGCCATCTCCAGCAGTTGATCTTCTTGCACAGACATGGTGGATTCACCTTTGATTTGTTGACAAATGGGTTGTGGATTCATTCCTTGACAGTTCGTCGGTCCTTCACTGGGTCTTTACCCCTTTGCAAAGAAACTTTCCACTCTTACTCTTGTGGGTTTCATTTTCGTGCACAAGTGACTGAGATGTAAGCATGAAAATATGGCCATTTTTCAAAATAAAGACTCAGATAATAAATAAAATGTAAACAATTAATTATTTTTTGTGCGGCTCGCTACCAATTGATCCACGGACCATATCCCGAGGTTTGAGGACCACTGATCTACATCACAAAGCAGAAGCTGAGTGTTTGATGCATGCTGTTTACAACATGAGTCAGCGTGCCGTGTACTGAAGGGTTTGTCAGGGTCATTCAGGAGAGTAAATGTGCTCCCCTTGAGCAAAACATTCAAGATCACTTTCAAAAGTACTGCTGTTATGCAGCGATGCGGTAGTTGAAGCATTTTGGTTTCATCACAAAATACGGAAACTGTTCATTAACAGATGTTTTTTTAGAGAAAATTGTATACAGACCCTTTCAAAAGTTGAATGTTGGTAAGACGTAAAAAATATCTGGAAAGAAGTTTTATATGTTGACCAAGGATGCATTTATTTGAATAAAAAAGCAGTAAATATCATTACTGCTACATTAAACGTAACTGATCCCTTTGATTCAAAGCTGAATTTTACTCTTGGCATGATCATTCAGAAATCAATATTCCTTCAGCATTTATTCAAAACCCTTTGTGTCATTATAATCTGATCAAATGAATGCATCTTTTCTAAACACACACACTTCTTTCGAAAGTGTTCGAAAGCTTTTGTACTTTTTTCTCATTTACTGTGAAGAAGGCCCGTGCAGCAAGCAAAACTCTAAATAACACAAAACAATATGACGATTTTCTCTTTTTATTAGAAGTTTTCAGTTTCCACTGGAAAATGGGGTACAGAGACCAACGTCTTCAGTTCTAAAATTAGTTTGACTGTGTGTGTGTATATATATTTACACAGTCAAACCTGAAATTATTCATACCCCTGGAAAATTCGGACTTTTTTCGGAATTTTTGTTTAAATGTAAATAAAAGCTGAGAAATATAAATATTTTCCACACTGATGCCTCTTGTACCTCATCTTATTATCTTTTGGAAGAAGCCTGTGTCATTTCCGGTCGAAACAACTTAAAGTAACAAAGTCAGAATTTGCTAGGGGTATAAATAATTTCCAGGTTGACTATTTATACACAGGCTGGTAAATTATAACAATAATGCACGCCTAGGGTTATCACATACTGGAATTCAATACAAATCAGTACTGAAATTTAAAAAATGTTCATTTCCCGCTAACATTTGAGCGCTGGTTTGCCATTTTGTTCACTTGCTCAACAGAAATGACTGTGATTGGTCGTGAATGTCATCAGTTCACTGAACTCACCGCTGTTTACGGAGTGTAACCACAGATACAGGGACACTGAACAAACCAGCTGATCGACGTGACTTTGAAACGCTCCAGTGTCCCTTTATCTGCGGTTACACTCTGTAAACAGCGGTGAGTTCAGTGAACTGATGGCCTTCACAGCCACTTCTGTTGAGCACGTGAACACAATGGCAAATCAACGCTGTTTAAGAACGCACTCAACAGTGATGCTCAAATGTTCGTGGTTTTTAGAATTTCAGTACCAATTGGTATCGAATTCCAGTATCGAGACAAACCTATGCATGCCTAAGGTACTAATGTGTAGCGAAGTGTCCTTTACACCTTGGGTGTGCATTATTTTCTAATAATTCACCAGTCCATACTGAGTCAATACTACGCTTACTGCTTCTAAACACAAGGTTCAGATGGTGTATTTCAAATATTTGTCAGGTTTTTGTTCTCAAAAATTCCTCTGTGTGGGACTAGTTTCATACGCATCTCACCCAAAGCCTTAAGTCTTATTTGATGTGATCTTTGACTGTTCAGGGATACCTTAGAATGTTCATCAGCCAATCAGAATCAAGCATTCAACAGCGCTGTAGTATGAATGTAGATATATACATTTACAAACGCAGTCACTGGGATGATACCCATAGGTACATGTTAGTACCTAAAGAATTCATATTGATACCTTAAAGGGGACCTATTATGCAAAAATCACTTTTATAAGGGGTTTAAACACAGTTGTGTGGCAACAGTGTGTGAATATAACCAGCCTCTAATGATACAAATGTATTCGTTTTGTTTTTATAATCACGCTTCATAAAAACAGAAACACTTTGATTGATATTCTCCCATTGTCATCAGAGGGGAAAGCCCCGCCCACTAGTGACCATCTCTCATTAGCATAAACAGCCCTGAGTGAGAAACAGCCGTCCACCATTAGAGTTTTAAATCTGCCACTATGCTGACACATAGGCGTTCATAGCTCCACCCTCTTTTGAAAAGAGCACAATCTCATTTGAATTTAAAGCGACAGTCACCAAAACGCCACAATGTGGATCAAAGCTTTTTCAAAGAGCTATAAAACATTTTTTGTGGGGTATTTTGAGCTGAAACTTCATATACACACTCTAGGGACGTCTTCTAGGGACTTATTTTACATCTTGTACAAAGAGGCATAATAGATCTGCTTTAAAGTTATATATTACAACCTAAAATGTCTATATTAGTACCTAAAATGTACCACAGTGACCGCTTTCGTACCTATATAGTTTTTTTTAACTTTGAAAATGGCCAGTTTACAAAGTGTATATTGTTTTCCATAGCTGTATATGCATACAATTATATTAATATTGCAGTAAAGCAGTTGGTATTTTATAAATATAATTGCTCACAACAGTCCATTTGAAGTGGGTTTCTACTTGTGATTTCCTCCACAATACAGAGTTGCTCTCTAACCATCAATGAATGTAAAAGAAAGTGTTGCAAGCTCTAAAAATACAAGCGTGTCTGCTGTCTCTTCGGTTTCCTGTGAGCGCTTTCAAAAGCCTAAAACCCAAGAAGTGCAACGTCACACTAACAACAGCCGTCCTGAGAAATAACCTCAACTACCATCATGCAGTTTCTGACCTCCGCTCGTCAATGCCTAACATAAGTGCTTAGCATGCGCTGACATCACCAGAGAAACATCCCTAATGCTTGCTAATCTACCGCTGCTTGTGTATTTTGGTTTGCTGCTGGCGCTCTGTAAATATACGGCCTTCATTAAATAAATTAGGTGACCGGCGAATATTTCCCTTAGAAGGCCAGATCTTTCGGCGAATCACACACAGACTTGCGAAAACCATCAACATGCTGCTAAGTGTTCGAGTCGTGGAGTGCTAGAGTGTGTGATGTAGTGTAGAAGGGCTATGAGAGAGGAAGTGAGGACTCTTCTTCTGTTTTTACGCTTCCAACTCAAACCCCAGTCCGACCTTGTGTCCGCCGGTGTTGAAGTTTTTCCCATCAACGAGAGCCGAGAGAGTCAGTTTCACCCCTGGACAATGAGAAAGAGAGTATTAAAAGAGAGTGAGGAATGACTACACGTGTACACCGCACGCTATTTATGAACATTTTGATGCTGTTTTGTTCAGACTTTGTTTTATGTGAGATGCAGCACACCAAGTGGAATGTTGTAAATGGTAGCATTGACACCACGTGATCTTGCCACTATGTTGCATGTTTAATTTGGTGGAATCAAATAAAAATGTGTGTTTGTAATCAGTTTCAACTGCATATAATAATGATACAGCATCTAATGAATAAAACACATGGCTTAAAAGGCTTAATTAGGTTAATTAGGCAAGTGATTGTATAATGATGGTTCTGTAGACAATTGAACACAAATATTGCTTAAGGGGGCTAATAATTTTGACCTTAAAATGGTTTTTAAAAAATTAAAAACTGCTTTTATTCTAGCTGAAACAAAACAAATAAGAATTTCTCCAGAAGAAAAAATATTATCGGAAATACTGTGAAAAATTCCTGAATCTGTTAAACATCATTTGGAAAAGGCCAACAAAATTGTAATCATTTTGACTTCAACTGTACAGTATAATAATAATGTAAAACAATATGTAACCCATCGGTCCTATTGCACCCAACCCGGTCTGAGCTGGGACTGAACCGGCAACTCTCTGCACGGAAGTCGGTTGCTCTAACAAGGACGCTAAAGACATTGGCCTCTAATGTCTGTCGCTAGAGCACCTTTTAAGGTCAGAAGAGAGCGGTTTACCTGCATAGCACTTCACTAGCTGGCCTCCATTACACTCAACTCCCTACACTCACTCCCATCCCGGACGAGCCACTATGCGTAAACCATCGGTCCTACTGCACCCATCCCGTTCTGAGCTGGGATCGATCTGGCAATTCTTAGCATAGGAGTTGGTTGCTCTAACAAGGGGGCTAAAGACCATGGCGTCTAGCGTCTGTCGCTAAAGCACCTTTTGGGGTCAGAGTAGTGAGGTTTACCTGCATAGCACATTGCTAGCTAGCCTCTGTAACACTCAACCCCCTAAATCTCACTCCCATCCCGGACGAGCCCCCATGTGTAAACCATCGGTCCTACTGCACCCATCCCGTTCTGAGATGGGATCAAATCGGTGACTCTTTGCATGGGAGTCAGTTGCTCTAACAAGAAGGCTAAAGACCATGGCCTCTAGTGTCTATCGCTAGAGCACCTTTTGAGGTCAGAGGAGTGAGGTTTACCTGCATAGCATGTCGTTAGCTGGCCTCCGTTACACTCAACCCCCTAAACTCACTCTCATCCCAGACGAGCCCCCATGTGTAACCTACTGGTCCTACTGCTCCCATCCCGTTCTGAGCTGGAATCGAACTGGCAACTCTCTGCATGGGAGTTGGTTGCTCTAACAAGAAGGCTAAAGATCATGGCCGCTAACGTCTGTCGCTAGAGCCCCTTTTGAGGTCAGAGGAGTGAGGTTTACCTGCATAGCACATCGCTAGCTGGCCTCCGTTACACTTACCCCCCTAAACTCACTCCCATCCCAGACGAGCACCCCATGTGTAAACCATCGGCCCTACTGAACCCATCCCGTTCTGAGCTGAGATCAATCCGGCGATTCTTTGCATGGGAGTCGGTTGTTCTAACAAGAAGGCTAAAGATCATGGCCGCTAACGTCTGTCGCTAGAGCACCTTTTGAGGTCAGAGGAGTGAGGTTTACCTGCATAGCACTTCGCTAGGTGGCCTCCGTTACACTCAACCCCCTAAACTCACTCTCATCCCGGATGAGCTCCCATGTGTAACCCACTGGTCCTACTGCACCCATCCCGTTCTGAGCTGGGATCGATCCAGTGATTCCTAGCATGGGAGTCGGTTGCTCAAACAAGCAGGCTAAAGACCATGGCTGCGTCCGAAACCGCCTACTATACAGTAGGTACTGCATTTGAATTTAAACTTACTACTCGTCCGTTGGAAAAGTACGTTCTATACAGTATTTATGTGAGCAGTATGAATGGAATTCGGACGTACTACATCCGCCATTTTGTCATGGTCACGTGACCTACCTGCGTCAGTTGCGTCACTTCACGTCCATTCATAAATTCTCTCGCGGGGCATCATGGGATAGCGCAGCGTCCATGGGATGCGCACTTCAGAATCTCGCCGGAAGTAGTAAGTCATCCGGGTACTTCTCGCATACTGATTTTCGAATTCTAAGAATTCGGACATACTACTCGGCTCGCATACTGATTTAAGCGTACTGTATAGTATGGAAGTATGCGGTTTCGGACGCAGCCCATGGCTTCTCTTTTCTTGTTTTTGAAAATGGGCTCATTTTACAACTTCCCTGGATTAGACCATTAGCATCTCGCTCAAAAATGAAAAGAGTTTCAGGCGCAATGATATTATGGAATGCGAGATGCTAATGGTCTAATCTGATTCAATGATTTATGCTAAGCTAAGCTCAATAGTGCTTTCTGAAAGAATTAAAGGAATTAAAAAATGGTGAATTTCAACAGTTTAATGAGGTCTGAGTTTTCATTGATTTATTAAATGTCTTGTACATGATGGAGTCTAACTCATTGTGTTTTATTAACATCTATACCTACCACAACACTCAACACAACCCCACAGTAACACTAACCCTAATGTCTACACCCACCACAACCCTAACTCCAACCTCACAGTAACCCTGTGTTTTATTATTGTCTACACCTACCCCAACCCTAAACCTTGTAAAAAGCCAGTAAAATGAGCCTTGTTTGAGCACCCCCAACCCCAAAAAAGTGGAACGTTCCTTAATGTAAAAACCGGTTGATGAGCGGGAGCAAAAGCTTAACCATAACAATAGGTGTAAAGTGGTACAATATAAAAAATACAACTCTAAATCTTGTAAAATGAGCCTTGCTTGAGCACCCACAACCCCCCAAAAAGAGGAATATTTCTTTATATAAAAAAGCCTAACCATAACAATAGGTGTAAAACGACACAGTATAAAAAATACAACCCTAAACCTTGTAAAATGAGCCTTGTTCACCAAAACAAAATAAAAAAATTCCTATTTACTCACCCTCAATTGGAACCACAGCCCTCAACCTAACCTCACAGTAATACTAACCCTAATGTCTACACCCACCACAACCCTAACTCCAACCTCACAGTAACCCTGTGTTTTATTAATGTCTACACCTACCCCAACCCTAAACCTTGTAAAAAGCCAGTAAAATGAGCCTTGTTTGAGCACCCCCAACCCCAAAATAGTGGAACGTTCCTTAATGTAAAATTAGTTGATGAGCGGGAGTAAAATGGAGCTCAAACCATAACAATAGGTGTAAAGCAGCACAATATAAAAAATACAACTCTAAACCTTGTAAAATGAGCCTTGTTCACCAAAACAAAATATAAAAACCCCTATTTACTCACTCTCAATTGGTACCACAGCCCTCAACCTAACCTCACAGTAACACTAACCCTAATGTCTACACCCACCACAACCATAAATCCAACCTCACAGTAACCCTGTGTTTTATTAATGTCTACATATATCCCAACCCTAAACCTTGTAAAAAGCCAGTAAAATGAGCCTAGTTTGAGCACCCCCAACCCCAAAAAAGTGGAATATTCCGTATGTAAAAACCGGATGAGGAGCGGGAGTAACATGGAGCTCAAACAATAGGTGTGAAGAGGCACACTACAAAAAAATACAACCCTAAACCTTGTAAAATGAGCCTTGTTTGAGCACCCCCAACAACAAAAAAGTGGAATATTGCTTATGTTAAAACCGGTTGATGAGCGGGAGCAAAGAGCATAGAATCACCAAGAGGCGACACTTGGGAAACAGCCGCTAGTGTCACGCGGCAGCCATTTTGGAATGAAAATTCCAATAGGAAAACTGCACAGATAACTAACATTAGACAGAATTAATTAAACTATTGAGTTAAATATGAGTTAGAATGAGTACATCCCCTTTGAAAAGTAACAATAAAAACACTTTTGAGAAAAATAATAATAATTTGATTGTAAGAGGATTACCTGGTCGAAGACTCTGAGTGTAGCCAACTCCAATCAGACTCGCATTGTTCACTTTAGCCTGTTGTATAGGAATAATAAGGAAAAGAAATGGTTAGAAACTTCTTATTAGTACTTCCACGTTTATCATGTGGATTATTTCATGTGGCAGATTATTGCCAGAAACAAAATGCAAATATGTAACCCTGCACCACAAAAATCGTTTTATTGAGATTAAAACATAACTTGAAAGCTGAATGAATATGCTTTGCATTAACACTCACCGGCCACTTTATTAGGTACACCTTTTCAACTGCTCATTAACGCAAATTTCTAATCATCCAATCACATGGCAGCAACTCAATGCATTTAGGCATGTAGACATGGTCAAGACGATCTGCTGCAGTTCAAACCGAGCATCAGAATGGGGAAGAAAGGTGATTTAAGTGACTTTGAACGTGGCATGGTTGTTGGTGCCAGACGGGCTGGTCTGAGTATTTCAGAAACTGCTGATCTACTGGGATTTCCACGCACAACCATCTCTAGGGTTTATAGAGAATGGTCTGAAAAGGAGAAAATACCCAGCGAGCGGCAGTTCTGTGGGCGCAAATGCCTTGTTGATGCCAGAGGTCAGAGGAGAATGGCCAGACTGGTTCCAGCTGATAGAAAGGCAACAGTAACTCAAATAACCACTCGCTACAATCGAGGTCTGCAGAAGAGCATCTCTGAATGCACAACACGTCCAACCTTGAGGCAGATGGGCTACAGCAGCAGAAGACCACACCGGGTGCCACTCCTGTCAGCTAAGAACAGAAAACTGAGGCTACAATTCACACAGGCTCACCAAAACTGGACAATAGAAGATTGAAGAAATGTTGCCTGGTCTGATGAGTCTCGATTTCTGCTGCCACATTCGGATGGTCGGGTCAGAATTTGGCATCAACAACATGAAAGCATGGATCCATCCTGCCTTGTATCAGCGGTTCAGGCTGGTGGTGGTGGTGTAATGGTGTGGGGGATATTTTCTTGGCACACTTTGGGTCCATTAGTACCAATTGAGCATCGTGTCAACGCCACAGCCTACCTGAGTATTATTGCTGACCATGTCCATCCCTTTATGACCACAGTGTACATCTTCTGATGGCTACTTCCAGCAGGATAACACGCCATGCCATAAAGCGTGAATCATCTCAGACTGGTTTCTTGAACATGACAATGAGTTCACTGTACTCAAATGTCCTCCACAGTCACCAGTTCTCAATCCAATAGAGCACCTTTGGGATGTGCTGGAACAGGAGATTCACATCATGGATGTGCAGCCGACAAATCTGCAGCAACTGTGTGATGCTATCACGTCAATATGGAGCAAAATCTCTGAGGAATATTTCCAGTACCTTGTTGAATCTATGCCATGCAGGATTGAGGCAGTTCTTAAGGCAAAAGGGTACTAGTAAGGCGTACATAATAAAGTGGCCAGTGAGTGTATGTATACTTGTCAAAAGATGCTGCTATTTGAAAAGCTGGAATCTGAGGATTCAAAGAAAATCAAAACACTGAAGAAAAAAAAAATCATGTCCAAGTGAAGTACTCAGCAATGCACATCACTAATCAAAATGGACGTTTTTATATATTTACAGTAGGATATCTACAAAACAATCTCTTTACTTATGATCTAGATCAGGGGTGCTCAATCCTGTTCCTGGAGATCGACCTTCCTGCAGATTTCTGTTGCAACCCATATCAAACACACCTGCCTGTAATTATCAAGTGCTGTTCAGGTCCTAATTAATTGGTTCAGGTGTGTTTGATCAGGGTTGGAGCTGAACTATGCAGGAAGGTAGATCTCCAGGAACAGGATTGAGCACCCCTGATCTAGATGTTTTATTATAATATTCTGTTGTCTGAGGTCCACGTGTGACATTTGTTTACTTTCAAATACATCTAAAATCTATAAGTAATACGCTTTTTACTACCCTGGTTTTGAAGATGTGACAGAGAACGTGCAGATATTCAGGACGGCCCGCTCTTGACGACTTGGAAGTAATCACTATTTAGATTTGATAACATTTCTGCATAGTAAACTAGCCCAGAAAACCCCCCAAAATATATGGCATGTTTAACGGGTCAAAGAAAATCATTAAAACCTCTTTAAGTTCCTTTCATCTGTTAAAAACACAAGAAGATATTTAGAAAAATGCTGGAATCCTATTGGTATTTGTTTTTCAAACTATGAAAGTCAACAGTTACAGGTTTTCAGCTTTCTTCTGAATATCTTCTTTAGTGTTAAACAGAATAAAGAAACTCAAAGGGCTGGAACCACTTGAGGAAGCGTAAATAGTGAGTAAATATTAATTTTTGGGTGAACTATCCCTTTACAGCCTCAAGCAACAGTTTACGCTTTATCTAAGCTCCCTTTAATATTCGAATGATTTTTTTTGCATAAAAGAAAAAATCTATAATCTAGACCCTATTGCCAAAAATATATCCATGCAACAGAAGACTGGCTTTGTTGTCTAGGGTCACACATACATGAACGCAGATGCTTCTGATTACACAAGCCTTGATTTCAGGTTTTGCTGCATAGCGTGTCTGAATGCAATTCATAACGGAACACTCGTGCAGTCTCAACTGTTGCACACTGTAACCACAAGCTTGCAATGCATTGGCCAAGAATGTGCGTTTGTGGTTGTACAGTGACTTGGAGTAAGCTTATGGCCTAATCAAATCCAAATGAAATGAATAATAACATAACGGGCCCTATCCTACGCATGTGTGATGAATGTGGTTTTGTTTGTTTTTGCCTGGCGTTGGTATCATTTTCACGTTTTGTGTCACATTGCTTAAATAGCATATGCATTTTGGTCATGCTGGTCTGAAAAGGAGGTGGGTTAGGGTGCTTTCACACCTGTGAATCGATTCAGTTGTTCTGAAACAGGGATTAAAATTGTTACATTGTTGCTCTTTGTTGTTGGTGCGGTTCGCTTTCACACGGCAAAGTTTCTAAACGGACCAAAACAAGCTAAAACAAGTCACGTGTGAGTAAACTCTCCTCACATTGGTCAGAGTTTCACGGTTTATTTTGCAGAGTCCCGCTCAGCTGTCGGGGGTGGTTTGGTGGAGTTTGACAGGGTCGCACGACATGTCTGAAGAGCGAGGAGGGATGGGGTGGGGAGGGATGATGAGAAGGGTGCGCGACGTATTTTGAGGACCGGGAGGAAGACGCGCGATTTTCGGGAGATTATCACTCGTTTGCGGGCATCTGGGTGTCTCTGTGCATTTGCGGGAGACTCCCGGAACTTCCGGGAGACTTGGGATGTCTGGAATGACTCATAATCTACTCATAATTCTCTCTTCATATAGCCGTATGCCTATTACATATCCATAAAACACTGTGATATAGTCGGGCTCGGATCGTATCGCTTTCTCACTACAATCGATCCGCTCCAGGGTTCGTTTCAATCGAGCCGAGACCACCTCATTCAGGCGGTCTCGGAGCGATTGCTTTGGCGCGATTCCGGGCGCAATTGCCCTGTTCACATATGCCAAACGAACCGCGCTAACTGGGCAAACGCGCCAGGTTCCGGAACAAAAGTCTAGGTGTGAAAGCACCCTTAGACTGTGCCACTGACCAATTAAAAGCTGACCAGTCAATGGCGTAGGTTTTTTCTTTGTTATTTAAAGAGAATGTTAGTGTTATGTGCTTATGAAGGTCCAAATGCGCATACACATTGCTTATTACACACAAAGGGATGCACAGCAGTGCACAGATATCTTTAAATATGAACAATTAAAGGATTAAAATGTAAAATATATATTATTGTCTACATCAGAGCTCTCCAGAGTAGGGCCCGCGGGCTAAAGTTGGCCTATTGTAACCTGCGATTTGGCCCACCATCCCATCTGAGAATGATGGAGAGGGTTGGGGCAGATGCCTGTAACAGAGATTGTCATTTCTAATTTGACGTAACATTTTCTGTGTGTTTGTTTTATTGCTGAGCTACAAAAAAGCAAGCTGAAATTAAATGCTTTAATTAAATGTAAATGAATCTGAGTTTTTTAAAACGTAAATACTGTCACTCTGGAAAATAGAGGACTATGCAGGAGACATGGGCGAGCAAATCAAGGCAAAAACTAGTGCAACTCTATTCTGTTTTAAATGAGATTGTTTTTACTGTAATAAGTTCATTATA
>LR812528.1:4381442-4716442 GCA_903798195.1 Danio kyathit | reverse complement strand
TATTATATACTATAGTGGCAGTATGCATGGAACATGTAATATCGGACAGAAACGTGTCACATTAACACACATTTTATTAGTAGTTATTATTGAGTCATATTTACAAGTCAAATTAATTTGCACTGCTATTTATATTTGCTTATCAATCATCATAAAACAATAAAATAATCCCTTATAAAATATAATAATAATGTAATAATTTTTACAGTGGAAAATAGAAAAAATATTGTCTGATAGAAAAAATCTCATATTAACACATAAAAAATAATTTGAATGTTTGCGTGAAAAATGCAATCAGTCTTTAAATACAGCAATACTTGGCATATTAGACATACCGCTTTCTGTCTGATAATGGTGAAGTATTTTGTTGTCCATTCTTCCTTAAACACACGACATTCAGAGTCAATTTTTCTTTTTTTGCCTGACTCATTTTCAGTCATTAATGGTCGAGTGCATTTTAATATGCGAGAGTGTGTTCTACTTTTACTGATTGCGCTAACTGTACCGCGTGCAATACTGCCATCAAATGGCGTTCACTTGTATTGCATCATTCATTTACTAATTCTGAAATCAAACCGTTACTCAGAAGCAGCATTTTAAAAATTCCCTCGCGGGCCGGATGAAAGTGTTTAGCATATGGCCCACGGGCCGTAGTTTGCCCACCTCTGATCTAGACCTTATGTTTATTGAAAATCTGTAACCCTGCCTTCTTCCTCACCATCACAAAAACTTTAATCACAAGCATATTTTGTCAATAGACAAAAAATACTTTGTAAATTGTCAAATTTATAGATTTTTTATGCCAAAAATCATTAGAATATTAAAGGGAAAGTTGAAAATCTATCCAAAAATGACAGTTTGCTCAACCTTTATTTGTCACAAGCCAGTTTGAGTTTCTTTTTTTCTGTAAAATGTAGTAAACCTGTAACCATTGACTGCCATAGCATGTTTTTCCTACTATGAAAAAGTCGATGGCTGCAGATTTCTAACATTTTTCAAAATATCTTCTGTTGTGATCAACAGAAAAAGGAAAATCATATAATTTGAAACCATTTTGGTTTGTGAAAAAATGGCACATTTTCATTTTTGTGTGAACTATCTAAAGATAAGTAAAGATTATGTTCAATTTCTTACTGTATTTTCCCAGATTTCTTTTGAACCTCAAATTTCAGATTCTATTAGTTGTATCTCCATCGCTGGAAAGCTTATTTTTTCAGCTTCCAAACAGCATTGGTCAGTTTATTCCAAAAAAGACATTTATAATTGGTTTTGTGGTCCAGGGTAACATTTGTTTGACAGTATCATGTTTGATTGGCTGACCTGGTCTTCCACAGAGACTTCAGTCGTGAGCATGTTGTCCGTGTTCCACTTCTGGCTCAAACTCAAACCCAGATCCTTCAGCTTATACTTGGTCTCCAAACTCCCGGCGGCTTTTCCCGTGTCCGTGTTGGTTGATCCAGATGTGTTAAACTCCTGTGGTTTTAAAAAGAAAAAACAACAACTAAGTATGCATCTGCGACCACATTGGCATCTGCTATACTAGTTATATACAGTTAGGGCCCTACAATACACCCGGCGCAATAAGGCGCAAGACGTGTTTGGCGTGATTTGTTGCTATTTTCAGAACAGCGCAACCCTAATTTTCACATTTTTCACCACGCTGTTTGAATAGCAAATCCATTTGTGCCACTTTGTGGACTCATGGGTGTGCTGGTCTGAAAAGGAGGTGTGTTAAGGCGCATTGTTGGCTCGTTGCTATTTTGAGGAACTAAAATAGACCAGGCCATTGACCAACTGAAACCTTGTCTAAAGTCCAGCTCAGAGCGTGTTAGTTATGTGCCTATGCATGTCCAAACACTTAGACATTGCTTAATACACACAGGATGTGCAGTAATACACAAATATCTTTACAGATGAAAACAATTAAAAGATTAAAATGTTACAAAAATTATTATTTTCTACATGAATATAAAAACCACTGCCTCCATACCTTCTTCGCCTTGGGGGGCTTTTTTCAGTTTATTCATGACAATTAGTATAATGTTATTATTATTAGCAGTATTATTTTTTAATAAAACAAGTTTAGATTTGTCCACCTGTGAGGATTTGGAGACGTCTGCATCACCATATGGGGCATAAGAACAGGACGTGTGTTTGGATATAACTCCACACTTCGTTATTAATGTTCATTTATCTGTTTGCTAGAAATCAGAACTGAATTTAGAAATAATTTTGAAACAAATCTTTGCGGTTAACAAACTAAATTAAATATTTAGGCTAATGGATGTCTTCAGTGGAGTGAGTTTCCACCGTTTCCTTAATCCACGAAAGTAAAGGAGTAACGTGTAAAAGTAAAGAGAAAGTAAAGAGGCTGAATGGAGGAGGCTCGTTCTTTTCCTTGCACTGCAGATGCTCTGTTTAACTGTTTTCTAGCTAGTGAAGCGTTCAGTTTTTCCACTTACAGAGTCCGCCATGTAAATAGCAAATGTGTCATGGTGCGACGCAACTGACTCTTAATGAATGGGAATGGGAGATGAGACTCTGATTGGTTTAATGCACGTTATGCTCAAAACACACCCAGAACTCATTAAGAGAATAAGCACAACCCTGTTAGACCATGCGCCGGGGCGCAGAGCGTATTTTTCCATCCTTAAAATAGCAAAAGTGGATGTGCTTTAGACTTTGCACCTAGATCGTTAAAATAGAACCCTAGGTCTTTTATGCTCAGCATTATTAATATAAAACTACTTAATCAAATTTATTTAAAAATGAATTTACAGCACACATTACTTGGTTTTTTATTTTGATCCTCCATTAGTGTGTTTTTATGCCTAATTTAAAATTTTGTAGTGTGTTCATGTGTAACGAGTGTATTTATGTTAAAAACAAATACATAATATGTGCTTTTTTATATTGTTTTAGTTGAATTATCATTCATTTCCATTTTCATAAATGATTAATTGTAATAATTTAATATCAATATATTGTCAAAATTATCAGCCCTCTTGTGAAATTTGTATTCTTTTTCAATGATTGCTTAATTGTCGCAGTGCTGCTTAATGGAGAAGATTTTTTTCAACACATTTTAAACATAATACATTATATTTTGCTAGTTATTTAAAGAGCCCCTATTATACAATAAAAATGTCATATTTTGGTTTTGGGGGTCTCCAACAACAATCTGATACGCATGCAAGGTCAAAAAACACTTTCATTGTCTTATGATATGCATTTATTTTTACCTAATTATCCCAGCGAGTCCCAAATGATTCGTTCAGCGATTAATTTATTCCCAAACCCCTTTAGCACAATACTAATCTGCGCTGATTGGTCCGATGACCCAGTCAGTTGCAATTGGTCAACTGAGTTCAGCGCAAGACAGAGAGAAATGCCCACCACGGCTTATCAAAAATATTGAAGTAGTCACAATGCAGAGTGTATGTGTGAGCATACCTGACAACACTCCTGTTTTTCCCGGGAGTCTCCTGTATTTCAGACCCATCTCCCGCCACCCTCCCGTTTTGTTATTTCTCCCGGAAAACTCCTGTAATTTCCCCTCCCCCGGTCCTCAGCATTTTGATATTGATACAGTCTGTGAAACTCCCGGGTCGCCAACTTCGATATAGGATCGGATTGCAGCGGCTGCCCTAAACATGCTCCATAGTACAGTTACTTACACCACAGTACACAGTACCCAGTTCTCAACAGTGTTATTCAGACACCTCACCCCTGAACCTAACCCCCTGCCAGTCTCCTGGATTTTCAGGGACAAATGTTGGCAGGTATGTGTGTGAACCCAGTGCAAGAGTGCATTAAAGCAGTACAGTTAAACACCGTGGCCATAACAATGACAAACAGCAGAGGATCGAGAGCGCACAAACGCATTTAAATGCGTAAACAAAGCGACACGTGTCACGTTTTCAACATGGTTTTAGACACAATATGAGAATATAGAGTTAACCAGATACAGTACAAGCCACCACCATGCTTCACTGTAGGGATGGTATTAGCCTGGTGATGAGCGGTGCCTGGTTTTCTCCAAACGTAACGCCTGGCATTCACTCTAAAGAGTTCAATTTTAGTCTCATCAGACCAGAGGATTTAGTTTCTTATGGTCTGAGAGTCCTTCAGATGCCTTTTGGCAAATTCCAGGCAAGGAGTGGCTTCCGTCTGGCCACTCTACCATACAGGCCTGATTGGTGGATTGCTGCACAGATGGTTGTCTTTCTGTAAGGTTCTCCTCTCTCCACAGAAGAACGCTGGAGCTCAGACAGAGTGACCATCAGGTTATTGACCACCTCCCTGACTAAGGCCCTTCTCCCTCGGTCACTCAGCTTAGATGGCCGGCCAGCTCTAGGAAGAGTCCTGGTGGTTCCAAACATCTTCCACTTACGGATGATGGAGGCCACTGTGCTCATTGGAGCTTTCAGAGCAGCAGAATTTTTTCTGTAACCTTCCCCAGCCTTGTGCCTCGAGACAATCCTGTCTCGGAGGTCTACAGACAATTCCTTTGTCTTCATGCTTGGTTTGTGCTTTGCCATGCACTATCAACCCTGGGACCTTATATAGACAGGTATATGCCTTTTCAAATTATGTCCAATCAACTGAATTTACCACAAGTGAACTCCAATGAAGCTGCTGAAACATCTCAAAAATGATCAGTGGAAACAGAATGTACCTGAGCTCAGTTTAGAGCTTCACGGCAAAGGCTGTGAATACTGATGCACATGTGATTTTTCAGCTTTTTTTATTTCTAATAAATTTGCAACAATTTCAAAAACTCCTTTTCCACATTGTCATTATGGGGGTTTGTGTGTAGAATGTTGAGGAAAAACATGAAGTTAATCCATTTTGGAATAAGGCTGTAACATAAAGAAATGTGGATAAAATGAAGCGCTATGAAAACTTTACGGATGAACTGTGTGTAAATATATATATATATATTTTTTAGCTTCATGAAGTTAGTAGTTCAGTTATCTATTTGGCAACATTTCTAATCTTCATTTCAGTTTTGTAAGTTTGCTTTTAAGTCAAATTTAGCATGTTAAAAATAGATTATTTTAGCTTCAGTTAACAACAAAAGTGTTTCTCAGAAAGCCTATACTAGAAAATTCTCAAAAAAAGCCGAAAAGATAACAGTAGTTCTGTTTTGAATCTACCACTATGCTGACACACAGGCATTTACAGCTCCGCCCTCTTTTGAAAAGAGCACAATCTCATTTCAATTTAAAGCGACAGTCACCAAAACGACAATTTGCATCAAAGCCTAAAAGGGTCAGTTTTAAAGAGTTATAACCCATTAGTGTGGTATGTTGAGCTGAAACTTCACACACACTCTAGAGAAATCAAAGAATTATTTTACATCTTATAAAAAGGGGCATAACAGGTCCCCTTTAATGCTGAAACACAAGCATGTAAGCAGGTGGCTCATGATATTACTGAATGCCAGATGGTGAGCGATGGGATTTAATTGGGTCTTTTCTGAATGAAACACAGGGTTGATAGGATGTGACTCAGCATTCAGCACGACTGACGTTGGTAATGTAGTTAAAAAAAACTAATTTACGCATGAAATGAAAATAGTAGCCCACAGATAACTGCCATCAAGATAATGATCCAAGCAGTTCCGTCTGTATGGTAAATGATGTGTGATGGAGACCACAAGCATGTGTGGGACTCTAGAGCGAAACTTTCTCTACACAAAAACGCTCTTACAAACGTCTTACCATCTGAAGGCATTTCCCAAAATGGGGCGTTGAAAAAAAATGTAAGCTGTGTTAACATTTTTGAGCATGTGAAACATAATAGTTCTTTTGGGTGACCTGTTTTGGTAATTCTTTAGAATGTATTGATTAACACATTAATATATGTGCAGTTTTAAATCATATTTAGTATACACTCACTGGCCGCTTTATTAGGTACACCGTACTAGTAGCTGGAACCATCCATTCTCCTCTGACCTCTGGCATCAACAAGGCATTTGCGCCCACAGAACTGCCGCTCCCTGGATATTTTCTCTTTTTTGGACCATTCTCTGTAAAACCTAGAGATGGCTGTGCATGAAAATCCCAGTAGATCAGCAGTTTCTGAAATACCCAACAACCATGCCACGTTCAAAGTCACTTAAATCTCCTTTCTTCCCCATTCTGGTGCTCGTTTTGAGCTGCAGCAGATCGTCTTGACCATGTCTACATGCCTAAATGCATTGGGTTGCTGCCATGTGATTGGCTGGTTAGAAATTTGCGTAAACGAGCAGTTGGATAGGTGTGCCCAGGGCTCAATTTGTGCCGGCACCTCATTTTACCGATCCCCCTCCTCAACCGCCCTTCTCCTCCGTCCGCTGTTCACTTTCACTTTCTACCGTGACTCCCCAACCCTCTCCACTTCCATCCACAACAACCCCCCGCTCCTCACTTTTGTCCTTCGTCCGCAACACCCCTCCGCCATCCAACCACCATTTCAAACAGCCCCCCACCCCACCTCCCCCCGTGACATCTCTCCATCCTCGTAACATGCCGGATCCGTTACCACGATCTGTTCCTCGCAATTCACAAATTAAGCACTGGGTGTACCTAATAATCGATGAACAAACGCATTAGTGTACGTAAACATGAACTAATTAGGCTGATAATGTAAAGAGATGCATTAAAATATAAGTGAATTAACATTAACCAAGATTTAGTAATGCTGAATAACAGTCTTTTGAAGTATAGTATTAGTTCATGTTAACTAATGTAATGAATAACACATCATTATATGTTCAGTCAGAGCCAGCCCAAGGCATAAGTGAACTAAAAAGTACAATTTTATTTAACTCATTGGATTATTTTGCTTGTTTTACAGAAAGAAAAAAATCACTTAATATTGAATGATTATTTCTGAAAACAAAACCTTTTGTCTAAAAGATGCTTCTTGATTTAAGAATTATTTTAGAATTATATTTAAACAATAAAAAATATAAGAAAAGCATTTTTTGCAACGTTAAAGGTGCTGTATGTAAGTTTTTGACTCTTCTAAAGCATAAAAATACTATAATATGTTTGCAGATATTTAAGAAACATGCTAAGCGAACATTCTTGTTTATCTGAAAAACACAATGCTGAAGTCAGATATTCTGCTTTGAAAATGTGCATTACGTGCCAGAACGTATGTCACTATTTTGATCATTTAACCCGTTCAACGCCAGTTTAGCCAATTACATTTCAGCACCCCGGGTTGCCTTAGTGGAAAAACAGCGTATTTCATTCATTCATTCATTCATTCAGGAAGGCTTGTGTCCATGACCAAAACGTGACCTCCAGCCGACAGTAACAACCTCTGAAATGAGATGCAGATTCAGAGTTCCACATGAGATGTGTTGTGAATTTGAAAAAGAGACAAAAACCAGGAGGATTTTCGGGTATCTTCAAAACAGAATTCTTTAATAATCAGGGTTCATACACATTTTTACTACTAAAATTCCATGACTTTTCCATAATTTTTCCAAGACTTTCAAGTAAATTTTCATGACCTAATGTTTCATGCAATGTCTACATTTGATTGGTAAAAGAAAAACAATCCATGTTCAATTTTATTACAGCATATCGTAAAACACGCAGCAATCTATTTAGTTTCAATTTATATTTAGTCATTCATTCATTTTCTTTTTGGCTTAGTCCCTTATTTATTAGGGGTCACCACAGCAGAATGAACCGCCAACTTATCCAGCACATGTTTTACGCAGCGCATGCCCTTCCAGTTGTAACCCATTTCTGGGAAACATCCATACACACTCATTCACACTCATACACTAGGGACAATTTGGCCCACCCAATACCCCTGTACCGTCTATGTTTGGACTTGTGGGGGAAACTGGAGCACCCGGAGGAAACCCGCGCGAACGGAGGGAGAACATGCAAACTCCACACAGAAACGCCAACTGACCCAGCCGAGGCTCGAACCAGCGACCTTCTTGCTGTGAGGCGACAGCACTACCTACTGCGCCACTGTGTCGCCAGTTTCAATTTATATTTAAAATCTATGTAAAATTGATTTAGATAATGCTTACACCACACTAATAATGTGAGAGTATGTGATTGGCCAAGGACAGAATTGAAGTCAAGTCAACTAACTCAAGATTTCCGCTACATTTATTCTTCCATGGCGCGGTGCCACACAAAAATTCATACCACCACGGCTACATTACAGCTTCTCATTTAAAACATTCAGTCGCACCAAAACGTATTAAAAGGTAAGAGAATTATAATAGAGCGAATTATAACTTTTCTGTAATCGTAGTAGTGCTGTGCGTTATTTGTTTAACCCTTTAAGGTGACATGCTGCCGGACAGGTGTGTAATGCGTGAGGCTAGCAAACACGACGCAACTTTCAGTTAAGATGAACACAGTTTCTATAATTATACTGTATAGATAAGGGTCTATGGCAGATATGGACTTTATGGCCATTTCACTTCAGGACGCATTAATGCCTCTCTGTAGGTCTATTGGAGACATTCATAAATATTCCTAGCAAATCTAATAAATGTTGGAGACGTACTCACTAAATAAACACGCTAAATCACACTTCAGCAGGGTTTATTGAGGGCGTGCAAGAAGTTTTGTGCACGAACAGAGGAAATCGGCACGCAAGCATAGAGGTTCGCATGCTCGTATTACATAAATGCGATCTCGACTTGTAATACTGCGCTCACGACATTTGTCATTGAAATAACGCCATAGGTAGTTGTTAGATCTGTGCAAAAGCCCTGCCGCCACAGCTGGAAAAAATCCTAGAGGAAACACTTTAACCTATATTCAAGAATTTGTTTTCCATGACTTTTTCTGTTATTTCAAAACTTTTCCAGACCTGGGAAATGCCATGTCAAAATTACATGACTTTTCCAGGTTTTTCATGACCGTATGAACACTAAATAATAACTCGCCGTCGCTGTGGCGTACATTGAAAAATCTCTCAACTACTATAGTTAGCACTCAGTTAAATACACAATTTAGTAGGCAGTGCTTATCAGTAGAAACAGAAACCGCCATTACAGGTTTAGCCTTGCCTGAAAGTATCACCTGGCCATTTGTTAGACAAAAGACAGCCGTGCCTGGAACTGACAATATGCATTACTTTGGAGACATGATACTGTATTTCACACATAGGCTGTCAGACCTGATGTGCCTAGCACTTATAATTTGCATTACTGTGGATAAATGATACTGTCTCTTACTCATAGGCAGTCAGACCTGATGTGCCTAGAATTTATAATTATCCCTCAGAATGCATCTTACACTGTAAAAACATCATTTATATATTATAAAAAAATTTGTAATCTTTCAGGTGGTTATAAACTAGCAAATAATATAAATATTACGAACGTATACAAAAGGTGAGCAGGTTACATTGTAACCCCGTGTCCTAACAACACGCTACATGACGAGATTTGCAGTGATAAGCAATTGGGCTGTTTGCACCAGACGAAACACGGCGGAAACGTAAATACAGCCCTTCAGAAGCACAGAATAGTGCACTCACTGCACTCCAGCAAAATGGTAAGGTTTATAATCTAATTAATACATATTAAACCTCTTTAACATTACTAAATGTACATGCTAAATCACTGATATGTTGTTGTGGTCAATCTGGCTACCTACGCTTGTGTGTGTTTTGAACCAGGCGTGCAATACCTAGTTCAACCACTGGTTGTCAAACTTACATACTGCACCTTTAACATTTAAAAAAATTGTCTTTATTGCCGCTATTCTTAACTGTTTGGCACCATCTTGTGACTAAATAATAATAAATGTTTTATTGTCTGCATGAAGTTTTTGTTTGTGTCAACTTTAATTACTGCTCAGCTTAAAGTTTTGTGTCTCATTGTTTAGTTTTGTGTCAAGTAGTCATATAAAAGGTGGAACTAAATGTAAAATGTAGAGTTGTCTTCTACAAAAATAGAATGTAAAGCTGCAGCAAATAAAACTAGACGTCAAAGTTTGAGGACAAACTTTACGCTGGCATGAGAAAGCCTGTTGGAAGTAGTTTATTTAGTTTAAAAAAATATCAAATTGGCTAAAAGAATGTTTACGATCCCTGCAGTCAACAATGTAACCACTTTAAAGACAGAAGCTAGCAAGTAAAAAGTTTTAAAGTTAATCCCTGTGTCTGTGGTTGGTAATAGCATGATTCTAGCATGGATTAGCATGATTCTAGCATGAATTAGCATGATTTTAACAAATTAGCATAAATCTAGCATGAATTAGCACTTTGTTGGTATGTTTCTAGCATAACTTAGCACGTTGTAAGCATGATTCCAACATGAATTTGCATGTTTCTAGGCTGTTTCTAACACACATTAGCATGTTTTTAACATGATTCCAGTATGAATTAGCATGGAACTAACATGAATTAGCATGTTGTTAACATTTTTATAGCATAAATTAGCACATTGGCACCATGATTCCAACATAAATTAGCATGCTTCTAACACAAATTAGCATGTTTTTAGCATGATTCCAGTATGAATTAGCATGTAACTATCATGATTCTAACATGAATTAGCATGTTAGTAGCATACTTCTAACATTGATTAGCATGTTGTTATCATGATTAAGCATGTTTCTAGCACGAATTAGCATATTTTAGCATGTTTCTAACATTAATAAGTGTGTTGTTATAATATCAGCATGAATTAGCATGTTTCTAGCATGAATTTGCATGTTTTTACCATAAATGAGCATGTTGTTAGCATGTTTCTAACACAAATTAACATGTTGTTAACATGTTTTAGCATGAATTAGCATGTAACTAGAATGTAACTAGCATGATTCTAGCATGAATTAACATGTTTTTCGCATGTTTCTAACATTGCTTAGCACGTTGTTAACATGTTTCTAACATGAATTAGCATGTTACTAGAATGTAACTAGCATGATTCAAGCATTAATTAACATGTTATTCGCATGTTTCTAACATTGATTAGCATGTTGTTAGCATGTTTCTAACATAAATTTGCATGTTGTTAGGATGATTCTAGCATAAATTAGCATGAAACTATTGTGTTTCTAGCAATAATTAGCATGTCGTTAGCATGTTTCTAATATGACTTAGCATGTTGTTAGCATGTTTCTAGCATGAATTATCATGTTTCTAACATAAATGAGCATCTTATTGGCATGTTTGTAACATTGATTAGCATGTTGTTAGCATGTTTCTAACACAAATTAGCATGTTGTTAGCATGTTTTTAGCATGAATTCGCATGTTGTTAACATGTTTCTAATATCAATTAGCATGTAACTAGAATGTACCTAGCATGATTCTAGCATGAAATAACATGTTTTTCGCATGTTTCTAACATTGATTAGCATGTTGTTAGCATGTTTCTAACATGAATTAGCATGTTACTAGTATGTAACTACCATGATTCACGCATGAAATAACATGTTATTCGCATGTTTCTAACATTGATTAGCACGTTGTTAGCATGTTTCTAACATGAATTAGCATGTTACTAGAATGTAACTAGCATGATTCAAGCATGAAACAACATATTATTCGCATGTTTCTAACATTGATTAGCATGTTGTTAGCATGTTTCTAACATGAATTAGCATGTTGTTAACATGTTTTTTAGCATGAATTAGCATGTTGTTGGCATGATTCTAACAAGTTAGCATGTTTTTAACATGATTCCAGTATGAATTAGCATGTAACTAGCATGATTTTAGCATGTTGCTATCATGATTTTAGCATGTTGCTATGATGATTTTAGCATGAATCGGCATGTTTCTAAAATCAATATTGTGTGTTTTAGATGTATAGTGTGTGAATAATCAAGGATTGACGATAATTTGTCATGTAGTCTGCACTAAGGGGGCCCCAAATAAAATCCTGCTTAGGGCCCCCTGCAGGTTTGGGCCAGCCCTGTGTTTAGTCAACAAATTACAAAGATTAAGTGATGCTTAACAGATGTGTTGTTTGCTGTAATTAACGCAATAACTAACATTAATAACTAAAAACGAACACATCCTTATTGTAAAGAGTTACTCATGTTTTCAGGTTAATCGAACAAGTTGCATATTAAACAACAACAAACTCACCACTCCATTTTGAGATTTAGTCTTGAGGTCCAGTTTAACAATGCCAAAACCTGCAACCGAAAACAAAAATGTAAATCACTACAGAAAGTGACTTATAAATCAACGTATTTTCCGAGAGGTGAGATTTCTTACCGTAACCCTTGCTGAAAATGTCTTTGGCTGATTTTCCCAGGTCTGAATATGCAGGAGGAACAGCCATTATGACTGGTGTATAAACAAGAAGAGAAAATATCAGTGTATATTTCCAGGTAACTATTTCCAGGTTATCTAAGAATGGGTAAACTAAGTGGGTACAGTTTTGAAGGGATACAGCTGTGGATACGCACATCAATATAGCATACATTTTGTGACACTGTACAACAATAATTACTGTTTTTACATTACTGTGAGGGTTGGAGTAGGGGTAGACGTTAATAAAACACAATTTAATAGGTAATTTAATAAATAATATGAATAATACTCTGTATAATTACTGTTTTTACCTTACTGTGAGGGTTGGAGTAGGGGTAGACGTTAATAAACGTTAGTAAACTAAGAGAACAGTGAGTGGGTACAGTTTAGAAGGGATACACACATCATTCATTCATTTTCTTTTCGGCTTAGTCCCTTTATTAATCCGGGGGCACCACAAGAGAATGAACCGCCAACTTATCCAGATTATGTTTTACACAGCGGATGTCCTTCCAGCTGCAACCCATCACTGGGAAACACCCATAAACACCCATTCACACACATACAATTTAGTCTACTCAATTCGATACACACATCAATATAGCATACATTTTGTGACACTGTACAACAATAATTACTGTTTTTACATTTCTATGAGGGTTAGAGTAGGGGTAGACGTTAATAAAATACAATTTAATAGGTAATTTAATAAATAATATGAATAATACTCTGTATAATTACTGTTTATACTTTACTGTGAGGGTTGGATTAGGGTAGGGGTAAATGTTAATGCAATTTAATGGGTACTTTCATAAATATTATGATTTATACTGTGTATAATTACTGTTTGTACATTACTGTGAGGGTTGGAGTAGGGGTAGACGTTAATAAAATGCAATTTAATAGGTAATTTAATAAATAATATGAATAATACTCTGTATAATTACTGTTTTTACCTTACTGTGAGGGTTGGAGTAAGGGTAGACGTTAATAAACGTTAGTAAACTAAGAGAGCAGTAAGTGGGTACAGTTTAGAAGGAATACACACATCATTCATTCATTTTCTTTTCGGCTTAGTCCCTTTATTAATCCGGGGACACCCCAACAGAATGAACCGCCAACTTATCCAGCATATGTTTTACATAGCGGATGTCCTTCCAGCTGCAACCCATCACTGGGAAACACCCATAAACACCCATTCACACACATACAATTTAGTCTACTCAATTCGATACACACATCAATATAGCATACATTTTGTGACACTGTACAACAATAATTACTGTTTTTACATTTCTGTGAGGGTTGGAGTAGGGGTAGACGTTAATAAAACACAATTTAATAGGTAATTTAATAAATAATATGAATAATACTCTGTATAATTACTGTTTTTACCTTACTGTGAGGGTTGGAGTAGGGGTTGACGTTAATAAACGTTAGTAAACTAAGAGAGCAGTAAGTGGGTACAGTTTAGAAGGAATACACACATCATTCATTTTCTTTCGGCTTAGTCCCTTTATTAATCCGGGGGCACCACAACAGAATGAACCGCCAACTTATCCAGCATATGTTTTACGCAGCGGATGGTCTTCCAGCTGCAACCCATCACTGGGAAACACCCATAAACACCCATTCACACTCATACACTACGGACAATTTAGTCTACCCAATTCGATACACACATCAATATTAATATTAACTACCCTAATATTAACAAAATTAATATTTTTACATTACTTTAAGGGATAAAGTAGGGGTTTACATTAATAAAATACAATTTAATGGGTAATTTATTAAATAATATAAATAATTCTCTTAACTTCCGCAGCTGTATACCTTTTAGCAACAACCCGGTGAATGGTAGGGTAGCACAAATAAATTTTTCGTATTCCTACTGGCTCAAGTTATAAACAAAAAACTTCACGATAAGCCTTTTCACAACTTTCAATAAAGGAAAAACAATGTGTGAGGTTCATAACGGCTGTAGGCAGAGAAAACAACATCAAATTTACTGTCCCACCCATAGACGCTGCATTAGAAACACCTCGCATATCTGCATAATTTAATGCAAAGATGATATAATAGAAATGATAGCTTTATAAATGTACACAGTGTAAAAAATTGAAGGGTTCCATGCGATTCATTCATATTGTCCCAACACAAATCAATTAACTTAAATTTAAGTGGTTTGAACTGATAGATTTAATGGCTCGCAAGTATCTGCATCTGAAAAGGTGTAAACCAAATGGCCTGCAGGAGGTCAAGAGTTGTGTCCCAACTAAACCAGTTGCATGATCTGCATGATCGGGGGGGGTTATATTGTTATAAAGTAGTGTCTCACAGACAGCACTTTGGGTTGTTACTTGTAGACCACCGAGTTAACATCACTGCTGAGGAGCTGAACTATTCATTGTCTTCAATGAAGTCTTCTCCCTCTAAGAACTTTGGTCAGCTTACTTATTTTATGTATTAGAGTCATCTAATACATTGGCGAGACACCCAAGAATGGTTAAGCCAAATACAGCAAAATCCAACAGAACATAAAACAATGTAGCTGTCCCAAACAAATCTCAATAATTGTGTTGTTTCAACTCATTTTAAATAAGTAGTTTGAACAAGCAGCAAAATATATATATATATATATATTTTTTTTTAAATCAAGATATTAAATTCTTTTAATGAATTAAGATGCCTATGACCATTAAACGCATCATAACCGTCTTGTGAAAAGGGTCCATCACATTTCTGTCACGCCATCAGTAAACTGCACAAATTGGAAAGATATAACAAACAGGGGATCAAACCGCAGATAGAGCAGACACACAAACACGGCATAATCAGTAACCAAACCCACTGCATCAGTGTAGGGAGTAGTAGAGATTTTTAGCCTTGTAAAATATAAGTTTTGATTATCTACAGCTTCCTACGCATGATTACTGCGTTTGTAGTTAGTCACTTTATTCAAACATATATATACACAGGGAGTGCAGAATTATTAGGCAAGTTGTATTTTTGAGGATTCATTTTATTATTGAACAACAACCATGTTCTCAATGAACCCAAAAAACTCATCAATATCAAAGCTGAATATTTTTGGAAGTAGTTTTTAGTTTGAGCTATTTTAGGAGGATATCTGTGTGTGCAGGTGACTATTACTGTGCAGAATTATTAGGCAACTTAACAAAAAACAAATTTATACCCATTTATTTTCACCAGTGAAACCAATATAACATCTCAACATTCACATACATTTCTGACATTCAAAAACAAATCAGTGACCAATATAGCCACCTTTCTTTGCAAGGACACTCAAAAGCCTGCCATCCATGGATTCTGTCAGTGTTTTGATCTGTTCACCATCAACATTGCGTGCAGCAGCAACCACAGCCTCCCAGACACTGTTCAGAGAGGTGTACTGTTTTCCCTCCTTGTAAATCTCACATTTGATGATGGACAACAGGTTCTCTATGGGGTTCAGCTCAGGTGAACAAGGAGGCCATGTCAATTGTTTTTTTCTTTTAGACCCTTTCTTGCCAGCCACGCTGTGGAGTACTTGGACACGTGTGATGGAGCATTGTCCTGCATGAAAATCATGTTTTTCTTGAAGGATGCAGACTTCTTCCTGTACCACTGCTTGAAGAAGGTGTCTTCCAGAAACTGGCAGTAGGACTGGGAGTTGAGCTTGACTCCATCCTCAACCCGAAAAGGCCCCACAAGCTCATCTTTGATGATACCAGCCCAAACCAGTACTCCACCTCCACCTTGCTGGCGTCTGAGTCAGACTGGAGCTCTCTGCCCTTTACCGATCCAGCCACGGGCCCATCAAGACTCACTCTCATTTCATCAGTTCATAAAACCTTAGAAGTCTTGAGATATTTCTTGGCCCAGTCTTGACGTTTCAGCTTGTGTGTCTTGTTCAGTGGTGGTCGTTTTTCAGCCTCTCTTACCTTGGCCATGTCTCTGAGTATTGCACACCTTGTGCTTTTGGGCACTCCAGTGATGTTGCAGCTCTGAAATATGGCAAAACTGGTGGCAAGTGGCATCTTGGCAGCTGCACGCTTGACTTTTCTCAGTTCATGGGCAGTTATTTTGCGCCTTGGTTTTTCCACACGCTTCTTGCGACCCTGCTGACTATTTTGAATGAAACGCTTGATTGTTCGATGATCACGCTTCAGAAGCTTGGCAATTTTAAGAGTGCTGCATCCCTCTGCAAGATATCTCACTATTTTTGACTTTTCGGAGCCTGTCAAGTCCTTCTTTTGACCCATTTTGCCAAAGGAAAGGAAGTTGCCTAATAATTATGCACACCTGATATAGGGTGTTGATGTCATTAGGCCACACCCCTTCTCATTACAGAGATGCACATCACCTAATATGCTTAATTGGTAGTAGGCTTTTGAGCCTATACAGCTTGGAGTAAGACAACATGCATAAAGAGGATGATGTGGTCAAAATATTAATTTGCCTAATAATTCTGCACTCCCTGTGTGTGTGTGTATATATATATATATTATTCAGTTCACCAAACTCAGTACTAAGTTTGGTGAACTGAATTTAAGTATAGTCTACAAAACTGGCAAGTTAAATAAACTTAAATATGCAAGTTTTGGGAGACTCCATTACTCAATTAAATTGAGGCAACGAGTTTACTCAATTAATTGAGTTCAGTCAACTTATTGGGGTTTTCAGTGTGGCAAACAATACTTTTCTGAAGTTATATTATTAACGAAAAAGTCAAAATGTGCGAATATAAATCAACTTTACCTCAGTTTGGCAGGTTTTGGAAAGGTACAAGTGGAGGAAACTGAGGTAAAGTTGGTTTTATATTCGCACATTTGCTCAGTGACAACTTGTGACATGCTCCCTATATTGTTTACCATGATACTTTGAATATTCGGTCTGAAATCACATGCAAGTATGACTTTAAAACAACATTAGCACTATTTAAGTGACTGTAACATGTTATACTTTGATAGCCATTGGCTGATGATATGATTTCCCTATGAATTGGCAAACAATACTTTTCTGAAATTATATTATTAACGAGAAAAACTGAATGTGTGAATAATATCAAGCAACTTTACCTCAGTTTGGCAGGTTTTGGAGAGGTACAAGTGGAAGAAATTGAGGTAAAGTTGGTTTTATATTAGCACATTTGCTCAGTGACAACTTGTGACATGCTGCCTATATTGTTTACCACAATATTTTGAATATTCGGTCTGAAATCACATGCAAGTATGACATTAAAACAACATTAGCACTATTTAATTGACTTTAAACCATGTTGTACTTTGATAGCCATTGGCTGCTAATATGATTTCACTACTTAGAATACTTTTCTGAAAGTATATTGAGGAGAACTTCTGAATGTGTGAATATAAAACCAACTTCCTTGCTGAAAAATCCAGCTAAAGCCAACCCAAGATGGTTGGCTGGTTTTAGCTGGTCGACCAGCATGGTTTTATAGGGGTTTTGGCCATTTCCAGGCTGGTTTTTTAGCCATTTCCAGCCTGGTCTTAGCTGGTCAGGCTGGGAGTTGACCAGCTAAACCAGCTTGACCAGCCAAAACCAGCTATGTCCAGCTTAAACCAGGCTGGTCAAGCTGGTTTTAGCTGGTTTAAGCTGGTCATTTTCCAGCCTGACCAGCTAAGACCAGGCTGGAAATGGCTGGAAACCAGCCTGGAAATGGCCAAAACCCCTCTAAAACCAGGCTGGTCGACCAGCTAAAACCAGCCAACCATCTTAGGCTGGTTTAAGCTGGATTTTTCAGCAGGGTTTACCTCAATGTGGAGGAAGAGTAAATGATGACAGAACTTTCATTTTTGGGTGAACTATCCCTTTAAAGCAGGGCTGTCCAAACTCGGTCCAGAAGGGCCGGTGTCCTGCATATTTTAGTTCCAACTCCAATTAAACACACCTGAACCAGCTAATCAAGCTCTTTCTAGGTATACTAGAAACTTCCAGGGAGGTGTGTTGAAGGAGGCTGCATGGAGCTAACCTATGCAGGACACCGGATCTCCAGGACTGAGTTTGGACACCCCTGCTTTAAAGCTACTGACAAGGAGGCTAGGAACAGAAAAAACGGGTCTCTAAACACGACAGAAACGCCTATTATTAATATTAGTAACAAATACGTGCATTACTGGCACTGGAGAGACAAATACGAAAACAGCCAACCATGTTTATGCATCAGGGGGCGTGATCTAGAGCACGATAATCTAATCAAGCCTTTAAGACTTAATCATACTAACATACTGCACTGACATATCAAAACATCACATTTAAGTGCTGTTAGTATTTGACAGCACAAAACTACAAAGCTGAGTTGAAATGTGCATTATGCTGTTATGTAAAGGTGCTGCTGGTGTCTGTTTCTCATTAACTACCACCACATGCTGCTACAACACAACTAACCGGGTCTAATAACTAAAGTTGCGATCTACTTAAAGTCAGGAAAACACATTCATACCGAGGACGCAGTTGTGGAGGCAAACAAAACGATGAAGCGAAACGAAAGCAGAAGGTTTAGGCTGTCCTGTGTTTCAGATTTGACACTTAACTGCTAATAGGACAAAGTGAAGGAGACAGACTGCGCATGCGCACTTGTGTCAGCAGCGGAGTGTTTTCTAAATAAAAGTCCTCAGTACGTCAAATAAAGCGGTTTGGTTGTACCATAGAGCTGCCGTCAAATTTTGCTCACCGTGCTAAAGTTTGATTGATGTTTTAAACGTTAAAGCTTTAATGAATAAAATACACTTCGTGTAAGCAAACTAAAGAAAGCAGCATGTGCATTTTACAGTTAAATTATAGGTCAACATCCAAACACACACAGTTACCAGCAGATGTCATCACCTTCACACAATTCTACTGATGACTCTGTTTCGCTAGAAAATTCTTCTTCACTCACTCTAATAAAACGTTGGGTATATTTATTTAACCCAGTAGTTAAGTTAAAAATATTTGGTGCTTTGTTGGGTTATTTTTAGCTTTTGTTGGGTTATTTATTTAATAACTCAACCAGTTGGGTTAAAATTTTTAAATTTCAAAAATCAACTGATTTAACTGACAGAACAGATTTTAGCTCTAACGCCATTATGTTGCTCTTTTTTTTTGCGTGTTACGGAGACACAGCAGAGTGCTCCGCAAGAACTAGTGGTAGTTGCGAAACGTTTAGAGAACGAGGCCATCGACTGCAATGAGAACGACAAAAAGTGCAGGAAGAAACATCACAAAAGAAAGCTGAAGGAGCCAAAGCCTCTTCTGGTGATAGTAAAACCAAAATCTTCTGTCCTGAAGCCCAATGACGAAGACCTACCTGAGCTTTCAGGCATCTCTGGAGACTTCACTCTTCTAGCCACTCACATTAACTCGCTGCCAGAGTCTCCAAAATCATGGCCTGTTCCTCCACGTCCCATTCCTGCAGCAGATGAGCTGTTCTCCCACCGCTGCTCCTCAGTTTATCCTCCTACCAGACGAGCTGCTCCTCTCAGCCCAGTAAAGCCTCAGCTGTGCTCTGCATCTCCAGACATCCTGCTCCTCAACATTGAGGATGAGGAGAAAGAGTGTAGGGAGATCCAAGCCGAGCTGCACTCCCCTGAAAGTCCCCGACCGTTGAGACGAACAATTGCTTGGGAGGATAAAGAGGTGCAATCCTGGATGAGCAAAGTGATGGAGCTCCATCGAAGTGAGGAGGACCTCAGTGAAGCCGGAGACTTTGAGTTTACCTCTCGGTTCTCCATGGTGTCTCCTGAGGGTGCAGTTATTCGTCCTCCTACAAGGCGAGCAGCTCTTCGGAGTCTGTTTCCTGACGCTCATGATGTTGCTGCTCTGCCTGGAGCGTGTCCTTCACTATATCAGATGTTCTCCCGCTCCTCAGTTCGTCCTTCTACAAGACGAGGAGCTCTTCTGAGTGTGTTTCCTGACGCTCATGATGTTGCAGCTCTGCCCGGAGCATGTCCTTCATCATATGAGGATTTCTCCCGCTGCTCTCCAGTTCGTCATCCTATCAGACGGATGGTTGCTTGGGAGGAGGAGGAGAAAGAGGAGGAATATTTGTCGAGTGAAGTGATGGAGCTCCACTCATGCGAGGAGGACCCCAGTGAAGCTGGAGACTTTGCTGGACAAGATTTGACCTCTCAGTTCTGCATGGCGTCTCCAGCTATTCAGCGCAAGAAAGCAAAGTTCAGAGAGGCGGCACTGCATCTGTCCCTCTGGGTCGAGGAGAAGGCAAAGAAAAAGGCGGAGAGGAAACTCCTGAAGGAGAAGGAGAGGAGAGCTAGAGAGCTGCTGTTTCATCGCTACAGGAATGATCCGAAACTAAAGCACCTGTGGGTCAACAAACACAACCTGATCTACTGATGATCCTGATCTTCGTCCCTCCCCTAAATCTCCAAGTCCCCCTGAACCCACTGCACACTCCTCTTGTAAATAAAACATGTGCAAATGCTGAATGATCCCTGAGTCTTCCTGACTGTTAAAAACATGGTTCATGCACAAATAGGGCTACAGAATATATCATTTCAGCATTGATATCGCAAGATGTGCATCCACAGTATTCACATCACATAATCTGTATTGTTGAATCTATTATAGACTAAAGATTAAAGTATTAAAGCATTAAACACTCATGATTTTATGGAGTTTAACCATAAAGTTACTGTTTGAGACAGAAAGCGACTGTCATATTTCCTCGTTCCTCCAAAAGACCGCCCTCAAGAGGCTCTGATTGGCAGTGGTGGAAAGAGTACTGATAAATCATACTCAAGTAAAAGTACTTGTCTAAAAATGTAGTGCAAGTAGAGTAAAAGTATCTGCTGTGATTATTACATAAAGTATGAGTAAAAATTAGCCCTTTTAAAAGTACTCAAGAGTAGTGAGTACTGAGTATTATGCTGTAAAAAGCTGGTGCATTTACATGTAATTTGAGGATATGTGTAAGCGTAACATTCTGTAGTGCATCTAGTTATTGCCCAGCAGGCACACAATGTCATAGGACATTAATATTAGGTTAGATTTAGATTGTGATGTCAGGTGACCAAAATTCAATGTCTAGCCAGCGTCTAAGGACAAAGTTATTTTAATGTACAATAATGACGTCAAATGACGTTGATAATTGGTTGATTTTAGGTTGTTAGAAAGTGATCAAAATCCAACGTCGAGCCAACATCTTAAACCAACGTCATATATGACATCAAATACTGACATTTACTCATCAGATATGGCAACCAAAATCCAACGTCTGATAGATGTCATAGTGGTAACATCCACACAACGTCAAGCTCTAACATCATTAGATGTTGATATTTGGTTGGTTTTAGGTTGGACATAGACGTTGGCCTGCATGATGTTGAGTTCTGATGTCAACCTGATTTTAATTTCCAAACAAAATGCAGCATCCCCATGATGGTACAATGTCAATCTGACATCGCACATGTCTTGAGGTAATTCATTATGATGCAAATGACCTTCTATGTGTGATTTGATTGGACAGGACTGATTTTTTTAATCCCCATAGGCAAGAAAAAATAGTAGTGACTGCAGGTTGAAGGAAAGTAGTGGAGTAAAAGTACAGATACTGCACTAAAAATGTACTCAAGTGAGAGTAAAAGTACACATTTTTAAAACTACTCAGTAAATTACAATTCCTGAGAAAAACTACTCAAATACAGTAATTTGAGTATTTGTAATTAGTTACTTTACACCACTGCTGATTGGTCAGCTAAAATAACGAGCTGTGATTCGCGGATCGGCTCCACATCACCAGAAAAAGGGTCACGTCCAGTCACGCCTCTACTAGCATGCGCTGTGCCTCTGCTGTGTAAAAACTTTAAGCCTGAATCAGACAGAAAATGAAGAGGACACAGCTGAACCTGACGCCTGCTCTCTAAATAAAATCTGACAAGTGTCTTTCACATATATTGCGGTTATAAGCATGTGTAAGTAATATAAAACGTTGAAATATCTTTCAAGAGTTTGTTATTTGAGATGTATAATGCAGGGAAAGAGGTCGCATAGAGAGACACTGCAGCGCTGCTGAAGATTGTGGGTGTTTACAGCGGTTTGACTGATGAATAGGGAATTGTAGCTAAATTGTCAGCGGTGCCAAACAGCATTTCCCGTTTACATCCTTGTTTACGTCCTCGCTACAACATACCGTTAACGCTAGACACTGTGCATGTCATAGATTAATTTTAACAAATAAAAATACTAAAAGGTTGTGGCTCACAATCCACAGCTTCTTCTATTATGGTTGGAGCTGCTCCTTCTTTAAGAAGCGTTTAGCCAAATCCAGCACTGAACTGGGAGAGATTCTGAAAGTTCAATAATGACGTCAAATGACGTTGATATTTGGTTGATTTTAGGTTGTTAGAAAGTGACCAAAATCCAACGTCGAGCCAACATCTTAAACCAACGTCATATATGACGTCAAATACTGACATTTACTCATCAGATATGGCAACCAAAATCCAACGTCTGATAGACGTCATAGTGGTAACATCCACACAACGTCAAGCTCTAACATCATTAGATGTTGATATTTGGTTGGTTTTAGGTTGGACATAGACGTTGGCCTACATGATGTTGAGTTCTGATGTCAACCTGATCTTAATTTCCAAACAAAATGCAGCGTCCCCATGATGGTACAATGTCAGTCTGACATCGCACATGTCTTGAGGTAATTCATTATGATGCAAATGACCTTCTATGTGTGATTTGATTGGACAGGACTGATTTTTTTAATCCCCATAGGCAAGAAAAAATAGTAGTGACTGCAGGTTGAAGGAAAGTAGTGGAGTAAAAGTACCAGTACTGCACTAAAAATGTACTCAAGTGAGAGTAAAAGTACACATTTTTAAAACTACTCAGTAAATTACAATTCCTGAGAAAAACTACTCAAATACAGTAATTTGAGTATTTGTAATTAGTTACTTTACACCACTGCTGATTGGTCAGCTAAAATAACGAGCTGTGATTCGCGGATCGGCTCCACATCACCAGAAAAAGGGTCACGTCCAGTCACGCCTCTACTAGCATGCGCTGTGCCTCTGCTGTGTAAAAACTTTAAGCCTGAATCAGACAGAAAATGAAGAGGACACAGCTGAACCTGACGCCTGCTCTCTAAATAAAATCTGTAAATATGGGCTATGGGGGAAACCAGAGCACCCGGAGGAAACCCACGCGAACACAGGGAGAACATGCAAACTCCTCACAGAAATGCCAACTGACCCAACCGAGGCTCAAACCAGTGACCTTCTTGCTGTGAGGCGATCGTGCTACCCACTGTGCCACCGTGATGCCCTATGATAATGTTATAACTTGGAATTGTGAGTTTATAACTCGGAATTCTGACTATACAACTCATAACTCTGTATAACTCATAACTCTGACTTTAGGGTATAACAGAATTGTGACTTTAAAACTCATAAATCTGACTATATAACTCAAAATTATATCTTTATACTTCAGAATTCTGTCTATAATTGATAATTCTGACTTTATAACTCAGAATTGTGACTTTTAAACTAATAAATCTGACTATATAACTCAAAATGATATCTTTATAACTCAAAATTCTGTCTATAATTGATAATTCTGACTTTATAACTCAGAATTGTGACTTTTAAACTAATAAATCTGACTATATAACTCAAAATTATATCTTTATACTTCAGAATTCTGTCTATAATTGATAATTCTGACTTTATAACTCAGAATTGTGACTTTAAAACTCATAAATCTGACTATATAACTCAAAAGGATATCTTTATAACTCAAAATTCTGTCTATAATTGATAATTCTGACTTTATAGCTCGAATTGAGAGTTTGTATCACGAAATTCTAAGATGAAAAGTCGCAATAACCTTATTTTTTTTTAATTCAGATGAAACACTTCGTTCCACCTTAAGAGAATGGCGCCCCTACTGAGAGAGTCTCTCTACAGCACATTCACAGTTCACACACCGAGCCCGCCTGTCCTGCTGACAGAGAGCAGGAAACTTTGAGCTGTCAAAACACCTCGCGAGCCCGTCACTTCACTTATGATCCCCGTTTGCACAACTTACACCATTTCTGCTGCTGTTTTGTCCGCAGACCCCGTTTTAAAACAAGAAAAATGTCAGGTAGTCCAAAATTCGTGAGTCCTTTCCACAGACCGCACTGTTTATCCGCCGCTGCGCCCGCCGGACAAGCCAAACTCACACACCCTGGAAAGGCCATTTTAGCTGGTAAGTGACTTTATTTTTTTGCTTGTGAAACACTGAAGAAACAAAGGTTTGTGTTAATGTTGTGGCTGACTCCAGAGCAGCAGTTTTTGCACTGTCATCCACACTGTTTACAGTCCTCTGCTGACTTGCTCTGATCCCCTACAGGGCTGTAGTCAACATCACTACACAGGCGAGTATTATTGAGTGGACTGTGATATGTGTGTGTGTGTGTGACTCATTCAGATTGCTTTTTCACTGGAACTGGTTAAAAGTTACCCATGAACTCTATTACAAAGTTACTACAGAACTTTGTTGTGTTTATTGAGGTAAAGTTGGTTTTATATTTGCACATTCATTCAGTGACAACTTGTAACACGCTCCCTATATTGTTTACCATGGTACCTTGAATATTGGGTCTGAAATAGCATGCAAGTATGACTTCAAAACAACATTAGCACTATTAAATCGACTGAACAGTGTTGTACTTTGATAGCCATTGGTTGCTAATATGATTTCCTCATTTTTGAGGAGAAAGTCCGAATGTGCAAATATAAAGTCAAATTTACCTCAGTGTTGTCTTTGTGTGTATATAATAATGTAACAGTCCTGGAGTTACAACCATGCCTGTGATAAATGTGTCAAAAAGTCTTAGGAAAACATGTCACATTACAGCCCAAAATCAAAAGAGATTATCATTTTGCATTTTCATTACATTTAAAATTCTGCATTACATTATTTAACCTTTATTTACCTAATTAATTTAATATCTTACTAATATCATGAAATTCTTTGGACATTTTCTCTCAAATTTGCAACTAATTTGTAATAACGTAGTTTTAACAACATATCTGTATGTATATTAAATGGTCAATTCTCCAAAAGTGGGATTATATATGTATACAGTACCTATTACTATTGCACCATATAACTTTATAACTAGAAATTGTGACATAAAATCTCATAATTCTGACTATATAATTCAAAATTATGACGTTATAACTTGCAATTGTGACTTTATATTTCAGAAATATGGCAATACATTATTATTTAAGCATTATTTACCTAATTAATTTGATATCTTACTTATATCTTGACGTTCTTTGCACATTTTCTCTCAAATTTGCAATTAATATGTAATAACATAGTTTTAACAACATATGTACAATAAATGGTCAATTCTCCAAAAGTGGGACTTTATATATATATATATAAATATACCCATTACTATTGTTTCAAATCACTCACAATTATGACGTTATAACTTGCAATTGTAACTTAATATTTCAGAAATATGGCATTACATTATTATTTAAGCTTTATTTACCTAATTAATTTGATATCTTACGGATATCTTGACGTTCTTTGCACATTTTCTCTGAAACTTGCAACTAATGTCATAACGTCTTTTAACAACATATATATATAATTATTTATTTATTTATTTATTTGTTTTTTTAATGATCAGTTCTCCAAAAGTGGGTATCTATATATATATATATATATATATATATATATATATATATATATATATATATATATATATATATATATATATATATATATATATTACTATTGTTTTAAATCACCATATAACTTTATAACTTGAAATTGTGACATTATATCTCAGAATTCTGACTATATAACTCAAAATTACGACGTTATAACTTGCAATTGTGACATTGTATCTCTGAATTAAGGCATAACCTTTATTTACCTAATTAATTAGATATTTTACTGATATCTGGATGTTCTTTGCACATTTTCTTTCAATTTGCAATTAATATGTAATAATGTAATTTTAATAGCATATATATGTATATTAAATGGTCAATTCTCCAAAAGTGGGAATATATATATACCATAACTCAAAATTATGACATTATAACTTGCAATTGTGACTTTATATCTCAGAAATATGGCATTGCATTATTATTTAAGCTTTATTTACCTAATAAATTTGGTATCTTACTGATATTTTGACGTTCTTTGCACATTTTCTCTCTAATTTGCTATTGATATGTCATAACGTTGTTTTACAACATATATGTATATATTTTTAAAATGATTAATTCTCCAAAAGTGGTAATATATATATATATATATATATATATATATATATATATATATATATATATATATATATATATATATATATATATATATATATATATATATATATATATATATATATATATATATATATTACTGTTGATTTAAATCACCATACATTCAATGTACACTTCACTTCAAATGCACACCTCAAAAAAACTTCATACTTTAATAAAATGTCATTAATTTGTTTTATGGTTAATAAAAGTGACAAAAGTACTTGATTATCATAAAATGAAAAGTAAAGAAGGTCTCAATTTTAAATACAAAATATATTTCTATTGATTTTTGGGGTAAAATATAACCCAGACATGTTCTACACTTTCTTTTATTGATGATCTTTTTCTTTATCACTGTTATCCATAAAGGCCCTTTGAATTAAGTTGATAAAATAAATCAATATAGTTGATAAACAAAAAATCCAGCTAAAAGTAATTAGCTACTTTACTTTAAAAATAATGAGCAAACATGTTGCCTTACAAGCAACAAGTTTCCCAGCAAGCATTTTTTGTTTTTTAAAAGACATCTAATAGATGTCTAAACACAGTCGTCTTGGCTAAAACAAGGCTAAATTTTGACTGTCAGTGAAAATCTAATAGACATCTAGGCCAAAACTAAGACTAGTCATCAAATAAACAGAAATGAATGACTACACATACAAAGTCTGTCTTATTTGTCTATTTGAGGACTAGTCTAGTTTTGGGCTATTCTTAGATGTCTATTCGATTTTCACTGACAGCCCAAGTTTAGCCTTGTTTTAGCCAAGCTGTCTAAAATTAGATGTCTATTAGACGTCTATTAAACACAAAATTGTTTGCTGGGTTTACTTAAAAAAGTAAGTAAACCTTTTGTATCTCAGAACAAAGTTGACTTACTTAATTTTTATAATTATGCACATACTTAAGGCAACAAAGTTACTCACTTTTTTTTAGTAATGTCAACTAATCACTATGTTATCTACAATGTAAAAAATGCTGGGTTCCACACTGTCCCTTCATGTCATCCCAATGCAAATTTATCAAGTTAACTCAATGGTTATTGCAATTTTAAGTTGATTGAACATAAAACAATTAAGTTGATCAAAAAATACCTAATTTTAAAGCTCATGTTATATAGTTTGAACAAGCAGCAACAATATGTATTTTGAGTGTATGTAATTATCATTTGGAGTTATTAAACAACAAACAGGATCAATTATTGTATTAAATAAGAATACTAATAATTATAAAATCATTGATAATAACCAGGGCTGCACAATATATTGTTTCAGCATCGATATCGCAATCCACAATAATCACATCGCAAGACGTGCAATATTGAGTCTGAATTATAGTTGACCAGGAGCTCCAGAACACATGAGATTTATAATATCACTGCTAAGTTTAATCATAATAGAGTGAAGGTTTAGCATATGCATGTGTTTTTGCCGGTGACTGAGCATTTCAAGGGAGTTTAAAACATTTGTGTAACAAAGATTAAATGTATTTAATTACTTATACAGAATTTATCAAATTTATGCCATAAAAAAGTTTTTTTTACTTAAATTATTGTCTAATTATCTACATTTCAAAGCGAAAACAAGATTATTTTCCCCCATTTTCAGATAATTTAGCTTGTTTTAAGTAAAAACTCTTAATTTTGACATTATTTTTTACAATTTTTACTCGATCTAAGATATTTGGTCTAGAAATGAGACACAGCAAAGTAAGAAAAGCATAATTTGCATTGTGATTATGCAGTTTCTATAACTGAATTCTATTAAGACTCCCAGAAAATCCTCAAATAGTGCTTTTCAAACCATTTCGTTGAACTGTATTCATATCGCAATATTTATTGCAGAAAAATAATCAGATTAATATCAGATTTTTCCAAAATTGTGCTGCCCTAATAATAACTTTGTTTAGTTTCGTGCTTATTTTTTTTATATATTATTTGATTGATTCGTTTAATTTCATTCGCCAAATATGATAACCCTAACCCAAACACACTCAAAAAATTATATTTTGTTGTTTGTTCAAACTAATTGATTAAAATGAGCTGAAACAACACAATTCCCGAGATTTCATTGGGACAACTTAATTGTTTTATGTTCATCTTAAATTTGTAAAAACTAAGAAGTTCACTTAATTCCTTTATGTTGTCGCAAAACAAATCGATTGTGTGGAGCACAATCCTTTAAAATTCAGTCTTTATTTTGTTCAGTCTTTGGCATTTATGGATAACTTTGTTGCCTTTAATAAGTAGCTGTAGAGTGTAGTTATATTTTCCACTCCTCCGCCGAAGTGTCCCTAGTTAGTGTGGGTAATGTCTTGCCAGTGCACAGTTAATGAGAAGCTCACAACAGTTCCATTCACGTCAAATTATGCGCTGCATGAACCTAATTCTGGTGTCAGTAATTGCTCAGTGGAGCGGTAAATGTGTGCTGGATGCATGATGAAATGATGGCCTGACGACAGAGCCTGTGGCATGGACACATTAACACAGTAACATGGAATGCAGTCGGTCTGTGAGTCTCGTTCTTGCCAAATATGTGGCTAACAGTTTGAACACGCAACTACAAGCATACTTAATTATGAAACTGTAGATTTGCATTTGATGGATGCGGATGTTTGCCCTGCGTTGTCTCTTTTCCCTGTTTGTGTTCGTGTTAACAATTAAAGGGACAGTTCACCCATAAATTAATATTTTCTCACCATTTACATACGGTCAAGTGGTTCTGAACTTATCCTGAAGCTATGGAGCTAGATTAGTGTCAATAATAATTCTTGCAAAAAACAAGATGTACTAATGCAGAGCCAAACTCACATGCATAAAACCAAATTTATGTGTACAGTATATATATATATATATATATATATATATATATATATATATATATATATATATATATATGTATATATATATATATATATATATATATATATTTACTTTTCGACTTTCGTCCCTTTATTAAATAGGGGTTGCCACAGCGGAATGAACTGCCAACTCATGACTGGGAAACACTCACACACTCTCATTCACACACATACAATACGGACAAGTTAGCTTACCCAATTCACCTATAGCACATGTCTTTGGACTGTGTGGAAAACTAGAGGTTTACAGGTGTTCATTTTGATGTTGAACACAAAACAAGTTATTCTGAAGAATGTTGGAAAATTTATGGAGCTATATTAGTGTCAATAATAATTCAAGGAAAAAAAGATGAACAAATGCATAGTCAAATTCACATGCATGAAAGCAAATTCACATGTACAAAATATTATTAAATATAAACAAAAACTATTTCCCTGCAATATCGCTTTATGTTGTCTTTTTTATGTTCAACACAAACCAAGATATCCTAAAGAATGTTGGAAAAAAATTATGGAGATAGATTAGTCTCAATATTAATTCAAGAAAAAATATGACGTACAAAACCAAATTCATGTGCACAAAAAAAAAAATATATATATATATATTTGTTTTTAATTATATTTTTTAAATTAATTAGTTTTAAATAATTGTCTTTCATATATATATATATTCATTTATTCATTTTCTTTTCGGCTTAGTCCCTTTATTAATCCGAGGTTGCCACAGCGGAATGAACCGCCAACTTATCCAGCATGTGTTTTAGGCAGCGGATGCCCTTCCAGCCGCAACCCATCTCTGGGAAACATTCACACACACTCATTCACACTCATACTCTATGGACAATTAAGCCTACCCAATTCACCTATACCTATATATATATATATATATATATATATATATATATATATATATATATATATAGGAAATCTATTTCCCTGAGTTATCTGTTTACTTTTTTATGTTAAACACAAAGCAAGACATTCTGAAGATTGTTGGAAAAAAGTTATGGAGATAGATTATGCTCAATAATAATTCATGCAAAAACACAGTATACAAAACCATATTCAAGTAGACAAAATATTATATATATATATACTTTATTTCGTTCATTTTTGTTTTGCGTGATTTATTATTAAGACAAATCTAGCCCCATAAAAAGCAGACATTGAGATCCATGGTAGGAAAAAAAAAATACTATGGAAGTCAATGTTTTTTTTTGGAACACTCTTCAGTATATCGTCATTTGAGTGTGTTTTCGGAAGAAAAAAACTCAGACAGGTTTTGAACAAGTAAAAACATTTTTCAAATATTTTCCAAGTGAGAGAAGATTTGTTTTTTCAAGACATTTTTAAGCACAATAGTTTTAATAACCAATTTAATAACAAACCTCTTTTGTCTTTACCATGATGAGAGGACATAATATTTTTATACTAGTGTTAGTTTTAAGTGCAATTTAAAGGCTTAACTTAATTTTTTGACCTTAATTTATTTTATCTAAAGTGATAACTTCATTTAAAGTATACCAAGAAAGAAACTAAAACAGCTTTTGAAAAATTTAAGGGAGTTTAAACGATGATAGAACTGATATTTTTGATTGAACTATCCTTTTAATTGCTAATTCCATACATTTTTGTCTTCATGATTTATTAAAAGAAAAGGCTGATAAAATTGACCACAATTTTTTTATCTAAAGTGTTATATTCCTTTGAGTACATTAAGAAAGAAACAAAAACAGCTTTTGAACAAGTAAACGGTGACAGAATTTTAATTTTTGGGTCAACTATCCGTTTTTAATTAGTAATGCCAAACATTTTTGTCTCCATGCTTAATAATTAGAACTTGCTCCACCACCAAAACAATGTTCCTTTGGGCTAATTTGTCAATTAAAGACCAGTAATACCAGTGCTCCAGCATGAATGGATGGCTCAGCAGAAAACACCACGTCACACCATAAACACACGGCCATTGATTGCATCATAGAGGCTCACTTTGTTTGATTTTCAAGCAGGATTAGGTGTGTCATTCATCAGTAAGGAGTTCAGTAAGGATCAAACGTGTCTCGCTTCTCTCATAGTTCACATAGTAAAGGGATTTTTGTGTTTATTTGCTAGTTATATGTGGAGCAATCTGAGTTTGGCCATGACATTTCCCCTAGTACTGATACAGCGGGTAGTGTCATGTAATTCTACGAAAAGGAACTAGTAGTATCCAGTGGTGTAAAGTAAGAAATGACAAACACTCAAATTACTGTAATGGAGCTTTTCTCAGGAATTGTAATTTTACTTTCCCTTGAGTACATTTTTAGTGCAGTATCGGTACTTTTTCCTTCAATCTGCAGTCACTACTTTGTTTTTTCTTGTCTATTTGGGTTAGAAAAATCAGTCCTGTGATTCCTGTCCAATCAAATCACACAAAGAAAGTAAATCGCATCATACTGAACTACCTTAAGACATGCAGCAAACTATTTGCAAGCATTAAAAGTGTCCAAGAAGATGTCCAAAATCTTTACACGCAATGACACAGAGACTGTTTAAACTGCATGTCACTGATGAGAAGAGGACAGATGTTTTATGTATAAATGCACTACAGAATATTACGTTTACACACACACACATCAGCCATTCACAGTGTAATACTCATTACTCACTACTCTTGAGTACTTTTAAAAAGGCTACTTTTTAATCATACTTTGAGTAATATTTACAACAAATACTTTTACTCTACTTGCACTACTATTTTTGGGCAAGTTATGGTACTTTAACTTAAGTATGATTTTTCATTACCCATCACTGGTAGTATTAGTGGTCTTAACCTCTTTTAACTATTATAATAAAGTCGCTATATAAAGTAACTTTTAAAAAACTATTGTAATAAGTTGCTTCCAAAATGATACTGTGGTTATAATTCTTTTTTTTTTTCTCAACTCTATTTATAGGATAGATATCAGACATTTTAGAATATTATTGTACAGTTTGACACATGAAGGAAAGGAAACAAGGATCCAAAATGATTGTGACAATTATTGATATATATATACACACACACACACACACACACATTGTTTTTGTGAAAAGTGGGTACATTACATAGGCTTCTATTCATTTTCTACAGATCAAACCGTATATTATATTGCCCTCACCCCACCCTACCCCTAAACCCAACCATCACAGGAGACAGTGTACAGCTTTACTCCCTGAACAAACTCATCCTGTGTGATTTAGAAGCTTTTTGAGAAGTGAGGACGTCACCAATGTCCTCATATTTTACCTCCTTTTTGTAATACCTGTGTCATACCCATGTCATTATACAGATTTGTGTCCTGATATATCACAAAAACACGTACACACACACACACACACACACACACACACACACACACACACACACACACACACACACAGTTAAAGTCAGAATTATTAGCCCCCCTATTTATTTTTTCCCCAATTTCTTTTTAACAGAGAGAAGATTTTTTTTTCAGCACATTTCTAAACATAATACTTTTAATAACTCATTTCTAATAACTGATTTATTTTATCTTTGCCATGATGACAGCACATAATATTCATTCATTCATTCATTTTCTATTCGGCTTATTCCCTTTATTAATCCGGGGTCGCCACATCGGAATGAACCGCCAACTTATCCAGCACATGTTTTATGCAGCGTCGCCAGCACATAATATTTTACTAGATAATTAATTAGGTTAACTAGGCAGGTTAGGGTAATTAGGCAAGTTATTGTATAATGATGGTTTGTTCTGTAGACAGTCAAAAAAGAATATTGCTTAAGGGGGCTAATAATATTGACCTTAAAATGGCTTTAAAAAAATTTAAAACTGCTTTTATTCCAGCCGAAATAAAACAAATAAGACTTTCTCCAGAAGAAAAAATATTATCAGACATACTGTGAACATTTTCTTGCTTTGTTAAACATCATTTAGGAAATATTTAAAAAATAAAAAAAATTCAAAAGGGGGCTAATAATTCTGACTTCAACTGTATATATATGACGTGTGTTTGGATAAAACTGAATATAGTTGGCCACACTTCATTATTATTGTTCATTTATTCGTTTGCTGGAAATTAGAACTGAATTTAACAATAGTTTTGAAACAAATCTTTGAGCTTAACAAATGAAATAAAATATGTAGGCTAATGGATGTCTTCAGTGGAGTGAGTACAACACTGTTTCCTTACTCCACCAAAGTAAAGGAGTAAAGTAAAGAGTAAAAGTAAAATAAAGAGAAAGTAAAGAGGTTGAATGGAGGAGGCTCGTTCTTTATCCTCACACTGCAGATGCCGTTTAACTGTTTTCTCACTAGTGAAGCGTTCAGTTTTTCCACTTACAAAGTCCACCATGTAAATAGCAAATGCACCATGGCATGACACAACGGACTCTTAATGGGAAGTTGAACAAAAATAATTCAATATATTCACGCTCTATAAAAACAATATTTTACCTTTGAGTAAATTTATTTTTTGTTCTTTGGGCAGAATAAATATTTTGTTTAATATTAAGTTACATTTTTCAACCAAGTCAAAACTAATTTTAGGGAAATGTATGAATTTAGCTGTAACAAATTACAGTAGGAGGCACAATGGCTTAGTGGTTAGCATTGTGGCCCCACAGCAAGAAGGTCGCTGGTTCGAGCCCCGGCTGGGTCAGTTGGCGTTTCTGTGTGGAGTTTGCATGTTCTCCCCGTGATGGCGTGGGTTTCCTCCGGGTGCTTCAGTTTCCCCCACAGTCCAAACACATGCGCTATAGGTGAATTGGATTAGCTAAATTGGCCGTAGTGTATGAGTCTGAATGAGAATGTATGGATGTTTCCCAGTACTGGGTTGTGGCTGGAAGGGCATCCGCTGCGTAAACATATGCTGGATATTAAGTTGGCAGTTAATTGTGGTGACCTCAGAAATAAAGACTAAGCTGAAGGAGAATGAATGAATGAATGAAATGACAGTAATTAGGTTTAGGTTGATTCAAAGCAAAGCAAAATTATACTCTGATCTAGGGGTAAAAATGTAAATTTGTTTTTTCATAATAAAAATCGATGTTGTACCGAAGTTAAAAAAATAATAAGTATTATTTATTTATTATTATTATTAGTCTTTATAGTAAACAATATCATTATTCATTCATTCATTTTCTTGTCGGCTTTGTCCCTTGCGGGGTCGCCACAGCGGAATGAACCACCAACTTATCCAGCACGATTCCACGCAGCGGATGCCCTTCCAGCCGCAACCCATCTCTGGGAACTTCCACACACACATTCACACTCATACACTATGGACAATTTAGCTTACCCAATTCACCTGTACCGCATGTCTTTGGACTGTGGGGGAAACCGGAGCACCCGGAGGAAACCCACGCGAACCCAGGGAGAACATGCAAACTCCACACAGAAACGCCAACTGACCCAGCCCAGCCGAGGTTCGAACCTGCGACCCAGCGACGTTCTTGCTGTGAGGCAACAGCACTACCTACTGCGCCACTGGGTTGCCCCACAATATTATTACTTTAATATTTTTTTTTCTTGGGCACAATAAATATTTTTGGTTTAGTCTAAATTTAATTTTGAATTTTGAACCAAAGTTAAACTATACTTTGAGGAAATACTAAAGATTTTAGCTGTAACAAATTACAGTAATTGGTTTAAGTTTAAGTATAATTCTTTCAGTGTTTTCCCTCAGGGCAGTTTCTGTGGCTCAAATAAGGAAACCAGCAGGTCAGACAGGCTGAACATTTGAGCCGATTTCCTGTCGTTTTACCTGTATGAGTCAGAAATGCACTTGTCAGTTATGTTCAGACCTGCTAAACTGGTATAAAATGATTTAGTTAGGAAAACATGTCTGTAAGTATTAACACAAAACCCTGAGACATTATGAGATCATACAGGTGTGACGAAACAACATCAGTTCAGGGAATCAGCAGAAACAATGAGGAGAAATTATAGTTTTGGGAAACGTGTCAGGGAAAATTGATTGCAATGTGAAAGGATTCATTCATTCATTTTCCTTCGGCTTAGTCTCTTTATTCACCACAGCGGAATGAACCGCCAACTTATCCAGCATATGTTTTACACAGTGGATGCCTTTCCAGCTGCAACCCAGTACTGGGAAACATCCATATACTCTCACATTCACACACACTCATACACTACGGCCAATTTAGTTTATTCACTTCCCCGATAGGGCATGTGTTTGGACTGTGGGGGAAACCGGAGCACCCGAAGGAAACCCACGCCAACACGGGGAGAACATGCAAACTCCACACAGAAACGCCAACTGTCCTGTCCAGGACTTAAACCAGTGATCTTCTTGCTGTGAGGCGACAGTACTAACCACTGAGCCACCGTGTCGCCCCGCATTGTGAAATTATTCATTCATTTTCTTGTCGGCTTAATCCCTTTATTCATCTGGGGTCGCCACAGCGGAATTACCCGCCAACTTATCCAGCACATTTTTACACAGCGGATGCCCTTCCAGCCACAACCCATCTCTGGAAAACATCCACACACTCATACACTACGGACAATTTAGCTTACCCAATTCACCTGTACCGCATGTCTTTGGACTGTGGGGGAAACCGGAGCACCCGGAGGAAACCCACGCGAACGCAGGGAGAACATGCAAACTCCACACAGAAACACCACCCAGCCGTGGTTTGAACCTGACCTAGCCGAGGTACGAACCTGCGACCCAGCGACGTTCTTGCTGTGAGGCGACAGCACTACCTACTGCGTCACTGCGTCGCCATCATTGTGAAATTAATATTTTGTCATTTTGCACAACACCGATCAAAATGACTGTAATTTATTACAGGTAAAATTTGTAGTTTTTCTAAAAGTGTAATTTAACTTTGAATTAACAATTAAATTCAATCTAAATCAAAAATATGTATTGTGGTCAAGAAAAAAAATGTACATTCACACAGAGTAAAAATATGGTTTAGTATAGAGATGACTAAATATATTTGTAACCTTAAATCAAAGTATAATCTTGCTTTGGACCAACCTAAAAAAAATTTATAAATTACCCTCAAATTATAGTTTGGACTTGGTTAAAACAGAAAAATGTCATTTAATATGACTCAAAATATTTATTCTGCCCAAGAAAATATTTTTTTTTAGTCTTTTTAAAATTAAATTAAATCTAAATCAAAAAAATATATATTTATTGTGATCAAGAAAAAGATTACAATCCACAAAGTAAAAAAATTGTTGGCGGTTCATTCTGCTGTGATAATAATAATAAAAAAATGTACAAACACAGCCCTAATTGTTTTTCTATATGATTTCGCCACTTGACTTCTGATTTAGTCATTTTTGAAACATAAATTTTAAACATTTTTGAAATTCATTCATTCATTTTCTTTTCGGCTTAGTCCCTTTATTAATCTGGGGTCGCCACAGCGCAATGAACCGCCAACTTATCCAGCATATGTTTTACGCAGCGGATGCCCTTCCACCTGCAACCCAGTACTGGGAAACACTCATAAAGTCTCATTCACACACATACACTACGGTCAATTTTAGCCTACCCAATTCACCTATAGCGCATGTTTTTGGACTGGGGGGGAAACTGGAGCACCCGGAGGAAACACGCGAACACGGGGAGAACATGCAAACTCCACCCAGAAATGCCAACTGACCCAGCCAAGGCTCGAACCAGTGACTTTCTTGCTGTGAGGCGACAGATCCACCGTGCCGCCAACAATTAAACAACGTAAAAACTATTTTAAGAATTCTGAGCAAGCAGCAAAAGTCAATTTTTGAGTGAAAAGATTTAGAACTTGTAGATAAAGTCATCGAAGTACCTTCAACTAAAAAATGCTGCATTGTAGAGTTTCTGAAGAGATCTTTGCAGTGTTTTTGTGATCGGATTTGACAAAATACAAAAATATGCCTTCTAAATATCTGAAAATGTTCAATATGAACTCAGACAATTCGCATCAAGTCATCAGAGCTGCTATCCACAATCATTTTATGCTTACAGTATATAAATTTACTTTATGATTCATTTGCAGGGTGTCCGCAGGGTCTTAAAAAGTATTAAAAGTTGATAAATCAATATGAGAAAATGAAGGCCCTTAAAAGGTATTAAAAAGTCTTAATCGTGTTTTATGAGGTCTTAAATTAATTCAAGTTTTGTCCAGAGTGTTTGACTCCAAAAAAGCAAAAACATATTTATTTTCCTCCTAATATTAACAATGGCGCGCTTGATCCACGCGATTGGTTTAGGCCGGGGCATGTCCGACCAAGCTCCTCCGTCCGGGTGACGTCATGTAATTTACGACAAACGCGGTAAGGTGATGCGACACACTCCACATGTAGCGAAACCATAGAGCGAAACAAAGGGAAAATGTAAGTTTTCGTACCCCTGGTTGCAGAAAGACGAGTTTAAACAATGGCTGAAACTTGTCGCTGAAAACAACCATGTCATTTATTCTTTCAAGCTTTGTTTCTACCAAGCTTATCTGAGTTCTGTTGCATGATTGTGCTCCATTCATCTATTTAACTACAACTGTTTATTAAGTTAAAGGTTTGATACTGATTAGAACTTGAAGTGGCGATGAGGTCTTAAAATAATCTGAGAAAGTCTTTAAAAAGTCTTAAAAAGGGATTGAAATTACCTTTAAGATTCCTGCATATACCTTAATTTCTGTTTATCTTAACTGAAACACCTCAGACAATGTTATTACTTAAGTGACAAATAACTCTCCTAAGCTATGAAAGAGCCAACTCTGAGGACTAATGTTTACTTCTGGAACGTATATAGTGTATATACAGTTGAAGTCAGAATTAGTAGCCCTCCTCAATATTTTTCTCCCAATTTCTGTTTAAAGTAAAGAAGATTTTTGTTAAACACATTTCTAAACATAATAGTTTTAATAACTCATCTCTAATAACTGATTTATTTTATCTTTGCCATGATGACAGTAAATAATATTTGACTAGATATTTTTCAGGATGCTAGTATTCAGCTTAACGTGACTGAACTAGGTTAATTAGGCAAGTCATTGTATAACAGTGCTTTGTTCTGTAGACAATCCAAAACAAAAAATGCTTAAAAGCAGAAGTTCCCAAACTTTTCAGCCCGTGACCCCCAAGATAACAATGCCAGTGACTTGTGACCCCCAATATCCTCTGAGGTGGTTATAAATACAGAAACCTTGCATGCAATAGCGCACACACACCAATAGACCCAAGTCTATTCTTGGTTTAATTTTTTGTAATGTATGTCAGTGCTGTAAATGTGCCAGAAAGTTTAACCTGGTGTTATAAAATCAGTCTGCTGCATCTGACGCTATTGCTGTGTCTTTAATATAATGTAATTACCCCAGGGGGTCGCAATCCAATAGAACTAGTAACTATAAGCTATAGTAACTATATAGTACAGTATATAGTAAATATAAATGACTATTTTTTCTCTTCAATAGGTTATGGATAAAATATGCTAATTCTTATGGTTTAATAAAAATAAATAGATTTTTGGAAATCACCAGGCGACCCCCCTTCATTGTCCTGCGACCCCTCGGGGGGTCCCGACCCCCACTTTGAGAACCACTGCTTAAGAGGGCTAATAATATTGACCTTAAAATGCTTTTATTCTAGTCGAAATAAAACAAATAAGACTTTCTCCAGAAGAAAAAATATTATAGGAAATACTGTAAAAAATTCCTTGCTCTGTTAAACATCATTTGGGAAATATTTAGAAAGGAAAAGAAAATTCACCGGAGGGCTAATAATTGACTACTTTAAAAGTAGTAATGTCTGCTTGTTGAAATGTTTATATGGTTGTTCACCTGAAGCTCCTCTACACACACACACACACACACACACACACACACACACACACACACACACACACACACACACACACACACACACACACACACACACACACACACACACACACACACACACACACACACACACACTCAGTTAAACAAGTGCAAAAGTGTCAGTAAAGTTGCGATCTGATTAAAGAGGAGGACGTTTGTTTCTCAGTCACACCCGTCAGTGCCAGCAGTAAGGGGGCGGACCCTTATAGCCAATAAGAAGATAGACACGCCTCCTTTACTGCCGCCTGCAGCTGAGCTGCAGATGTGCTCAACACACACTTAAGGTGGAGACGCAAATCTGATCCATAAACCATTTGTTATCCATTGAGGCGAACATTGCTTGAAAAATGTCACTTTAGATTTCTATTCTATTTCTATCAAATACAAGCAGGGTACAAATGATAAATGTAGTAATGTTAATGTTAAAAGGAATGTTTTTTGGTAATTCTGTGTAATAAATGCTTCAGGGAGCCACATTTATCTATCTATTTAAATGAGATCTAATTTATTCATGAAGCATATTTACGTTTTCAGTGTTTTGATGGATATTTAATGTATTCTAAGCAACAGTATCCTCGGATTACCTATTTTAGAAGTTACTGTTGGTCAAACTATATAAACTATGCATCCGAATTGGCTTTACTTTTACGCTATAACTAGATACAAACACCTATTTTACTGGAAAAGTGTCTTGTGAACACTTACAATGTCTTTTAGTGCTGTAGATCTGCCGCTTTCAGACTTGAATGATTTTTTTCTCGCTTACTGATTAGGTGACATTATGCATTCACAATGGTATGAACCGTTATAGGGGTGGACAAATGTAATGTCATTTTCATCCACTTATCCGGTTCCGGGTTGCGGGGGCAGCAGTCTTAGGAGAGAACTCCAGACTTCCCTCTCCACAGACACTTCCTCCAGCTCCTTCAGGGGGATCCCGAGGCATTCCCAGGACATAGTCCCTCCAGCATGTCCTGGGTCTTCCCCGAGGCCTCCTCCCGGTGGGACATGCCTGGAACACCTCTCTAGGTAGGTGTCCAGGAGGCATCCGAAACAGATGCCTGAGCCACCTCAGCTGGCTTCTCTCGATGTGGAGGAGCAGCGGCTCTACTCCGAGCTCCTCCTGGGCGGCAGAGCTCCTCACCCTATCTATAAGGGTGTGCCCTGCCACCCTGCGAAGGAAACTCATTTGAGCCGCTTGTATCCGAGATCTTGTCCTTTCGGTCATGACCCAAAGCTTATGACCATAGGTGAGAGTAGGAACATAGATTGACCGGTAAATTGAGAGCTTTGCCTTTCGGCTCAATGACAAATGTATACTTATATTATGTATTATTTTTATTATTAATAATATTATTTAAGATACAGATCAAAGAAAATCATTTCTCGCGCTTAAAGTGCTGACCCCCCATACATCTTGTTTTGACATCTTTCAAGGGGGTCAAGCGTTAATTAGGAGAGTATATTAGAGCTGAAGATCTTTGCCCGAACCCGACGGGACCCGGCGGGTTCGGGTGGGTTCGGGTTTAATTTCTATCATTTTAGACAGGGTCGGGCTGGGCTTGGCTTGCGCAGTAAACGAATAGTCATGTGATGCACTTCAATTAGCGCGAGAAAGTAATCAAATCATTTGTTACAACATTAAAATCCATCCCTGCAAAGGTGAAACAAATGATGACAGAGAAGTGAAAAAGAGCAAATTTTGACTGCGGTCAGGCCAGCCGCCAGTCCAAAAAGAACAGTCATTCTAGCCGCCAAGGTATTTGTGCGGTCACTCATACACTGTATTACGGTAGAGCGCTAAAGAGCAATGTACTGTATGTACAGCTAGCTGACAGGGAAGATGACGAGGTCGCTCGCTGCATTGAAACTGGTGTCATGGAAAATTAAATGGATGTTCTTGGCAGGTAGAAGATGAACAAACAGTCCTACCCAAAACTTGCAAAATTAGCCAGATCAGAACTATGCATCTCGGCCTGTAGCAGAAGCAGTGAAACGTATTCGGTACGCAGCATCCTGAGCCCAGGACTGCGCTAAAGCCATTTACAGTGGGTTCAATAATGTACCTGCACAAAAAAGCACATAGCCTAATCTTGGTGAGTAAAGGGTTTTTAAATTATAAATAAATATTATTAAACCATAAAATCATAATGTAGACAGAGTATACAGGCTAATGTTGGCATTATTCGTTTGTTATTCAGCCTCACCGTCGCCTTAAGGCCAGATTGTTAAGAGAAGTGGCGAAACAAATCCCGCAGAGCCTTTATCTTAATTTCGTTATTGCCAAATACCCGTCATAATTTATCATTTATTTTAATTTAATTTGTTAGGAAAGACTTCTTTTCATTGATGTGTTGGCCAATTTAAAGGCTAAGTCTATGTACCTATGCCTATTTAGAGTGCTGAGATGTTACGATGTTACAGAGGACTTATTTTATTTCTTTGTTCCAACTTCCAAGTGGCCTATAGCCTATGTTTGTTACGAATAAATTATGTTAAAACATATAAATGACTCGTTCTTGAAAAAAGGCAAAAGAGCTGTGTGCATGTGCACATTTGAATAATGTCGGGTTATTAACGGGTTCGGGTTTTATAAAGCTGTTAATCAAAATCTCGGGCTCGGGCTGAATTCTGTCGGGCTCGGACCCTATCGGGCCCAATTTTTATGGCCCGATTTTCAGCTCTAGAGTATATTCCCCCGAACTCCCCTGTAATCCACACCCAGAATACAAGATGTTTTGTCAGTATCGCATAGGGATGCACCGATCCCGATACTTGGATTGGATATCGGTTAGTTACTGCATATTTTTGCTGGATCGGGTATCGGCCAGTTGGTGGGCGGCCCCTGGTGGTTTGGTGGTATGGGTTGTGTATAGGCAGGCTCTGCTCTTTAATGTTTATTGCCACCCTTCAGAGAAAGACTGAAAATACAGGAATAATACGGGAAAATACCTTTATGGGATGATAGCGGGATAGAACTGTAAAGTACGGGAGAATCCCAGGAAAAACGGGAGGGTTGACATGTATGATGATAGAACATTTGATTTGTACAAATTGTCCTTTAAAAATGGCACACAAAATAATCCTTGTTTTATAATTGTGGCTTATATGATTAATTTTCTCTGTTTTTGCAGGTGGGATTGCTGGGGGGATTGAGATCTGCATCACATTTCCTACAGAGTATGTGAAAACTCAGCTCCAGCTAGATGAGAAGGCAAACCCGCCTCGCTACAAAGGCATCGGTGTGTATTTGACTACGTGTTTTTTACACTTACCTTTTTACAATTACCTGACTAAATTAATCGACCGAAATCTGCTTTGAAATTCTACAGCAGCAAACCGTTAAATTACAGTAATCTGGGATATAAATATAACTTTACAGTTAAATGAAGTATACTGCTAAATCACAGTAATCTTAATTGTAACTTCACAGTAAAATATAGTTAATGCTACAAGTAGTATTTTACAGTACTGTAAAATCACAGTAATGGGCTTTACTATCTACTATGAAGTCCATTATATGGCTGTAATTTAATAGTGATTTATTGTAAAAAAAAAAAAAAAGAAATCACAGTGACTTACTGTGAATATAACATAACTACCTAACAGTAATTTACTGTGAATTTACATACAACACCTTACTGTGAAACTAATGCAATTATTATATTATTAAATAATATTTATATAATTAAATGATCATTTATTAATGTAACTTCCACACAGCAATTTACTGTGAATTTACATACAGTACCTTACTGTGAAAGTAATGTGATTATTATATTAATAAATACGTTTATTTAGCTAAATTATTAAATAATGTATAGCGACCCCACAGTAATTTACTGTGATTTACATAAAGTAACTTACCGTAAAAGTAATGTGATTATTATATTATTAAATAATGTTTATTTAATTATATTATTAAATAATGTTCATTCAATTAAATGATTAAATAATGTAAATTCCACACAGTAATTTATGGTGAATTTTCATACAACACATTACAGTGAAAGTAATACAATTATTAGCCAGTGGTTTACTGTAAATTTACATACACTACCATACCGTATAAGTAGTGCGATTATTATTGTTTTAAATAATGTTTATTCAATTAAATAATGTAACTATCACACAGTAATTTACCGTGAATTTACATACTGAACTTTACCGTGACAGTACTGCGATTATTATGTCATTAAATAATGTTTATTTATTCAAATTATTACATAACGTATAGTATAGTATAGTGGCGCAGTGGGTAGTGCTGTCTCCTCACAGCAAGAAGGTCGCTGGTTCGAGCCTCGGCTGGGTCAGTTGGCGTTTCTGTGTGAAGTTTGCATGTTCTCCCTGTGTTTGCGTGGGTTTTCTCAGGGTGCTCCGGTTTCCCCCACAGTCCAAAGACATGCGGTACAGGTGAATTGGGTAGGCTAAATTATCCGTAGTGTATGAGTGTTTATGGATGTTTCCCAGTACTTTGGTGCAGCTGGAAGGGCATCCGCTGCGTAAAACATGTGCTGGATAAGTTGGCGGTTCATTCCACTGTGGCGACCCCAGATTAATAAAGGGACTAAGAAAATGAATGAATGAATAGCTACCTCACAGTAATTTACTGTGAATTTACATACAGCACCTTACCGTGTAAGTAATGCGATTATTATATTATTAAATAATGTTTATTCAATTAAATGATAAATTATTGATGTAACTACCTCACTGTATTTACTGTAAATTTACGTACAGCACTTTACTGTGAAAGTAATGCGATTTGTTTATTATTAAATCATGTTTATTCATTTAAATTAATAAAGGCCGTAACTAACTCATGGTAGTTTACTGTGTATCAACATACAATACCTTACAGTGAAAATAATGTGATTGTTATATTATTAAATAATGGGCATTTAATTAAATTATTAAATAATGTAACTACCTCATAGTAATTTACTGTGATTTACATAAAGTACTTTACTGTGAAACTATTGCGATTCTTATATTATAAAATAACATTTATTAAATTAAATTAATAAATAACGTAAATACTTCAAAGTAATTTACATACAGTAACTTACTGTGACAATAATTCAATTATTATTTATTAAATAATGTTTATTCAATTAAACTATTAAATAACGTATAACAACCTCACAGTAATTTACTGTGAATTTACATACAACACCTTATTATGAAATTAATGTGATTATTATATTATTAAAGTATGCTTATTCAATTAAATGATTAAATAATGTCAATATGGCTGCACGGTGGTGCAGTGGGTAGCACGTTCGCCTCACAGCAAGAAGGTTGCTGGTTCGAGCCTCGGGTGGGTCAGTTGGCATTTCTGTGTGGAGTTTGCATGTTCTCCCCGTGTTGCCGTGGGTTTCCTCCGGGTGCTCCGGTTTCCCTCAAAGACATGTGAACAGGTGAATTGGATAAGCTAAATTGGCCGTAGTTAATGAGTGTGTATACAGTTGCAATCAGAATTATTCGCCCCCCTTTGAATTTTTTTTTCTTTTTTAAATATTTCCCAAATGATGTTTAACAGAACAAGGAAATTTTCACAGTATGTCTGATAATATTTTTTCTTCTGGAGAAAGTCTTATTTGTTTTATTTCAGCTAGAATAAAAGCAGTTTTTAATTTTTAAAAACCCATTTAAAAAAATTATTAGCCCATTTAAGCTATATATTTTTTCGATAGTCTACAGAACAAACCATCGTTGTACAATAAATTGCCTAATTACCCTAACCTGCCTAGTTAACCTAATTAACCTAGTTAAGCCTTTAAATGTCACTTTAAGCTGTATAGAAGTGTCTTGAAAAATATCTAGTCAAATATTATTTACTGTCATCATGGCAAAGATAAAATAAATCAGGTATTAGAGATGAGTTATTAAAACTATTATGTTTAGAAATGTGTTGAAATTTTTTTCTCTCCGTTAAACAGAAATTGGGGAAAAAAATAAACATGGGGCTAATAAATCAGGGGGTTGAATAATTCTGATTGCAACTGTAGGTATTTCTCGGTGATGGGTTGCAGCTGGAAGGGCATCCGCTGCGTAAAACATATGCTGGATAAGTTGACGGTTCATACCGATGTGGCGACCCCTGATTAATAAAGGGACTAAGCCGAAAAGAAAATGAATGAATAATGTAAACACCTCAAAGTAATTTACATACAGTATCTTACTGTGAAACTAATCTAATTATTATATTATTAAATAATGTTTATTTAATTAAATAACGTATAATTACCTCACAGTAATTTACTGTAAATTTACATACAACACCCGACTGTAAAAGTAATGCAATTATTATCTAGTAAATTACTGTGAATTCAAACATTTTACAGCGTAATCTCGTCTGTTCGGTCTTGCAGAATTTTGTTGAATAATTGAGATTGTGTGTGAAGAAAGAAACCGCAAAGACAGAGGTCACAGTGTTTCGACTGCTCAAAGTACAGTAACTGATCTACTTAGCGTACGTTTATCAGCCGCTGGACTTTGGGGCTCTTTTTCGCAACGAGTTTATCAGCACAAATTGTTCATTTTGTTAGCCAATAAGAGTACGGTTTCAACAGTCCGCACGTGCTCTCTGTTAAACCCAGTGAATGATTTACTCAGAGCATCAAAGCCTGAACAATCTGGAAATTAATGCTTTTAATAATTCATACCCTCCCTCCCGCACGCTTCCGAAAAATTAGCATTTGAAGTGTTTGAGGACTGTAGGATCTCTGGTAATGTTGTTTTTGTGTTGGGATTGTGTTGTGCAGTGGACTGTGTGAAGCAGACGGTGCAGGGTCATGGGGTGAAGGGTCTGTACCGAGGTCTCAGCTCTTTGCTTTATGGCTCAATTCCTAAAGCTGCAGTCAGGTGAGTGTTTCCTAACCTGCTGGGATGAGCCGCAAACAGCCGTACATCTGGCTGTCTGTGTGTGACGTCTGACGCACATTACTGATTATTTTTAGCATCCACACACTTCTGTTTTTCAATTCACTTTTCAATTCTATTTTATTTATAAAGCACTTTAAAACAACACAGTTGACCAAAGTGCTGACAATAAAGAGTGCAACAAAGCGTAGCACATACTTTAAAAGAGAAATAAATATACATAAAATGTCAACATCTCATGCTGTGCTTAAAGCCAAACTGAACAAGTGGGTTTTAAGAAGAGATTTAAAAACATTAAGGGAAGAGGCTTGTCTAATATACAACGGCAACTCATTCAAGAATTTTGGTGCAGTCACAGCAAAAACCTGATCCCCTCTGAGCTTTTGTCTTGTCCTGGGCACATCCAGGAGGAGCTGACCTGAGCGAATGAGAAGGTGTGTAGGGACTCAGAGAGGTAAAGGAGAGGTAAAGGGGTGTAGCACCATTCAGACACTTAAAAACAAATAAAAGTAACTTAAAATGGATCCTGAAATGCACGGGCAGCCAGTGAATCGTATTTGCGTGTGCCAGTTAAAAGACGTGAAGCTGCATTTTGAATAAGTTGCAGTCGAGAAATAGAAGACTGACTCACCCCAAAATAAAGGGCATTACAGTAGTCCAAGCGAGAGGTTATAAAGGCTTGGATTTAAAAGCATGATATATCAATATATATTAGTCTATATGTGTCCAGTGTTAAGTAGATTATTTTAAAAACTTAACTTAATTACTCAAAAAGTAATTGAATTACTTGAGCCAATACTACTTAAAATCCATACTGATTTAACGCATAGACAATAGACATTAAAAATAGACATTATAAATAGACATTAAAACAATGAGTCAAACAAGAAGTTGAAACAGCAGATTTAATTTAATAAATAACACTTTAAACTAGGGGTGTGAACCTACACTGGTCTCACGGTTCGGTTCGGTTACGATTATCATGCCATCAGTTCGGTTCAATTCGATATCTCGGTGCATCTCGGTGCATTGACGATGCTTTCCACACATAATTAGATTTTTTTCTTTACAACACAAGAAAAAAATTGTATTAAAATCTATAAATATGTTTATATTTATATATATCTTGTAATACAATTTTGTCCTTTAATACAAGCAGTCAGATATATGAACTGTACCTTTAATTTTACCTGCTCAAAAAAAAAAAAACACTCTTTGTGAATGTTTTAGACAAAACTCCAATACATGCACAGAAGACAGCACGAGCATTCATAACAAATAAACTAATGTAAATATTATCCCGCTTGCTTTTTGAGCGCTGGCAAGTTCTTACACCCCTATGATTGGTCATTGTCTTCACCCGCTCAACACAAAGGGCTGCGCTTGGCTTTAGAAACGAAAGCGCTGTTCACCCATGAGTGACGCGGGAAAAACAGCCGCGGGTCAGTCTATATGCGCATAATACGCGGTTATCAGGTAATCCGTAATAGAATAAATACAATACAATAAACTCGCACCACAGGCACGATTGTGTCTGGATCCACAAGTATCGCTTTAACAGAAACTTTACCTCACGAACATGCCAACGGGTCAAATGCCCTAGGCGTGTGTGTGTGGGAGAGAGAGAGAGGCATAGATGGAGTTTTACAGCATTTCTCCTAGTGAAATCGCGGCTCGTGCTTTACCATTCCTCAATGTCAGTGAAAGATCTGCTTCTTAAGTAGTAGGAGTGTTTATTTTACTCACCCTCGCCTCCTTCGCCATAGTATTCTACCGCGATATCGCGCATAGGGGATAAATGACGTCAGTGCGTAATAACCGGTTATGATCTATTACTGAACCGATATCAAATTGTCCCCATCTGCATCGCGGTGCACCGAAGAAACGATTAATTTTGACACCCCTACTTTAAACATTCCAAACGTTTTATAATGACAACTATTTCATATATATATATTAAATATATTGACAACTTTCTAATTTCATTGGGGCCTATTTTAAAGATCTAGGCACAAAGTCTAAAGCACATGGCGCAAAAACATTAAGGGCATGTCGGAATCCACTTTTGCTATTTTAAGGATGGAAAAATACGATCTGCGCCCCGGCACATAGTCTAACAGTGTTGTGCGTATTCTCTTAATGAGTTCTGGGTGTGTTTTAAGAATAACGTTCATTAAACCAATCAGAGTCTCATCTAACATTCCCTTTAAGAGTCAGTTGCGTCACGCCATGGTGCATTTGCTATTTACATGGCGGAGCTGCACCAAAACCGATCGCTTCACTAGCGAGAAAACAGTTAAACAGAGCATCTGCAGCGCTATGATAAAGAACGAGCCTCCTCCATTCGGCCTCTTTACTTTTTCTTTACTTTTACTCTTTACTCATTTACTTTCTTAAAGTAAGGAAACAGTGGAAACTCACTCCACTGAAGACACCCATTAGCCCACATATTTAATTTTGTTTCTTAAGCACAAAGATTTGTTTCAAAACTATTTCTAAATTCAGTTCTGATTTCCAGCAAACGAATAAATGAACAATAATAATGAAGTGTGGTCATAATAATGAGCTATATCCAAACACACGTCCTGTTCTTATGCCTCATATGGTGATGCAGACGTCTCCAAAACCTCACCGGTGGACAAATCTAAACTTGTTTTTATTAAAACAAATATAAATATGCAGATAATAAATAATAATAATAACATTATACAAATGCAGATTGTCATGAATAAACTAAAAAGAAGTGAAGAAGGCATGGAGGCAGTGGTTTTTATATTTACAGTTGCAATCAGAATTATTCAACCCCCTTTGATTTTTTTTCTTTTTTAAATATTTCCCCAATTATGTTTAACAGAACAAGGAAATTTTCACAGTATGTCTGATAATATTTTTTCTTCTGGAGAAAGTCTTATTTGTTTTATTTCGGCTAGAATAAAAGCAGTTTTAAATTTTTTAAAACCCATTTTAAGGTCAAAATTATTAGCCCCTTTAAGCTATATATTTTTTCAATAGTCTACAGAACAAAGCATCATTATACAATAACTTGCCTAATTACCATAACCTGCCTAGTTAACCTAATTAACCTAGTTAAGCCTTTAAATGTCACTTTAAGCTGTATAGAAGTGTCTTGAAAATATCTAGTCAAATATTATTTACTGTCATCATGACAAAGATAAAATAAATCAGTTATTAGAAATGAGGTATTAAAACTATCATGTTTAGAAATGTGTTGAAATTTTTTTCTCTCTGTTAAACAGAAATTGGGAAAAAAAATAAACAGGGGGGCTAATAATTCAGGGGGGCTAATAATTCTGATTGCAACTGTATGTAGAAATTAATAATTTTTGGAACATTTTAATCCTTTATTTTTTTAATCGCTGTACATCCTGTGTGTATTAAGCAATGTGTAAGCGTTTGGACCTGCATAGGTGCATAACTAACGCGATCTGCGCTGGACTTTAGAGCAGCTTTCAGTCGGTCAATGGTGCGGTCTATTTCAGTTCCTCAAAATAGCAACGCACCAACAATGTGCCTTAACACACCTCCTTTATAGACGGGCACACACATGATTCAACAAAGTGGCGCAAATGGATTTGCTATTTAAACAACGTGGAGCAAAACGTGAAAATTACTGTTGCGCTGCTCTGAAAATAGCAACAAATCATGCCAAACATGTCTTGTGCCTTATAATATTGCTTAATATATCCTGGTGTATGATAGGGCCCAAAGTTTTTTAAGCTTGTGCAATTGTTGAACAAATACAGTATTCTTTAGTTTTATATACACACACACACACACACACACACACACACACACACACACACACACACACACACACACACACACACACCACACACACACACACAACGAAAGTGAAAATTATTAGTCCTCCTGTGATTTTTTTTTTATTCTTTACAAATATTTTCCAAGTGATGTTTAACAGAGCAAGGAAACGTTCACATTACATCTTATAATATTTGTTTCTTCTGGAAAAAAGTGAATGAATAAATGAATGAATGAATATAAGCAGTTTACTTTTTTTATACAATTTTAATTAATATTATTAGGAAATAAGAAATTTTTATATAAACATTTTTTACTTGATTTTGATTGGCTACAGGACACTGTTATCCAATGGCTAGTTAACAATAATCTTGTTACACTTTGGTCACACTTTATTTTGATGGTCCATTTGTTGAATTTAAGTTACATTGCATCTACATGCCAACTAATTCTTAATAGATTATAAGTAGACTGTTAGGTTGGGGTTAGTGTAAGTTGACATGTACTTGCAAAGTTTCTTATAGTCAGTTAAATGTCTGTTGAAGGAGCATATCAGCAGATATTAAGCAGACAGGCTACTAATACTCAAATGGACTATAAAAATAAAGTGTTACCAAATCTTAAAACTGCACTTTAGGCTGAATACCAGTATCTTGCAAAATAAGTAGTAAAATATTATGTGGTGTCATCATGGCAAAGATAAATGAAATTAATTATTAGAAATTAGTTATTAAAACTATTATGTTTAAAATGTTTTCTCCGCTAAACTCCATATTTTCCAAAATAGAAGAAATAAGACTTTCTCCAGGGCGGTTCACTCCGCTGTGGCGACCCCTGATTAATAAAGGGACTAAGCCGAAAATAATAATAAAAAAATAAATAATTGAAATTTTGTCTTGAACTGTATATTTTTGTTAATCCTATAGTATAGTAACTTAGACTAATATAGCTAATAGTACTAATAGTAACCTAATATATACTCATGTGATACTGTGTTTATACAACAGTTCGACGGCATAATCGTGTGTATAAAAAAGAAAATCAAACACGGAGAGTTTTAAAACCCTATTTGTATGAGGAACTACTTTCTTCCGCCATTCATTTACATCTGCAGCTGATGTCAGAACACCAGAAACCTTTGCTCATTCACCAATGTCACTTTAGAGCCAGTATTTGAAGGATTCTCTAGTGTAATGTCTAAAGTGATGACAAAACATTGGGGCTTTGCTCACATTTTAAGATTATAAGGCTGAACAGCATGAAATGCCATCAGTCTACAGAGATTTTCCAGTATTTTTCTGTTGCAATCGGAATTTTTAAAATAATTAACCGCAAAAAAGCCAAAGCAAAGCAAACACTAGCAGATTACTATGGTATAAATACAGCACAACAACATACAAAAGTGAGAGATCGACTTAGAATGTCACTTACCTATTCTGTAATGATTTGTTCAGCTGTAGTTCGAAACTTTTGCTGGGAAAATGCTGTTTTTCTCCCCTAAGGACTTATTATGCGGTCTCTGTCGCCATCTTGTGGCAGAACGTCAACCGTCTTTGCTCTGCTCAGTATGACAGGCTGATGGCCGCTGACTTGCAGAATCACCGAAATTATGAATATGAATATTTAAAATAGGCACTATCCTTATAAATAAACTGCACAGTTGCAATCTAAACAACTACATTCTCACCTAAAAAGCCTCAAAAGTACATTGTGTGGATGGAGTAATACACAAGGGTGAAGAGGCTGTACAAGTGCTGATATTACTTTAATATCTCATTATCAAAATGTTCAATGTTGTAAGTGTTTGCATATTTAATATGTTGTACAAAGGAAAGTGGAAGAAGTTTGTGGTTTTAGTTGTCATGATATTTATTGTGATGTGTGTGTGTGTGTGTTTCTCTGCAGGTTTGGTGTGTTTGAGTTTCTCAGTAATAAGATGCGGGATGAATCTGGGAAGCTGGACAGCACTCGCGGGTTAATCTGCGGTTTGGGTGCAGGAGTAGCGGAGGCTGTAGTTGTGGTCTGTCCCATGGAGACTGTAAAGGTGACTCAGAAGACAGACTCATGCTTTTTATGGAGAGCGAGCGATGTGACATTTAAATCCATAAACATTGCATCCTTCACTTGCAGAAGTATAAGACATCCCACACTAATTCAGATGTGAAGGAATACAGTTTACTTTTACTTTATCTACAAATAAAGTAGAGCATCAGAGAGCAATATACAGTTGAAGTCAGAATTATTAGCCCTCCTGAATTATTAGCCCTGTATTTTTTCCCCAATTTCTGTTTAACAGAGAGAAGATTTTTATCAGCACATTTCTAAACATTCTAATAACTAATTTCTTTTATCTTTGCTGTGATGACAGCACAAAATATTTGACTAGATATTTTTCAGGATACTAGTTTTCAGCTTAAAGTGATATTTAAAGGCTTAATTAGGTTAATTAGGTTAACTAGGCAAGTTATTGTATAACGATGGTTTGTTCTGTAGACATCTGAAAACAAATATTGCTTAAGGGGGCTAATAACATGACCTTAAAAGGGCTTTAAAATAATTAAAACTGCTTTTATTCTAGCCTAAATAAAACAAATAAGACTTTCTCCAGAAGAAAAAATATTATAGGAAATACTGAAAAACTTCTTGCTCTGTTAAACATCATTTGGGAAATATTTGAGGTTTAATCATTTTGACTTCAACTGTATTATTCACTTTTTCCTAAAATAGAGTCTGTAATGAGGTCGATGGCTTCTAGCATTTGGGAAGAAGGAGGCAGAGAAAATATATCTAAATATATAAATATCTTAATAAATGAATAAACAAAACAGACTACCGGTAAATTGAAAGCAAAACCAAACAAACTCCAAGGCTGGTCCTCTTTTGTCTTCCTCTTTATCTTTTTTTTTAAAACCATTAAGCCGATCTCCGGGTCTGGCGGGCCAATTTTTTTGCTTAGCTTAGCATAAATCATTAAATCGGATTAGATTGTTAGCATCTTCCTCAAAAATTGCAAAGAGTTTTTATCATTTTTCTATTTAAAGCTTGATCTTCTGTAGTTACATTGTGTTATAAAGACAGACGGAAATCGAAAACTTGCTATATTTTGCTGGATATATCAATGCATCTGCTTTCAGCTAAGTTCCTTGATTATTACTCCAGAATGAGAGTATAGTTCCCATATCGGCCTAGAAAAGAGCAACCTCTTTTCATTTCCTATCGTTCTTAGTACACGATGATCAAAATGAAAACTAATTATTGATTTCCATAATAGGGAAAATTAATTCTATGGAAGTTTTTTTTTGTGTCATTTTTGGGTGACATCACTTTAAATGTAATTGTAAAATGTGTTTTTCCTTTAATTTCAGGTCAAATTCATCCATGATCAGACGTCTGCCAACCCAAAATACAGAGGGTTTTTCCACGGTGTGAGAGAAATAGTCAGAACACAAGGTACATGTGGATAGAGAATCACTTTTACAGCAGCGCCTCCTTCTGGAGATGCAATGAAACACGAGAAGCACACACACTATATATACACATATATATTGACCTTTTGACATATTTTTATTCATTTCACTGTCAATATATACACTATATATTGGTGCATTTAAGCAAAACTGTTTTATTAAACAGTTATTTTCATTAAAACAAGAGTTTTTTCACCCGACATACTTAGAAATAGAAAGATAATATATTTAAATTCAAATGCGGTATTTCAAAATCACCACCTAAAATTGTAATAAATGATTTGGTAATGCACAAAATAATTAATCAATAAAATATAGTATTAACTGGTATTAATTGTATAAAGTTACACATTTTAATTGTTTTAGTTTTGCCATTATTATCATTCTTAAATTATTATTACATTTTATTATGAGTATACATTTTTATTTATTTTAGTTTTAGTCATTTTAGAGCTTTAACCGAAACTTCATCATTTTATACATTTTATTTGTCTCATATTATTTTTTAATTTCATTTATTTCAGTCTGCTATTTTAAATCCTTTTTTTAGTTAGTTAATGAAAATTAACCAGCATAAAAATAAAAAACTGAGATGATTTAAAAATATATGTTATACATAAAAAACATTATTCCGTAAAATACAATTAAAAAAGAATGTATTAATTAAATACAATTTTAAATTTTTTGTATTTAATAAAACATTTTCAAATTTGCATATCATTCATATGATCTCACATGACCATCATGTGGTGCATCAGTCCATATGACCATCACACTTATTAACATTTACGGTCTAATCTAATCAGTTATTCAGACCACATGGAGTTCATTTCACCATATACCCATCATTCTAATCCAATAGAAACATGTGATTTTCTCAGGACTCAAAGGAACATATCAGGGATTGACAGCAACCGTCCTGAAGCAGGGCTCAAACCAGGCCATCCGATTCTACGTGATGACGGCTCTAAGAAACTGGTACAAAGGTCTGAGCAACGATGCAGTCACCAGAATTACAGAATGACTTGTACAATAATTAGCAAAAACTCAAAACGATCACTATTTTCAGGTGATAACCCTAATAAGAGTATTAACCCTGTGGTAACCGGGCTGTTTGGAGCCGTCGCTGGAGCCGCCAGCGTGTTTGGAAATACGCCACTGGATGTGATTAAAACTAGAATGCAGGTTTGTAATGATAAACAATCATTTACATTGTCTTGCATAAAGTTTTTATATTAAACTTTTTATATATTTTTTTCTATGACGTTCACAGGGGTTGGAAGCTCACAAATATAAGAGCACAGTCGACTGCGCCATCAAAATCATGAAATATGAAGGACCAGCTGCGTAAGTGAACACAGTCACAAGATAAAAACAAAGAAGAACAAGAATATACAGTGTTTTAGTTGAAAAAGTTATATTTAATATAAAATCAATTGTATTTTATCATACAATATTATAATCAAAATGTCTTTGATAATATAATATAATTTATATATATATATATACAGTTGAAGTCAGAATTATGAGCCCCCTGTTTATTTTTTTCCCCCATTTTTGTTTAACAGAGAGCAGATTTTTTCAACACATTTCTAATCATAATAGTTTTAATAACTCATTTCTAATAACTGATTTCTTTTCTCTTTGTCATGATGACAGTAAATAATATTTTACTAGATATTTTTCAAGACACTTCTTTACAGCTTAAAGTGACATTTAAAGGCTTAACTAGGTTAATTAGGTTAACAGGTTAGGGTAATTAGGCAAGTTATTGTATAATGATGGTTTGTTCTGTAGACTATCGGAAAAATATATAGCTTAAAGGGGCTAATAATATTTTAAAAAATTTAAACTGCTTTTATTCTAGCCGAAAAAAAGCAAATAAAACTTTCTCCAGAAGAAAAAATATTATCAGACATACTGTGAAAATTTCCTTGCTCTGTTAAACATAATTTGGGAAATATTTAAAAAAGAAAAATAAATTCAAAGGGGGGCTAATAATTCTGACTTCAACTCTACATTGTATACATGTAAACATTTTTATTTATTTATTTTTAGTCATTTTAGAACTTTAACCTTAGTTATTTTAGCCATTTTAAAATTATTTTGTTTGTCTAATATTAATGCTTTATTTTATTTCAGTTATTTTACTTTTTTTGTTAGTTAATAAACATTTACTTATAAATAAATATAAATAATTTTTAGGGCGAAGCGGTGGCGCAGTGGGTAGCCTCACAGGAAGAAGGTCACTGGTTCGAGCCTCAGCTGGGTCTAGCTCAGCGGGACTTGGTTGCTGTTTTGAGTTATTCAGTGCTGCATGACTTCACAAATCGTGACTATCACAATATTATCAAATATTACAATTATAACAAAATCAGCATAAACGCTCGCGCACAATACGCAGCTGATTCAGTGGTTGCCTAGCTAGCGACATAAAAACAGCAGCACACTTATTTTTCTCTTGTCAACAAAAAAAGGCACTATTATGTCTTTCCTTTCTTTTTCATTCCTTTAAAACCTGTTTAAACACATTTAAATCGATTTTTATCTGTTTTAATAGTTTTTAATTTTTTTAATCATCTTTATTTTCTTGTTTTTTTATTCTTGTTTATATAAAGCAGTTTGAATTACCATTGTGTATGAAATGTGCTATATACATAACCTTGCCTTACCTTGCACTGCGGTGCGCCTCGCGTTCTCAGAACGGAAAAGTATAGCGCGTTAGGTATGCTCGGCCTCGAAGTCTTTAATTTTCTTGATTTGATTTTGGCAATTTATTCTACATAATTGCACTGGTGTATAAAACATATTTTTCCTTATCAAACTTCCACACTTACAAGGATAAATATTAAAATTTCATCCCCTAGTACCATATGTACAGTTGAAGTGAGAATTATTAGCCCTCCTGAATTATAAGTCCCGCTGTGTTATTTTGCCCTAATTTCTGTTTAACAGAGAGAAGATTTTTTTCAACACATTTTTAATCATAACAATTTTAATAACTCATTTCTAATAACTATAGGTGGGCATAGATAATTTTTTTTAATCTAGATTAATCTCACTGTAAACTTGGAGTTTATCTAGATTAAAATGGCTCATTTGAATTCTGCTGAAGGCATTCAGAATATGTGTGCTGCCCAAATAATGACTAAAAGTAAGTCTTTGAGAACGGGTTTCTCAAGCCAGGTGGCGCCTTAGACCAGGGGCTCATCTCCTGTTTCCAAAATGCATCACAAACTGCTTGAGGAACTGTTCTACTATGATAAATGGTGATGAAAATAAATGATGTTAAATAAGATGTGCTTGTGTTTACTAACTGTTTATTTAGTTAACATGAATGTTGAACTGTAGGCCTACATAAACTCCACACAGCAATTTTTGATGACCTTAATCCGTCTAAAGTCATAACTGAACTAAAGAGAAATGCAATTAAGACGTGTGGAGTATGCAGATATTAGTGGCATTATTGAAGTAAACACCGCAATCAAACTATTACCATCATGTAGGACTTTTCGCCATATATTCCGACAAGATTCACACACACAGCTGCCAGTAAAGGACCCCGCACGCACACACACACACACACACATCACGAAATGCGGAAATTTTTTTCTTTCCATTCGGCGTGCGTTATTAAATTCCATAACACTCTCTCCAGTCCTTACTCCTTATTTGCGTCTAATACCCCAATTTGTCACGGGGGCATGAATGAAATGTTCATGAGTGAATGTGAAACTGCCGAACTGCAGTTAAAGTCACCCAAAATTACAGGAAACTCTTACATGAAAGCGCTTCACGTAAACACCTTAATTATATTATTGTCTATTAAGGCAAGTAACTAGATTACAGACGTCCATGTAAGCGTAGTCAGTAGTGTCTTCGCAGTAAGTGAAAGATCCAGAAGGGCATCCTGCTGATTTGATTCAGAAGGGCACTTTTTTGTCAGACGGCTCACCTGTCAGGTATACATCTGCGCTAAAATATCAAGGTGAAAGTCATCATAGCTTGCGTAGAATAGACCCAGCTCCCAACCTAACTTAGAGAATAGATTAACGGCGATATTTTTTTATCGCGCGATAAGAGTCTCGCATTAACGCCGAGAACGGCCCACCACTACTAACAACTGATTTGTTTTATCTTTGCCATGATGACAGCACATAATATTTGACTAGATATTTTTCAAGACATTAGTATTTAGCTTAAAGTGACATTTAAAGGCTTAACTAGATTAATTAGGCAAGTTTGGGTAATCAGGCAAGTCATTGTATAACGATGCATTCATGCGCTCACTGTGATTCCCTTTTTTCCTCTAGATTCTACAAAGGCACCGTCCCCAGGTTAGGTCGGGTGTGTATGGATGTGGCCATAGTGTTCATAATCTATGAAGAAGTTGTTAAAGTTCTTAACAAGGTGTGGAAGACGGACTGATGGACCTCTGATGACATCACAGCGGTGCGACAAAACAAAAGCGTTTACACAGCGGCCAAAACACCTGCTCACAGCAGAGGAAAATCACTGGATTGTGCTTAATTAATGACCTTAATGCAATCAACACACACACACACAAACTTGTATATATGGTTTACGAGGACTCTCTATAGGTGTAATGTATTTTATACTGTAAACCAAACGCTTATTATATGGCCCATAAACCCAACCCTCAAGGCTAATTCTGAACGTCAAAAGATCTGATTTTTAAGCGTTTTGAATTACGAGGACACAAGGCATGTCCATGTTAACATCCTTAAAGGCAAAGTTCACCCAAAACTGAAGGTTTCGTGTTAAATTACTCACCCACAGGTCATCCAAGATGTACTGTTTTTCTCCAGTATGACATTAATGAAGATTTTTAGCAGAATCTGTGTTTCTTGGTGATTCATATAATGGCAGTGAATAGTGACAGGTTTTTTTAGACTAAAAATAAACACACAAACGAGTCCAAATCAATAGCCGTGGCTCCTGATGACACTCTGAGGTCTTCTGAAGCGAAACAATCGGTCCGTGTATGAAAGTGAACACTATTTACTGTACTATTAGCTTTAATCCACAACATGCTCAAACAGATCATGTAGTCCAGTCACTTTTGATGACGAAAGAATGACCAGGCTGTGGATTAAAGCTAATAATATTATAAATAATGTTCAATTTCTTACACGGACTGATCGTTTTGCTTCACAAGAGCTCAGAGTGTCATCAGGAGCCACGGCTATTGATTTGGACTCATTTGCATGTGTTTATTTTTAATCTAAAAAAACCTGTCACCATCCACTGCCATTATATCACCAAGAACCACCGATTCAGCTCAAAACCTTCATTAACGTTCTACTGAAGAAAAAAGTACATCTAGAATGACCTCTGAGTGAGTAAATAAACAGGAAATGTTCATTTTTGTGTGAACTATCCTCTAAATATAGTATCAATTGGTCATACCTTTGAAATTGTACAATTATGTGTCCTTGTAAACCACATAAACAAGTACACACACACACACACACACACACACACACACACAGACAAACAACGATTTCCCTGTCTAATTTAAAGAAAACCAACATCAAGAGAGCAAATACCAGGGTTTTACCCAAAAAAAATCTAATATTATTTATAATAAACATAATCTTTTATAGAAAACTACATCTTCAGAAAGACACAGGATTCACTCAGATTTTATTTGTATTTTTTTTAACAACATTTAGAGTAGCACCATTAAAAAAAAAACACGTCATTGCAGTTTTAACAATATTATTTTTCTAATGTGCAATTTACCAGCAAACCTTAATTGTATTTTCCTATAGGAAGTGCTCAGGACAACCCGAGAAACAGAAAACGCGTCTTAGAAAAGATCTCAAGCTTTTGTCGCTCTCTGAGATGCATAAAATAAATCTAAAAATCACCAAAGTTTTATTGAAGAATACTACTTTTATACCCTACATAAGTGGTACAAATGATACATGCACTTTCACATTTAGTCGTAATTCAGGAGATTATTTTAAGTGCCTATATTAATATAATTTCATTTTATTTTTGTCTAATTCTACTTGTTTACATGAAGTCATTTCAATAATCTGCTATTAATTTCAACCGGCTGTAAGGGTTTATCATAATAACATCAGTAACAATTCTGAAGCATCACACGAAATGCTGCGCATAAACACAAATAATAATAAAAAAACTGAACAAATGTTGATTCACCCAAGCGAGCGTCACCAAAGAGCCAGATTACTCTGATACAAACACAACTTTTACTGTGCTTACTGTACACCAGATAAATGTTCTATCGCATATAGAGAAATGATTAATGGAAATGTATATAAAAAATACAACACCCCTGTATACATTTCTGGAGAGCGCGATTTATATAGCCAGAAGTATGTATGGCTGCATTTCGTCTATAAAACGAATGTGGTATGACGTCGTTCATTTTCACGCTTACCAGATGCCCGCTTACCTCCGTATGGACGACTTTCCCACTGTTACTAGTTTGTACAGTAGCTTGACATGTACGTTGGCGGACTTGAGCCGCAGAGCAGAGTTGACTGTGACGACGGGTTCGAGTCTGGCGAAGAATGGTTCCAGAAAGCGGGTAAGACAAAAACAAAAGCCAAAAAATAAAATAAACAAGTAAATACCATGTTGAAGATGTAGTAAAATCTGAAAACGTGGTAATAATCAGGCTGCCGCGAGGGTTTGTCTATTTTTGGATTGTTTTTGAAAACACTTTCGGTTGTGTTTAGGGAAGGAGAAGGGTGGGTCAGTCCATCGGTCAGTCAGTCATTCTGTCAGTCAGTCAGTTAACAGCGGCCTCTGGTGGATTTACATGAGCACAGCAGGTGCGAATGGCACCGGCAAGAGAAATTTGAGATCTGAAAAAGCGTATACAGCGGCCTCGCGAAAAGAAAAACTGCAAAAAAACGAAGCTCCTTGGATGAATTTGGCGCTCTCCAGAAATGTATATAGGGGTACATAATCAGAATGAGCCTGGGTTGAAAAAATGACATACAAATTAAAATTTGTATGTCATTTGTTCCACACAATTTGTTCCATTTGTTCATTTGTTCCACACAATCGATTAAGTTAACTTAATTGTTTTTATAAATTAAAGTGGATTGGACGTAAAACAATTAAGTTGTCCCCAAAAAAATCATAATGCTTCGTTCACACCAAACGTGGCTGAAGCGTCAAGCGTGAGGGATTTATATGTTAAGTCAACGCAAAGACGAAAATAGACATCCTGCGACATGATTCGCGTGAATGCGGTGGCACGAATTGAGCAATTTGACGCGCAAATGAAGCAAATTTGACGCGGGAATAAAAGCAAATTTGATGTGGGAATTAGGCGAATTTGATGCGTGAAGGAAGCAAATGTGACACGGGATTGAAGCAAATTTGACGCGGGATTGAATCGAATTTGACGTGCAAATGAAGCAAATTTGACGTGCGAATGAAGCGAATTTGACGCGCGAATGAGGCAAATTTGATGCGCGAATGAAGCGAATTTGATGCATAAATGAAACGAATTTGCCGCGCAAATGAACCAAATTTTATGCGCGAATGAAACAAATTTGGCGCACAAATAAAGCAAGTAAACTCACTATCTCAATAAAATCCATGTTAGCCATTTAGCAACAAAGCTAAAGTCACCGGGCAGACAAATGCCCCACCCATGATGCAATTCCGCACCTATTGTGAAGCGAATTTGACGCACGAATGAAGCAAATTTGATGCACGAATGAAGCAAATTTGATGCAAGGATGAAGCGAATTTGACGCACGAATGAAGCGAATTTGATGCGCGTAGAAGCGAATTTGATGCAGGAATGAAACGAATTTCACGCGCGAATTAAACAAATTTGACGCGGGATTGAAGCGAATTTGACACGCGAATGAAGCGAATATGACACGCGAATGAGGCAAAATTTGATGCGCGAATGAAGCGAATTTGATGCATGAATGAAACGAATTTGACGTGGGAATGCAGCGAATTTGACGCCTAAACAAAATGAATTTGACGCGGGAATAAAGCGAATTTAACACGTGAACAAAACAAATTTGACGTTGGAATGCAGCAAATTTGACGCCTGAACGAAACGAATTTGACGTGGGAATGCAGCGAATTTGACGCCTGAATAAAACGAATTTGATGCGGGAATGAAGCGAATTCGACACGCGGACGAAGCGAATTTGACGCGAGAATGAAGCAAGTAAACTCAAAATGTTTACTCGTATATTTGCACGCGAATAGCGGGAATTATTCATGTGTGCCACGTCTGGGGTGAACACAGTATAAGAATTGTGTTGTTTCAGCTCATTTTAAATAAGTAGTTTGAACAAGCAGCAAGAGTCATTTTGTGTACGTGTGTACGTGTACGTGTACGTGAAATCCAAATATGAACTTGTATGTAAAATATGCAGATTTAATTCGCCTAATTTGCATAAATTACCATATATTAGATTTCTATGTGGGACAGATCCGGTCGGAGCCTCTTAAACGCCGATCACGGATCAGTATATGCCTTAAATACGATTCAGCGTGCTTATTTCTTCCGTTTCTTTCTCCTCCTACCTCAAGACATTATTACAAATCTGTAAAGACTTACAGAGGAATACTATTCAGTGGGTTTAATATGGTGACACAACATCTAGAATTATACCGCAGACTGACATGTAACAGGTTGTAGAAAATGAGGTTACGCTTTATTTTAAGGTGATGTAGTTACGGTGTAACTATTCATTTAACTACTGAGTACTATTAATTAATTAAATGTACTTTACTATATGGTTGAGGTTTGAATGTGGGTTGGGTTTAGGGTTATGCATAATTCATTGTAATTACTATAGTAAGTGTATGGAGTGTGTGTAACTACGTCACATTAAATTAAAGCTCACTTTTCAGTTGTAAATGAAAGCATTCACACCAGACCTGAGAACTCCAGTGGCTTAACTTGTAATATGCAACTGTTTTAGAGTATGAACAATATGTATTTTGCCTTCTCCACACATCGTTATGGGAGTTTTATGGGAATTTGCAAAATATAATTTGTGCCTGTAGTTCTTGACTCAGTTGAAATGTTTTAGATATACTGTAACGCCATATATCTAAAAGATAACCCCGTTTCAGCCAAAAACTTGATATAGTGTTTTTTGGGAGGGGGGATTTTGTGTACAGTATGGCTTAGCTGACCCATGTTGGGCCAGGAAATGGCACTGGGAGAAACATAGGATTTTATTTCGTGTTTCTGTGAATGCATTCCAAACGTGTGACCTAAAATGTGCATTAAAATCGTGAGCAAAAAAGTGTATACAGTGTGCCTTCAGCTCATGTTGTAATTAAAAATAAATTATGCTGACTGTTCAAATGAGTCTGTTTTGTTTCATATTCCAAAATAAATTAGGCATACTCCATATATATATATACACACACACACACACACACACACACACTCACCGGCCACTTTAATAGGTACATCTTACTAGTATCGGGTTGGACCCCCTTTTGCCTTCAGCACTGCCTTAATCCTTCATGGCATAGATTTAACAAGGTACTGGAAATATTCCTCAGAGATTTTGCTCCATATCGACATGATAGCATCACGCAGTTGCTGCAGATTTGTCAGCTGCACATCCATGATGCGAATCTCTCGTTCCACCACATCCCAAAGGTGCTCTATTGGATTGAGATCTGGTGACTGTGGAGGACATTTGAGTACAGTGAACTCATTGTCATGTTCAAGAAACCAGTCTGAGATGATTCTTGCTTATGACATGGTGCGTTATCCTGTTGAAAGTAGCCATCAGAAGATGGGTACACTGTGGTCATAATGGGATGGACATGGTCAGCAACAATACTCAGGTAGGCTGTGGCCTTGACACGATGCTCAATTGGTACTAATGGGCCCAAAGTGTGCCAAGAAAATATCCCCCACACCATTACACCACCACCACCAGCATGAACTGTTGTTACAAGGCAGGATGGATCCATGCTTTCATGTTGTAGAAGCCAAATTCTGACCCTACCATCCGAATGTTGCAGCAGAAATGGAGACTCATCAGACCAGGCAACGTTTCTCCAATCTTCTATTGTCCAGTTTTGGTGAGCCTGTGTGAATTGTAGCCTCAGTTTCCTGTTTTTAGCTGACAGGAGTGGCACCCGGTGTGGTCTTTTGCTGCTGTAGCCCATCCGCCTCAAGGTTGGACGTGTTGTGTGTTCAGAGATGCTCTTCTGCAGACCTCGGTTGTAATGAGTGGTTATTTGAGTTAATGTTGCCTTTCTATCAGCTGGAACCAGTCTGGCCATTCTCCTCTGACCTCTGGCATCAACAAGGCATTTGCGCCCACAGAACTGGCGCTCACTGGATATTTTCTCTTTTTCAGAGATCATTCTCTGTAAACCCTAGAGATGGTTGTGCATGAAAATCCCACTAGATCAGCAGTTTCTGAAATACTCAGACCAGCCCATCTGGCACCAACAACCATGCCACGTTCAAAGTCACTTAAATCACCTTTCTTCCCCATAACAGTTGTACCTAATAAAGTGGCCAGTATTATATATATATATATATATATATATATATATATATATATATATATATATATATATATATATATATATATATATATATATATATATATATATATATATATATATATATATATATAGTACCTTTTTCACAATGACAATGCAACTTTTAAATAGAGTAGCATACTGTGTAACTCTCCTACAGTAAAATACAGTTCATGTTACAGTTAAATACTGTGCAATTTACAAAAATCATTAATGATGTAGATAGATAAACAATTGATTAAAAAGATTAAAATATTTAAAAAGTGGTAATTACAGTAACCATTCACAAACTTTTGAACTCCAAGATATATATGTCAAATGCATATGTTAATATTGCACTAATGTCCTAAGAAAAAAGCGGAAGCGTAAATGATGCTGCATGAATACAGAGCCGGTGACCTTGTCAAATGTGCGCTCTGGCTTTCCGTATTCGCAGCTCTCCGCTGTCAGCAGACGAGCGTTTCATTTTAAGATGTAGATATTTGTTTATCGTTTTTTTAAATATTGAATGAATAATGTCGTCGAGAGGGACGTCGCGAGGTTTTTACTTTAACACTGTGCTTTCTCTCGCGCGCTCTCTGGCTGCTCATCGACCCGCTCCGATCGACAAGGTGAGAGTTTTACTTCCTATTAGCATCTGAAGCTAACAGCTAACAGAATCAAAACAAACCATCGTTTAATAAAAAAGCCGATGAGCTCACTTGTGTAAATAACCCCTTTAAACACGCTTATGTCTAAATGTTCAAGATCATCCATGCAAAGTCACTGACATTAGCTTTATATTGCTTAGCCGGTTTTACGTTCTTTTATTCAAACACTTATTCAGAAGTTAATACTTATTTTATTAAAACTTGTACAATATAAATAAAATGTTTAGTAATAGATGTAAGCGGATTTCAGTGTGATAATCAATATAATTATTGCTTATTTGAAATGATTCGTTATTCCCGTTTATTACAATAAATCTAGTTGTAGAATCAATGACAGCATAAAACGATATTGATAAGAATATAGTATTAATAAAGCATATTACTACTACTACTACTACAAATACCAATAATAATGTATTCCAGTTTCTAAATGTAGAATATAACTAACCATTTTTGAGTGAAATGTTTAATTTTAAATAGATAGATAGATAGATAGAATCATTAACAGGATAGTTAAAATAGATAGATAGATAGATAGATAGATAGATAGATAGATAGAAACATTAACAGGGTAGATAGAATCGTTAATGTGATAGATAGATAAAATCGTGATAGATAGATAGATGTTAAGAAGGTAGATAGATTCGTTAATGTCATAGATAGACAGATAGATAGATAGATAGATAGACAGATAGATAGATAGATAGATAGATAGATAGATAGATAGAATTGTTAATTATAGACAGATAAATAGATAGAATCGTTAACGTGTAGATAAATAGATACAGTATATAAATATAGAATCGTTAATTATGTAGATAGATTGAGAGATAGATAGAATCATGAACAGTGTAGATAGATGAATAGATAGAATCGTTAACAGTGTAGATAGATAGATAGACAGATAGATGATAGATATATAGAACTGTTAACAGTGTAGCTAGATCGATAGATTCGATAACTAGTGTAGATAAATGGATAGATAGAATCGTTAATTAGATAGATAGATAGATAGAATTGTTAACAGTATAGATGGATGGATAGATAGATAGATAGATAGATAGATATATAGAACTGTTAACAGTGTAGATAGATCGATAGATTCGATAACTAGTGTAGATAAATGGATAGAATCGTTAATTAGATAGATAGATAGATAGATAGATAGATAGATAGATAGATAGATAGATAGATAGATAGATAGATAGATAGATAGTTTTAAAAGCAAATTATATTGGAGTGAATCATTTAATTTTATGTCACCAATAACAAATGACACGTCAGTATAGCTACTCATTTTTAGCATGTTTTCACATTGAGGTATAAAGTTGGTTTTATGTTCGCATATTTGGACTTTTGTGTTCAATAAAATATTAAAGCAGATTATTAAAAGGCTAATACTGATTTATTATTATGACATACTCTTATGAGCACGTTAAATTAGTAACTAACTCTGCGTTTATAAACAAAGTTTAATCGCATGTAAGTATGACTTTAAAACAACATTAGCAGTATTTATTTGACCGTGAACAATGTTGTACTTTGAAAGTTGTTTGCTACTAATATGATTTCTCTATTTAGAATTGGCAAACAATACTTTTCTAATATTATATTATTAAGGAGAAAGTCTAAATGTGCAAATATAAAACCAACTTTACCCCAATCAATAAATCTAGTTGTCGAAGCAATGACAGCTTAAGACTATGAATATAATAATAATAATAATAATAATAATAATAATAATAATAATAATAATAAAAATAAATAATATTACTATTACTAATAATATATACTACTATATATACTACTACTATATATACTACTACTATATATACTACTACTATATTTACTACTACTATTAATAATAATAATGTTTTTGAATTTCTAAACGTAGAATTTAACAAATCATTTTGCCGTGAAATGTTTAATTTAATATCATCCAATACAAATGATGCATCAATATAGCTAACATAGACATTTTTAGCAGGTTTTTTGAGGTAATGTTGGTTTATATTCGCATATTTTGACTTTCATGTTCAATAAAATAGTAAAGCAGAATTTTAAAAGGCTAATACTGATTTATTATTATGACGTACTGTTATAAGCACATTATATTAGTAATTGACTCAGCATTTATAGAAAAGTTTACGTTGTTTACCATGCTACTTTAAATATTCGGTCTGAAATCTCATGTAAGTACGACTTCAAAACAACATTAGCACTTTTGAATTGACTGAACAATGTTGTACTGTGATAGTCATTGACTGATAATATGATTTCCTGCAAAAGAATACTTTTCTGAAATTATATTATTAAAGAGAATGTCCGAACTTTACCTCAAGCTCATTTTTAGCATGTTTTTACTGGCTTACCGGACGTGAAAAACCTGACTAGTGTTGCAAAGGTGGATCTCTATAGAGAAGTCTATTGTAGGCTTAGTAAGGGCTGTGTAAATGTGTGTAAAGGTGATCACTTCATAAAATCAAAATATGCTGGTCTCTAAATTCACTAGATGCTTTTTGCATGCGCTTTTGACACTTGTTATCAATAGTATATTTTAAAGGGAAGTTTAAAACTTCCCTGTACATTGCTGAACTTAATCCTGCATCACGTTTTCATTATGTGTCTTTTACTATTGTATTATTACAAAGTGAAGAATTTGGTGTTTATTTTTGTGTTTTATATGATGTTGTAAATTTTATTAATGTTTTGAACAACACAAAAAAAAGAGGTTTGCCGTTTGTTCAGTCTCCTTATTTAAAATGAGCTGAAACAACACATTTCTTGAAATTGTTTATCTTAATTGTTTATGTTAAATCCACCTTAATTTGTAAAAACTACCAAGTGAACTTAATTCCTTCATGTTTTCTCAGCACAATAGATTTTGTGGAACCAAGCATTTTTTACAGGGAAGCTTTATGTATTTTTATGTGTAGTTTTTAATTGTATTTAGTAATATTATTTATTTTAAATATTTAATTTAAATATTACTGAGCAAATCCAGCGTTATGGGTGTGACATTTGCAGTAAAATCTTAAAACATAAATTGACAGAGGAAGTTTATGTTAACATCATATTGAAACACCTGTTTATATTTTCCAAAACAACTAACCACAGAGTTGTGGAAGCAGAAAAATATCAATCCGTTAACATCTTTTAAATTTTAAATGAGGAAAATAAACGTGCATTATGGATGTGACGAAAAAAAGTTTGCGAGTTTACAGTAATACAACATACTTTGTAGAAATTCTGTGAGTTAAACTGCTCAACCCAAGAGAAACTATGCTAATCAACAGGATAAGAGTCGGCTCTTAGAACAGACATGATTGATTTTATTTGATTTTACATTTTTACATTTATAAGGAAAAAGCTTCGTTATGGATGTGACGTCTCTCCGTTATGGATGTGACGGATGTGAAATTGCCACTTGTGTGACTTTTGTAAAATCACATATAATTGTTTAAAAACATTGACAGAGACATTTTTGAGTATTTTTAAAACACTGTAAAATACAAGCCTACACAAAAAAAAAAAACGCAGAAACGGTTTCACTATTTTGGCAAAATCAAAATTTTTTTTCATGGCAAGGTTGACATTTGCATGGAATTGCTCTACTGTTTAATATACATTTTTATGTGACATGCTGTGACATGAATATTTACTGTCTTTATGGCCATTTTTGGCCACATTATATTGTTTGACTGAAGACGTAATGATTCTCTTTTAAATAATTCTCTTTATTTGTTTTGATTTAGTCATTTCAGTGCTATCTATTTCAAGTATAGCTTCCAAAGAAACATTTCCAATTGTCCAAAAGTGTTTTAATAGTGTTAGCTAATTAAAAACAATGACTGTAGTGGTGTGATCGTTTTTTTTTTGGTTTGCAAAATATAGAATGAAATATTTTTACAGATTAAAATACCAATAACACAAAGAGAAATCTCCTTGCTTCGGCATAAAAAGTATTTCACAATTTTTTTTATATGCACATTTGTGTAATATAGGTCCAGAAGCTACAATGCATGTGTCCTGTGGACATCCGTGGTGTTTTCCAGCTGGACGAGCGGAGGAGAGATGCTGTGATCGCACTTGGGATCTTCCTAGTGGAGTCTGAGTTGCAGGTACTGATTTAACATGGTCAAACTATCTGTTTCATTGGCTAAAATCAGGACTAATGAGGCACATTTAAAGCACTTTAAAAATACTTCTTTCTTTTTTCCAAAAAATAATAAAGGGATAGTTCACTCAAAAAAATTCCTCCCTCTTTACTAACCAGGGTGTCCGCGGGGGCTTAAAAAGTATTAAAAGTTGATAAATCAATTATGAGAAAATTAAAAGGTATTAAAAAGGCTTAATCACGTTTTTAGAGGTCTTAGAGTGTTTGAGTCCAAAAAAAGCATAAATATATTTATTTTCCTCCTAATATTAACAACGACGTAATCAATCCATGGGATTGGTTCGGGCCGGGGCACGTCCGGCCAAGCTCCTAAAGGTGATGTGACGCTCTCCACATGTAGCGAAACCATAGAGTGAAACAGAGAGCAAAATGGGAAAATGTAAGTTTGCGTACTCCTGGTTGCAGAAAGACGAGTTTAAACAGTGGCCGAAGCCTGTCGCTGAAAACAACCATGTCATGTATTCTTTCAAGCTTTGTTTCTTCTGAGCTTATCTGAGTTCTGTTGCATGGTTGTGCTTCATTGATTTATTTAACTACAACTGTTTATTAAGTTAAAGGTTTGATACTGATTTGAACTTGAAGTGGCGATGATGCTGCGTTCACACCAGACGCAGAAGAAGCGTCAAGCGCGAGTGATTTACATGTTAAGTCAATGCAAACGCGCGAATAGGCATCCTGCGGCGCGATACACGCGAATGGCGCGGCGCGAATGACGCGAATTGCGCAGATGGCGCGATACGCGAATCGCTCGAGTTCAAAAATATAAACTTCTGCGGACATTTGCGCCGCGTTAACCAATCAGGAGCTTGCTCTTGTGGGGGCATGATTGTGATGTAGCACCTGTTGTTGGTGTCCGGGGGAAATCCTCCAGCTGACACCGACAACAGTTCATCAAACTGGGCTTGGCTCAGTCAGAAGCACCGCTGAAAGCCTCCGTCATCCAGGTTAAGTTTCTGGAGGAGTTTATGAGCTCACAGATCTGGGTGCACCTCTGAAAGTATCTAGTGGACTCAGACACTGCTCCAAACGTATCGACGCTGTTTTACAGCCTTCATAAAGCACATAAACACAGTTATTTTATCAATAAAATCCATGTTAGCCATTTAGCAATGAAGCTACAGTCACCGGGCAGACAGAAGCCCTGCCCATGACGCGAATCCGCGTCTGTTCTGAAGTGAATTTGACACGCGTTCCGCGTCTGGTGTGAACGCAGCATTTTAAAATAATCTACGCAGGTCTTTAAAAAGGCTTTAAAAGGTTTTTAAATTACCTTTAGGATTCCTGCATATACCCTGCTAACAGTCAAGTGGTTCTTTTATGAATTTCTTCGCAAAACAAGATATTCTGAAGAACACTGGAAAAAAGCAGCCATTGACATGCATAGTAGGAATTATGGTTGACAAAAGTATTGAATTTGATACCATTTCTAAATGGTTTGTTTATTTACTCCTCCAGCACAAGGACGCTATTGTTCCTTACTTGTTGGTTTTGCTGAAAGGATTGCCGAGGGTGCAATGGATCGAGGAGAGCTCAGAAAGGAAAGGACGAGGTATGAATCATCTACCTGTTTTTTTTTTGTTTTTTTTTTAATCTCTATCAAGGTTTCCGCTACATTCATTCTTCCATGGCGGGGCACCACACCAAAATTCATCCCGCCACGGCTTCATTACAGCTTCTCAATCAAAACATTCAGTCGTTTTTTTTTAATGGCAGGTTATAATGGCACTAAAACGTATTAAAATGTAAGTGAATTATAACAGCGCAAACTTTTCTGTAACCGTAGTAGTGCTGTGCATTATTTGTGTAACCCTTTAAGGTGACATGCTGACTGACTGACTGACAGGTGCGTGAGGCCAGCAAACACGACGTTTTGCTTTCAGTTAGGATGAACACAGTTTCCATAATTATAATTTATTTATAGATAAACGTCTGCATACAACAAACAAAGACTTTATCTTGCTGGAGTTTATAGCCGTTTCACTTTACTTCAGGACGCATGTCGCTCTGTAGGTCTTTTGGAGACATTCATAAATATTCCTAGCCAATCTAATAAATGTTGTAGACATACTCACTACATAATCGCGCCAAATCACACTTCAGCAGCGTTTATCTGAGTGCGCACAAGAAAATCTGCACTTGAGCAGCGTAGCTATTTGAGGGCGGGCAAGAAGTTTTGTGCACGAGCAGTGGAAATCGGCGCACAAGCAAAGAGATTCGCATGCTTGTATTACATAAATGCGATCTCGACTTGTAATACTGCGCTCACGACTTTTTTAATTGAAATAACTTCATAGGTAGTTGGTAGATCTCTGTAAAAGGCCTGCCGCCACAGCTGGAAAAAATCCAGTATTTACAATAGTATTTTTTCCAGCTGTGGCGGCAGACCTTTTACACAAATCAACCAACTATATGGCGTATTTCAATGACAAATGGAGAAATGTCGTGAGCCCAGTATTACAAGTCGAGATCGCATTTATGGATTCGCGTGAATCTCTTTGCTTGCGCGCCCATTTCCACTGCTCGTGCACAAAACCTCTTGCACACCCCCTCAAATATATGCTGCTCAAGCGGTGATTTTCTTGTGCGCACTCAGATAAATGCTGCTGAAGTGCGATTTAGCTCGTTTATGTAGTATGTCTACAACATTTATTAGATTTGCTAGGAATATTTATGAATGTCTGCGATAGACCTACAGAGCGGCATTAATGCGTCCTGAAGTAAAGTGAAACGGCTATAAACTCCGGCAAGATAAAGTCATTGTATGCAGAGCCATAGATCTTTATCTATAAAGTACAATCACGGAAACTGTGTTCATCCTAACTGAAAGCTACGTCGTGTTTGCTGGCTTCACGCAGCTGTCAGTCAGTCAGTCAGCACGTAACCTCAAAGGGTTAAACAAATAACGCACAGCACTACTACGATTACAGAAAAGTTTGCTCTGTTATAATTCACTTACCTTTTAATAAGTTTTGGTGTGATTCTAAGCCGCAAATAAAAACAACAACAACAATGACTGAATGTTTTGAATGAGAAGCTGTAATGTAGCCGTGGCGGGATGCATTTTGTTGTGGCTCCCCGCCATGGAAGAATGAATGTAGCGGAAACCTTGCCATATCTCATTCTCAAATACTCCTGCTGTCACTTTCCACTCATCCTGTTTTCAGAAGCGCTTCCTATTGCGGAGAATTTCTCCTTCTGTTTGGTGACGATGCTCTCAGACGTGGCCCAGATGGATGAATCCATGCGCATCCAGGTGTGTTCATGAGGATTCATGCTTTACTTGAGGAGTTTCATTTGCTTATCTGAAAAATGATTTCTTCCATATATGTGTTTTTTTTTTATGTATAGGATTCATTTTATTGTATTTGCGAAGGCAATTTTAAAGGGGACCTATCATGCCTTATTTTTCTGTGAAGTTCCAGCTCAAAATATCCTATAAATAATTTTGAAACTGCCCCTTTTATGCTTTGATCCTAATTGTGGTGTTTTGGTGACTGTCGCTTTAAATTCAAACGAGAGGTGGAGCTATGAAAGCCTATGCATCAGCATAGTGGGAGATTTAGGGCCCGTTTACACTAGTACGTTTTAGTTTTAAAACGGCGTTTTAGAATGAAAACGATCTGCGTCCACACTAGCGTTTCACCCAGCGTTTCTGAACAGCTCTCTGTCTACACTAAAACGGTGAAAACGCACATCACGTGACCACACACACACTCTCTGGCATTCACTGCAGCGTGCTTTGAGCACACCCACACCCAACTGAGAGCTGCGCAAGTCGGACTGTTCATCACGGATCTACCGCTGGATCTAATCTCACTATATTTGTTAAACGTGATATTTAATTCATCTTGTTGTCTATATCTGACGACATATTCCCAGACTTTGGTCTTTTGAATCTATTACTTGTTCTCAGGTAACGTGCTTTGGCTGAGCGCAAGGATTAGTTAGGTTAATATATTAATTAATGTAACCGCGGACACCGATTCTGCACATCTGACTCATCGTTTGCCTTTATTTTCTCTATTGTATAAACTTATTGTGCGTTATACTTTTATAATGGCCATTATTGATCATTAAAACAAATATTCAGTGTAAGAGAGGGTATGTTTCGTATTTTCAATGAAAATGAAAGGAGGCAGTAATGTTATAGGCTCCGTTTTGTTATATGCTTGAAGATGACGGTCATATCATGCAGCTACACGACGCCTCAACATTTTTGATGTCTGTTGTTGCTAATATCAAAGTGAAAATATACAGTTCCTCACATCATGTTTTCATTTTATTGTCAAGATAGTGAAACAGCATAGCCAGGGTGATGTGAATGACTTTATAAAGTACACACTCGGGAGTTTGTTTTCCATATCAGACTTGCGAAGTCTGAACTTGGAGAGGATGTAAGACTGAACCGTGTGTAGGCTACTTAATACTGAGGAAAAAGCCCCAATCAGACAGGCGAATGTCTGCAGCCCCGCCTCCGTTTTCAGGTGTCTCCGTTTTCCCTCATCCACACTGAGACGGAGCAGCAGCGTTTTAAAATGAAAACGGCCTCTCCAGCGTTTCCAAAACGCTCCGTTTTCGGGGCTCAAAAACTCCGGCGTAGCGTGGACGGACGGCGTAACCGTAGCAAAACTTATGCATTTTAAAACTAAAACATATTAGTGTAAACAGGGCCTCAAAAACAAGACTAATGTCCTATGCTAATGAAGGAAAGATGGTCACTAATGGGAGTGGCTTCTCCCTCTGATCACACATACAAAGTGAGAATGTCAATCAAAGTGTTAATGCAGACTGTTTTTATCATGTGATTATAAAAAAAAAAAAAAAATCATACATTTTTATCATTAGAAGCTGGTTATATTCACAGACTGTTGTCACACAAGTGTCTCTAAACCAAGCGGAAACCTCCCGCTCTCCCTCCTGAAGCCAATACGGAAGTAACTGAAACTGCAATTCATCAAAATTCCGCTAGTCCTGGCTCCATATGGAGCAAATTTCTATTGAGCCCACTGTTAAAATGGCCAACTTTACAGCATAAAAAAAGGTGTTTACAGCCTGGTACAAAGAACGATTTTGGTTCATATAGCTAATATTACCCTTGGTGACAACTGTGAGGGGGGTGAATGTTTTTATAACTCATCCATTTCCTTTCTATTAGGTTATATTAAGTTTGCATAATTAAGGGCGTGGCCACTTGAGTGACAGCTAGCTCTCGCTGGTCGCCGTCACGTCACCTGAGCTGATTAGCCGCTGATCTCGGCATATTCATCGTATTTTTGTGTTGTTTTATGTGGCTTTACACAGTCAGTTGCCTTTTGGAATTATTTCGTACAATTATCAAATGATATAGCATCCTGTGTGCACTTAATTGTGCTCACAAGCCATTCACGTGGCCTCCGTTTCCCAGGTGAGAGAAATTATATACTTATACCATCTCTATAAATGTATTTGTTTTTATTTAAGATCATTTATCATTTATAATGTTCTTTAGAGCTGTAATGCACTCCAGAATCTGACAGATTGATTAGCTGTAGGCTCTATAACAGTATAACGTTGTCATACAGTGTTATGCCTGGATTTCATCAATAGCCTTGCATTTACTAACACAGACTATATCCGAAGTGTTTGGAAGTAATTTGCACTTTCCTCCTGTTGGAAAACGTCATAAGCACAATGCTTATAGTGGCTCAATGTGTGCTTATGACGTTGCTTATGAAAGAGTCTAAACACCTTATTGATATAGTATACAACTAAGCACATGTGGTCAGAACACAAACGAGTCGCAGGTAATGAAGTATTAAGCGTTTCTCATGCGTCTGTAGCTCCGCTCATGCTCCGCCTCTTTGCCCTTGTATGGTATGCCCTGGTTGGTGTGATGACAGAGGAACAAAATGGTGACGGTTGGCCACGCCTACTGGTAGCTTCTTTAGGGTTCTTCATAAACCTATGGGTGACGTCACGGATGCTACGTCTATAGCTTTTCCAGTCTATGGGTTACGTAATTTTTTGCATAATAGGTCCCCTTTAATGTCTCAGAGCAAAGCAAATAATAAAAGATGATTTTTTTTAACATGGTGTAATAAAAACAGGTTTAGTTTATATATGTACGTTTGACTCCTGTGAACACAACAGAATGACATCCCGCACATAATTTTCATTTATGACGTGTCAAATTTAGAGCGACAACTGATATTTTTATTTCCTCTCAAATATTTCAGATTTTGGAGGCTGTGATGAACCTCGTTCAGGTGCTACAGGAAACATGTCAGAACATCGAAGGTCAAGATAAAGGTCTGTGTTTTCTTCCCACCTTGAATACCATGTGAAACTCTAATTTATTTGACATTTCATGCTAAATTCATAGCTTTTGTAATCATTGCACGACCGTCAACTGTAATGGATAGGGTTTATTTGATCCAGCTTGAAGGTTAATGATTCTGTCGTACAAACATGGTTTGATAATATCGATATGAATATATTATTATTAAATACACTAGCCTACTTGTGTATGAGTAGACTAGTGTTCTTCACTATGAGGTTTTTAAGTTTCTATGTAAATAAGTCGAGTTTGTAAGTAAAAACAGGCTCGCAATTAATCAAAAACACAGTAAAAACAGTAATATTGTGAGATATTGTTTCATTAATTTTTCCATGTGAATGTATTTCCATTTGAACATATTCCTTCTTGAAAACATTAGCTATGTTTCCATTCAAAGATGTGAACTAAATTTATGCGCAAAACTGGAATATGTATATGTAAAACTGGAATATGCGCAGTAGGTAGTGCTGTCGCCTCACAGCAAGAATATGCATGTTTGTGTGGGTTTCCTCCGGGTGCTCCGGTTTTCCCCACAGTCTAAAGACATGCGGTACAGGTGAATTGGGTAAGCTAAATTGTCCGTGGTGTATGAGTGTGAATGAGAATGTATGGATGTTTCCCAGAGATGGGTTGAGGCTGGAAGGGCATCTGCTGCATAAAACATGTGCTGCATAAGTTGGTGGTTCATTCCGCTGTGGCAACCCCGGATTAATAAAGGGACTAAGCCAAAAAAATGAATGAATAAACTGCAATATGACATAAAAGACGTGCGAATAAAGCAGCGTTTCCATCCAACGAGTCAAATAGAACAAAATCATCACTTCCTGATAAACTGGCGCCAAATATCAACAGTAAAAACTTAATTTGCTGCGGTTGGAGAAGCTGCGTGAATCTTTTTTTTTTATTTACAGTTTTTTCCCAATTGTTTACACACAATTACTTGTACTTCAGACACAATGACTACAACATGTAACTGATGCACCAACCCCCCGAACCAATTCTTCTAAACTACAAGCACAATTCCTGCTTTACACTCAAATTGCAGATTTAAAACACACTTTTTTTTTTTTTCAAAACACTACACACAATTCTCTGCATTTGGCACAATTTCATGCAGAAAATCTCTTGTTTTCACAAGGAACACACTGACATTCATAATTGTAAAGTCAGTTGTCTTACTTTGCATACTAACTCATCACATAGGTAAACACCGGTCACATATAACTGCAATTTAGAAATCAGAGCTCATCTCATATTCTCCATTTCTCAATCCTATTGAGGAATTGTTTTCTGCCTGGGGATGGAAAGTGTTTGACCGAAATCCACACTTATTTTTTTATTTTTTATTTTTTGCTGTAACTATTCTGTAAAATACTTCTGTTGATGGCATATTTACAATGCACTTATGTAGGCCTATGTACTGTCTATGGTAAGTGTAACACTGAACAAGACAGGCTTACAGTAAGTCATTATGATAAATAACCATCACAGTAATATAAAAACACTAATTTTACTGAGTATTATTCATATTATTTATTAAATTAACCATTAAATTGTATTTTATTAACGTGTACCCCTACCCCAACCATCACAGTAATGTATAAACACTAATTTTTATATATTTTTAATAATAATATTCATATTATTAATTTAATTGTCCATTAAATTACATTTTAATAATGCGTAAACCCAACCCTCACAGCAATGTAAAACAGTAATTATACAGGGTATTATTCATAATGTTATTTAAATAACCCATTAAATTGCATTTTAATAACACCAAGACAGCAACCCTCACTGTAACCTAGTAATTATTGTTGTGCAGTGTCACAAAGTTATGCTATATTAATGCATCCCCACCTGTATCCCTTCCAGACTTGACCATTTGAGATCCGGTTTCTTTAAAAACCATTGATCTTTTTCACTGCCTGATAAATATCAAATATAAAGTCGGTCTCAGAACAAGAAGCACCAAGTTAAATTACATTGCTCCGCGCCATGTCTTTAAAATATATACATTTATTTTACCACAGTATTTGCAATGGAGTTTCAGCACTCACTGATGGCACTTGCGTTTCAACGGTTTTATATATCGTTTTAAGCTTGAACTAATTGAATGCTTAAGTCTATTTAACTGATTATATTTTAATTAAATCACATTATCGACGCTTATGAAAAACCTTATGATAGTGAAAATAGTCACAGTAACCGTTCACCAGAAGTTTACCGGTGGACACTTGCTGTGCAATTTAGATTTTAAATATCATAAGTTTGTTATACTTCATTGCAGAGTAAAAAATACTCCCCTCTGACTTCCCTTCCCAGAATACCTGTGTAAATACACCGTGCCCTGTCTGCTCGGTGTGGTGCGCGCATTTGGCCGCTACAGCAACACAGAGGAGCCGCTGCTGTCCAAACTTTTCCCCCGGATCATTCCTCAGCCCCCGGGCAGCGGAGACGGGGCAGAGGTGACCCGACGGAGATCTTTTAACGATTTCCGCTCCATCCTGCCCAGCTCACTCCTCACCGTTTGCCAAAGTGACACTTTACGACGCAAAACCAGCAGCGTTTCCAGCATCTCACAACAGGTACAGAATGCATTTCCTCCCTTCATCGGCAGGGGGCGTCTGCTACTGTCAAATACAAGCTGGAGGATAGCAAACCAAACAAATAAATGAGTGCTGCTTCAAGTGTAATTGAGATTCGGTTGTAGTTTTGATTATTAATTGTATTGTTTTGTTTTATTTATACAATTTACTAAATGTTTTGTTATTATAATTGTTTATTATATACAGTTTTTATATACAGAATTATTAGCCCTCCTGAATTATTAACCCACTGCGTATTTTCTCCCTTAATTTCTGTTTGAAGGAGAGAAGATTTCAACACATTTCTAATCATAATAGTTTTAATAACTCATTTCTAATAACTTTATCTTTGCCATGATGACAGTAAATAATATTTTACTAGATATTTTTCAAGATACTGGTATTCAGCTTAAAGTGACATTTAAAGGCTTAACTAGGCTGAAGTTAGGGTAATTAGGCAAGTCATTGCATAACGATGGTTTGTTCTGTAGACAATCAAAAAAATATTGCTTAAGAGAGTTAATAATATTAACCTTAAAATGGTTTTTAAAAAATTTAAAACTGCTTTTATTCTAGCCGAAATAAAACAAATAAGACTTTCTCCAGAAGAAAAAATATTATAGGAAATACTGTGACAATTGCAATATTAAACGTTACTTGAGAAATAATAAAAAAAAAGAATTAAAACTTCGCAGGGGGGCTAATAATTTTGCCTTCAACATTATATATCAAATGAAGTTAAATGTAAACGATGTTTCTTTGCGAGGTTGTTAAAATCTACATTCTAATTTAAATCCATTCGATTTTATAAGACAAAATGGTTTTAGTTAAATATTTTTGATTGTATAGTTATTCATTTTATTTTGTTGTAATAGTTATATAATAAACCTGGTAAATACTCATGAGCTGCTTGTTTTTACAGGCCAGTCCAGAACGTGCTGGACTTCCTCCGAGTTCCCCTTCGGACCCTTCTGCTCCTTATTTCGAAGGTGAATTTCAAAATAAGTTTTTCAACAGTTCTTAAATTCAGTCTAATTCAATGTTATCAGTTTTGAGGTAAAAATAATAATAATAATAATAAATATATATACAGTGCTCAGCATATATGAGTGCACCCCTCACAAATCTCCCATTTAAATTAATATTTTCTATAGGAACCTTTACAATATTATATTTGTGCATATACATTAGTTTAGTCAGTACTGAAGCCAAATCTGGAACTTATCTAACAAAATAATTTAGGATAGACGTCCAAAAAGTAGTACAGCCAAATTTATACGTTATAGAAAAATATTGAACACAAATTTAAAAACGAGGAAAAATCAAGAGAAGCAAAAAAATTTTTAAAATTTAGTTTAAATTTTGTAGTTTGTAATTCTTTCCCCCAATATTTTGCATGAATTTAAATGTATTATCTTTCTATTTCTAAAGACGTTCGTTGATTAATTCTTTTTTTAAAATAAATATATTAATTAATAAAGTATAATATATATTCATATATTTTTTTAATATTATCTTAATATCCAGAAATGTTAAATATGGGGACTGAAAAACATGAATCAACCGTGATCCATTACACCCAGTGTCTAATTTGAGCCGGATCCTGTTCCGGAAAATGTCCGATATTTGTGTTTTGCGTTCCGGTATTTATTTTAATGGATCCGGCATTAACTTGTGTGCAGTTAATACCTATGTGCGTGCCTACGTGCGTGCGTGAGTGAGAGAGAGAGAGAATGTGAATGCAAGCGAAGGCTGTGTGGATTGTGTACACACAACGGTAGTCACCATGCGCAAGTTAAAGCAAAACTATTGGCCCTCAACAATATTTGGTCACACTTTATTTCGATGGTCCGTTTGTTGAATATAAATTACATTGCATCTACATGTCAATTAATTCTAATTAGATTATAAGTAGACTGTTAGGTTGGGGTTAGTGTGAGTTGACATGTACTTGCAAAGTTTCTTATAGTCTGTTAAATGTCTGTTGAAGGACTGTTAAATGTCAGTATCAACAGATATTAAGCAGACAGTCTACTAATACTCAAATGGACCATCAAAATAAAGTGTTACCCAATATTTTCATCCAATCGGCTTTCTTATGTTTTCAATCACTCTTATTGGTTGGTGATTGTTTTGTGCGCAGTGAGCAGCGAAAATAAATAATGTCATAGTGGCCAGCCTAAATGATATTTGTATTTTCAAAATGGCAAAGAGGCAGTCAAGCATATTTTCATTTCTTTAAAACCACGAGTAAATCTGATAATGAGCCTGATCGAAACTGTGCGAATGGATCAGGATAGCAGGAGACAGAAGCAAAGCGATCTCAAGTCAGCCAGAAGACATGACAGTAGAGGTAACTGTGGGCTCTTCTCAAAGATTAGACAGAGTGAATCAATTAATTATTATTTTCCCTCAGCACATAATAGTGAAGTGGACTAAATAGTGATTGTTCATACGATTTATGTTTGTAGCTACATGTTTTTACTATACATGACTGACCTATAACGTTACATAGCACAAAATAATTAAAGACCGTTCAGAAATGTGACGCTCTTTTTTTGCGCTATCATTGTTTAATGACGTCATGTTTCGGGAAAACTGAAGTTGTTTGGTGGACGTCGGTCATGGAAACTTTTATTTCCTGGTTTTGTTCCGGGAATTATTCATTTACAAATTAAGCACTGATTACACCCCTAATACATACAGTCTATCATCTTACAGTTTAAAATGTTAAGAAAGTAAAATGTGTAACTTTTTGATTCTGTCAAGGGTTTTTAACTTGTTTATGTTTTTGTTCTGCAGCTGGCTCGTATCTGCCTGACGGCAGTGCTGTGGACCCGGACTACTATTTCTCCACCATCAGCTCCAGTTTCTCCGTCTCTCCGCTCTTCACAGGCAGCAACAGTAAAGAGTTTACCGTACCGCTGGATTTACTGAGGCAGCTTCTGCAGATGGTCTGTGTTCTGCAGTCTATCTATAGTCAATCATGTCCTTCTGCCATCAGTCTATTTACCACATTTCTTTCTCTTTTCCAATAGGTCGAGCAGTTTGTGTCAGAACCCTTCATGAAGACACTGGATCAGGCCATGACTGAAGTCCTGGAGGTACATGCTTTGATTTCAACTCTTCTGCTTCATTTATGCTGTTAACAGCAAACAATCTGTTAATTTCTGTGTTGATTTGCAGATCAATCCCACGGCTAATCTGTACTACAAGACTTTCAGTGATCCACTGTACGTGGCCATCTTTAAAATGCTGAGGGACTCGTTGTACTATATGAAAGGTAATTTTTAAAACATATTTTTGGTAACACTTAAAAGGGGTGTTCAGAATTCACACATTCATGATTATGCATGAGATTTTATGCACGCTTATAACAACTGTCGTTAAGTGTCATCCGTTCAGTTTTGACTTTTTAAATGCAAAGATGACAATGTTGATAAGTTGCTGCATGCATGAATTAAATTATGAATAATGATGACGATCCTGCTCTTGATCCTTTCCGCAAATTGTTTACAACTTTAAAAATGTGCCATATAGAGTTGCTTTAAAATGGTAACAGTTAAGGGAATATTATTGTAAATAATGATATATAATCATATACATGAATATAACCATGAATGTACGTTCATCATGAGCACGAGCGTTTGCTCTCATATTTTGGCTGTTCTGTACGCCAAGGGTTCCCAAACTTTTCAGCCCATGACCCCCAAAATAACAATGCCAGTGACTCGCGACCCCCAATATCCTCTGAGGTTGTTATAAATACAGAAACCTTGCATGCAATGGCGCACACACACCAATAGCAAGTCTATTCTTTGTTTAATTTTTTTTTTTGTATGTCAGTGCTGTAAATGTGCCAGAAAGTTTAACCTGGTGTTATAAAATCAATCTGCTGCATCTGACGCTATTACCCCAGGGGTTGCAATAGAACTAGTAACTATAAGCTATTATAGTAACTATATAGTATATAGTAACTATAAACGACTATTTTTTCTCTTCAATAGGTTATGGATAAAATATTGTAATTCTTGTGGTTTAATAAAAATAAATAGATTTTTGGAAATCATCAGGCAACCCCCCCCCCTTCATTGTTCCGCGACCCCTCGGGGGGTCCCGACTCCCACTTTGAGAACCACTGCTGTATAACTTTAATGTGTTGCACGAATGCGCGTCTGCAGTTATTCTCTCCCTGTTCGCAGGGCCGGTGTCCTGACATTTGCCAGATATTAATACTATTACTACTACAACTACTACTACTACTAATAATAATAATAATAATTATTATTATTATTATTATTATTATTATTAATACATAAATAAAAGCAAAAAAAAATAAGTTGTGATCTCGACATAACTTTTTGTTATGTCGAGATCACGAGAAAACAACTGTTTGTTATGTCGAGATCACAAGATAATTAAGTTGTGATCACGACAAAACAAGAGAAAAAATTATTTTAATGCATGGTCTTTTAGGACATCCGTAAGTTTACTTGTTTTTATACATTTAAAATATGTAGCTAAGAAATAAATAACTAAATATGTGTTCGTTTTTTTATGGGCCAAGTAAAAATCTTTTCCACTCGCTTAGAAAAAAATGTGTATTTTGTTCTGTGTACGTCTGAAATTTCATTCACAATGGTCTTCAGGTCTTAAATTTGACTTGATGATACCTGCAGAAACCCTCAGTTACACACAAACAAAAAAATATAAATCGAAAAGTTTTTTTTTTTTTTTGCCATATTGCCTACAGTTTATTACTACTAATAAATTGTGTGTGCTATTAAAATTTTATTATTACTAATATTGTGCTACTTTAAGCTGTGTTAGTGTTATTTTATTGTATCACAAAATAAAATGATGCTATTTATTATGAAAAAAACAATTAATATAAACTAGTGCTGGGCCGTTAACGGCGTTAACGTGCTGCGTTAACGCGAGAGTCTTATCGCGCGATAAAAAAAATATCGCCGTTAATCTATTCTCAAAGTTGGGTTGGGAGCTGGGTCTATTTTACGCAAGCAATGATGGCTTTCACCTTGATATATTACCGCGGATGTATACCTGACTGGTGAGCCGTCTGCTATTTTGAATCAAATCAGCAGAGACTCTAAACTGCAGTTTCACTTTTCATTTATTCCTTCGTGATAAACTGGGGTATTAGACGCAAATACGGAGTAAGGACAGGTGAGAGAGTTATGGAATTTAATGACGCATGCCAAATGGTAAGAAAAAAAACTTCCGCATTTCACGATGTGTGTGTGTGTTTGTGTATGTGTGTGTGCAGTCCTTTCTGACAGCCGCGTGTGGACCTTGTCGGAAAATATGGCGAAAGGTCCTAAAGACCGTGGTGTTTACTTCAATAATGCCACTAATATCTGCATGCTCCACGTCTTAATTCCATTTCTGTTTAGTTCAGTGATGACTTTAGTCAGATTAAGCTCATCAGAATTCGCTGTTTGGAGATTATGTAGGCCTACAGTTCAACATTCATGTTTAACTGAATAAACAGTTAGTAAACACAAGTACATCTTATTGAACATCATTTATTTTCATCACCAATTATCATAGTAAAACAGTTTCTCAAGCAGTTTGTGATGCATTTTGGAAACATTTTGGAGAAGAGACCCTGGTCTAATGCGACACCCGGCTTGAGAAACCTGTTGTCAAAGACTTATTATTTGGGTAACACACATATTCTGAATATCTTCGGCAGAATTCAAATGAGCCATTTTAATCTAGATTAATCTAGATTAATTTCGAAATTAATCTAGATTAAAAAAATTAATCTATGCCCACCTATAATATAAACAGTGACAACAGATAGGTGGAAACAGTGAATAAAGAGAATAATTAGCGTAGCTGCTGTTCATAGTGTATATAAACGATATGCAAAAACCTGCATGGGGCACAACATGCATCATATCGCTAAGTGATGCACTGAGTGTATGCTTTGCTAAAAAGATAGGTCTTTAATCTAGTTTTGAACTGTGAGAGTGTGTCTGAGCCTTGGACATTATCAGGAAGGCTATTCCAGAGTTTAGGGGCCATAAATGAGAAGGCTCGACCTCCTTTACTTGACTTTGCTATTCTAGGTACTACCAGAAGCCCTGAGTTTTGAGATCTTAAAGAGCGGGTTGGATTGTAGCGAGACAGAAGGTTGGTTAGGTAAACAGGAGCTAGATTATTTAAAGCTTTATAAATTAAAAGCACAGCACACTTCTGTTTTTTCTTGTCAACAAAAAAGGCAGTGTGGTGCGCCTCGCGTTCTTAGAATGAAAAAGCGCGTTTGGCCACTAAGAAAGGTTTATATTAAGTAAGAGTGTTTTTTTTTGCATTACCCAAATCAGTCACACTTTTCCTTCAGATATTTGATCACAGATTTTTTTTGTGCGCAGACCTGCAGGTGTCGTTTGTAAAGGAGGTCCATGACTTTGTTCTGGAGCAGTTCAGCAGCAGTCAGTCTGAGCTGCAGAGGATCCTGCACGACGTGGAGTATCTGCACAGTGAACTGAACCCGCTTAAGCTGCGCTGTCAGGCCAACGCCGCCTGTGTGGACCTCATGGTGTGGGCCGTCACTGAAGAACAGGGTGAGACTTGACTGAGAATTACAGCACAACACTTACAGTTGAAGTCTAAATTATTCGCCCTCCTGTGAACTTTTTTCTTATTCAAATATTTCCCAAATTATGTTTAGCAGAGCAAGGAATTTTTCACAGGAATTCCTGTAATATTTTTTCTTTTGGAGAAAGTCTTATTTGTTTTATTTCGGCAAGAATAAAAGCTGTTTTTTTTTAAACTATTGTAAGGTATTATTACCCCCCTTAAACCTCTAAAACCGACGGGAGCGCCCCCGCTCCGGTTTGCGTGTCTCTGTTTAAAAGCCAATAAAAACCGAAAGCATATGGGTAGAGCAATATTTTTTTTTGCATATGAAATCTCCTGTTGCAATGTTTTCACTCTTTAATGAGTTTACCCAAATAGCCACTTAAAAAAAACACTTTAATACATTGCAGGCCTTTGCAAATGCGTTTTATAAAGGTTGTTAGTGGTTGATGTGCGCATATGCCGCAATCACCTCATGTGCACTGTGAACCTATCAGGTTTGACATGTGAATATATTCTTTGTAATGCTTTGCTTTTGAGTATTATATGTTCATAAAAAATGCTTTGCTTTGAGTGTGAATATAAACAAAACAAACAGAATAAACCCGATTGTATGACGCGCTATTTACTCTTGTCGTTTCACTTTTATGCCTAAAACATCAAACTTTTCTACCTTTTTACTTACATTTTTTTGCTGTAGTGCTGAAACGTACTTATCATTTTACTTATCTTGATGTAGTTTTGAACACTGAAGCCCTCAGAACCCTCACCCCTCATCTGTGGTAGTTTGTAGATAGTTTTTTTTTTGTTGATCAATCAAATTGTTCTGTCTACACTGTTTATAAAAATAAGTGTATCTCACAAACGAATTGATGTAATTAGTCCAAATCAGTTGTATATAGTTTCAAAGTGTTTTATGCATGTTTTTTTACATTGACAAGTTTGAGATTGACATTTGTGTTATTTCTGTATATAGTAAAAACTAAACGATTTTCAATTTTTTTTTTTTGGTGGTTTATTGCACTTTTAAGCTATTTAACTAGTTAATATAGATTTATGACATACATAAACTTTAAGTTGGGGATGTAAGGATTTTATTGATATATGGCATTTGAAATTACTTAAAAGAATGACAGCACAGCATGTACAAATACTAACGTATACCCTGGCGGAATTGTTCTATGGCAGGTCTTAAATAAGCAATAGTTTTTGATAGTCTACAGAACAAACCATCGTTATACAATTCCTTGCCTAATTACCCTAACCTGCCTAATTAACCCAGTTAGGCCTTTAAATTTCACTTTAAGCTGAATACTTGTGTCTTGAACAATATCTAGTAAAATATTATTTACTGTCATCATGGCAAAGATAAAATAAATCAGTCATTAGAGATGAGTTATTAAAACTATTATGAAACACATTTAGAAATGTGTTGAAAAAATTTCTCTGTTAAACAGAAATTGGGGTGAAAAAATAAACAGGGGGGCTAATAATGCTGACTTCAACTGTATGTCACATGAGCCTTCTAACTGTTCATATATGGGATTATTTCTGCCAGGTGCTGAAAACCTCTGCACTAAACTGTCAGAGAAGCTCCAGTCCAAGACGTCCAGCAAAGTCATCATCGCCCACATGCCTCTGCTCATCTGCTGCTTACAGGTGCGTCATCAGTTCTCTGCATTTTGGGAGGCAATATGACTTTTCATAGGGCCCTGTAATTTCTGCAGCATGGATAGAAATGTGGAATTATTAAAGCAAAGTTTGCTGGATTTTATCAATGGTTGATTTTATTAGAATGATTTCTGTGAATGTTAAGGCGCAAAACTAATCCTCAGTATGTCGAAGTAAGCATCTTTTGATAAAGGAGAGATGCATCATGAAGACATGAACCGTGAATCATTCATTCATGTTCTTTCAGCTTAGTCCTTTATTTATCAGGGATCGCCACAGCGAAATGAACCGCCAACTATTCCAGCATATGTTTTACGCAGCCGATGCCCTTCCAGCCACAACCCAGTACTGGGAAACATCAATACACTCTCACATTCACACAAACATACACTACGGGCAATTTAGTTTATCCAATTCCCCTATAGCGCATGTGTTTTGACTGTGGGGGATACCGGAGCACCCGGAGGAAACCCACACTAACAAGGGGAGAACATGCAAACTCCACACAGAAATGCCAACTGGCTCAGCCGGGACTTGAACCAGCGACCTTCCTGCTGTGAGGCAACAGTACTAACCTCTAAGCCAACGTGCCGCCAAAATAAAAGCCTTATTTCTGGTGTGTTTGTGCTCTGTGTGTTGTTGAAACAGGGTCTCGGCCGGCTCTGTGAGCGTTTTCCTGTGGTGGCTCACTCCGTCACCATGTCTCTACGAGATTTTCTGGTAGTTCCTTCACCTGTACTAGTGAAGCTCTACAAGTACCACAGTCAGTACACCACAGGTCAGATCATCTCCTGATTTTGGTCTCCTCAGATGTAGATTAATGCTGCCGGTTACTTTAATCACTTTCAAACAAACTCCATCTTCAACTTAACAGGAGCAGGCGAGATCAAGATCCATGTGACCAACGAGCATTCCCAGTCCACCTTCAGCGCGCACTCCAGCAGGAAGATCCAGCCGTCCATGTATGAGCAGCTCCGAGACATTTCCATCAACAACATATGCAGGTAAACCTCATCTGGACTCAATAAGTACTGTCTTAGGTGAAAATTAGTCCCAACGCATAATTTCTGTTATATTTGTTCTATGAAATATATTGAGATCACGAGTAACGTGTTTCAAATCATAACATGTTTAAAGGAAATCCTGGGTGTCAAGACTTGTATGTCTTAATATAATATAAATGATGCCTCTTTGTAAAATATGTAGAAAAAAAACCATGACATTTACGTTGCTCAAAAAAAAAAAAATTTTTGGACCGTGGGTGCTGCCATTGTTTTTGATGATGCAATCTTGGCGCTCTGATTCTATTGTAAATGCAGCACAAATGGAGAAAAAAAATAATGATGTGATGTAGAGGTGTGAACCTACACTGGTCTCACGGTTCGGTTCGGTTACGATTATCATGCCATCGATTCGGTTCAATTCGATATCTCGGTGCATCACGGTGCATTGACGATACTTTCCATACACAGTTTTATATTTTCTTCACAGCACAGCAATTCTTGTATTAAAATGTATAAATATATTTATATACTATTTGTAAAACAATTTTGTCCTTTAATACAAACAGTCAGATATATAAACTGTACCTTTAAACAACACAAGCATTTATAGACCATTTTGAGGGATGTAAACAAAAACAATGGCCCTAACGTATTTCCTGTTTTACATTTTTTTAATTGCTTGTGAGAATCCAAAAAGGTCCACATATTGATAAAATAGTGTTATTACTGCTGATTTAAAATCAAGTTATGATTGAATTGCCTCTTGTTACAGTTAGGAAATAGTGTAATATCAAGCAGGAAATGTTCATGGGCCAATGACATGACCACATTGAAATGGTCTATTGCAAATAAACAAATATAAATATCCCGCTTGCTTTCTGAGCCTTGTCTACCAAGTTATTTCTTACACCCCTTTGATTGGTCAAGCGCTCAACAGAAAGGGCTGTGATTGGCTCTTACACGCTGGCGCTCTTCACAGATGCACTCATGGGCCACAGTGAGAGAGAAATGGAGTTTACTTTCATTCTCTTAATCGCCGTGAAATAGGGGCTTTTGCTGTAAGTTTCAGTGAAACAGTGTTCAGCAAACACACACGCAGTGAAATTGTGCAGTTTCTGAGTTTTTCGTAGTTAGAGCGTTGTAAATACTCGCGGCTCGCCTCCCTCGCCATAGTAAGCTACGGCGACATAGCGCATATGAGACAAATGACGTCAGTATAATAACCGGTTATGATTATTACTGAACCGATACCGAATTGTCCGCGTCTGCATCGCGGTGCACCGAAGAAACAATTAATTTTGACACCCCTAATATGATGCCATATTATGCAGCTTTTTTGTTGTATAAAGTAGTATACCAGTAGTATGTCCAAGCAGCATAATGTTTGTGATTCGTAAAAGTGAGCTTATTTGTAGCTAAAATTGCAATGTCAATTTAATGACATTCACTTGTTACTTATACACTCACCGGCCACTTTATTAGGTCCAACTGCTTGTGAACGCAAATTTCTAATCAGCCAATCACATGGCAGCAACCCAATGCATTTAGGCATGTAGACATGGTCAAGACAATCTGCTGCAGCTCAAAACAAGCATCGGAATGGGGAAGAAAGGTGATTTAAGTGACTTTGAACGTGAACGTGTTGGTGCCAGACGGGCTGATCTGAGTATTTCAAAAATTGCTTGATTTTCACACACAACCATCTCTAGGGTTTACAGAGAATGGTCTGAAAAAGAGAAAATATCCAGTGAGCGGCAGATCTGTGGCCGCAAATGCCTTGTTAATGCCAGAGGTCAGAGGAGAATGGCCAGACTGGTTCCAGCTGATAGAAAGGCAACAGTAACTCAAATAAGCACTCAATACAACCGAGGTCTGCAGAAGAGCATCTCTGAACACACAACACATCCAACCTTGAGGCGGATGGGCTACAGCAGCAGAAGACCACACCGAGTGCCACTCTTGTCAGCTAAGAACAGGAAACTGAGGCTACAATTCACACAGGCTCACCAAGATTGGACAATAGAAGATTGGAGAAACGTTGCCTGGTCTGATGAGTCTCCATTTCTGCTGCCACATTCGGATGGTAAACTCAGAATTTGGCGTCAACAACATGAAAGCATGGATCCATCCTGTCTTGTATCAGTGGTTCAGGCTGGTGGTGTAATGGTGTGGGGGATATTTTCTTGGCACACTTTGGGCCCATTAGTTCCAACTGAGCATTGTGTCGACACCACAGCCTACCTGAGTATTGTTGCTGACCATGTGCATCCCATTATGACCACAGTGTACTCATCTTCTGATGGCTACTTCCAGCAGGATAACTCAGACTGGATTCTTGAACATAGGACAATGAGCTCACTGTACTCAAATGGCCCCCACAGTCACCAGATGTCAGTCCAATAGAGCACCTTTGGGATGTGGTGGAACGGGAGATTCGCATCATGGATGTGCAGCCGACAAATCTATGCTGGAAAGGATTATGGCAGTTCTGAGGGCAAAAGGGTACAACCTGGTACTAGTAAGGTGTACCTAATAAAGTGGCCAGTGAGTGTATGTCATTGTAAAGACATAATGAGTTTATTCTTACTTAAGTTCACAACCATTCAAAAGTTTGGGCTCAGTAAGAATCTTTATAAAAAGTAATCATTTTGTTCATCTTGGATGCGAAAGTAACAGTACTTCACAGGAAATAACATTCAGGCTCACATTCAATTTGACAGTTTATAGTGTGACCTCGCTGCAAAAAAAGAAAATAAAAAAGCTTTTCTTACTTGGAATTTTTGTCTTGTTTCTAGTCCAAATATCTAAAAATTCTTAAATCAAGAAACAATTTTAGACAAACAAACAAATATTGGATTTTTTCCATAAATAATAAAACACAACTAATTGAGTTTTTCCATAAAACAAGCAAAATAATCTGCCAATGTGGTACGCTAAATAATCTTGTTTTTGTTTTTTTATTCAAATGATTTTGCTTACCTTATTGACTGAATATTTAGCTTGTTTTAAAGAACATCTCACCTAATTTTGACTTAATATTTCTAAAAACATCACAATTTTCTCTGCTTGTCTGGAAAATGCTTCTTGATTTAAGAATTTTTCAATGTTTGGACTAAAAACAAGACAAAAACCTTAAGTAAGAAAATCTATTTTTCAGAGCTTGCAGTTTTTATGTAGTTAGCCGAAGATCTAATGTGTTACTGATCAATAATGAATACCTTTTTTTGTTAATCCAGGTGTTTAAAAGCAGGATTGACCATGGATTCAGTCATCGTTGAAGCTTTCCTCGCCAGTCTTTCCAACCGTCTGTACATTTCGCAGGAAAATGACAAGTATGTGTTGAAACAGACAGTAAATCACCTCTCAACCATCCTAATTCAATATTTTTTGTGGAAACAGGGTGGAAAATTCTCAGTACTCAGTATTTTTGTCCTATTTAGTTGTACCAAATATTTAAATAAATCAAGATGTACTTACCTGAGATGTAAAATGACTCGATAAACTAACAAGGAAAAGAAATCTGCCGGATGCTGTCAGAAAAAGTTTGTTTTTCTTGTTCTGCTAGCTGATATTTCTTGTTTTAAGCATAAACTTTGTTACTGATAACTTTGTTTTGGTATTTTTTTCCCAAGAAAATAAGATATGCCATTTTGAATTGAGTAGCTGCCGGCAGCTAGCTATATGCAACTCTAACATGGTTGCCCACTGAAGCTAAGCAGGGCTGCGTCCGTTCAGTACCTGGATGGGAAACCACATGGGAAACCTAGGTTGCTGCCGGAAGTGGTATTAGTGAGGCCAGCAGGGGGCGCCCAACCTGCGGTCTGTGTGGGTCCTAATGCCCCAGTATAGTGATGGGGACTCTATACTGCTCAGTGAGCGCCATCTTTCGGATGAGATGTTAAGCCAAGGTCCTGACTCTCTGTGGTCGTTAAAAATCCCAGGATGTCCTTCGAAAAAGAGTAGGGGTTTAACCCTGGCATCCTGGCCAAATCTGCCCACTGGCCTCAGTTCATCATGGCCTCCTAACCATCCCCATATCATAATTGGCTTCATCACTCTGTCTCCTCTCCACCAATCAGCTGGTGTGTGGTGTGCGGTCTGGCACAAAATGGCTGCCGTCATGTCATCCAGGTGGATGCTGCACACTGGTGGTGGATGAGGAGATTCCCCCCTATGTGTCAAGTGCTTTGAATGCCCAGAAAAGCGCTATATAAATGTAAGGAATTATTATTGTTATTATTAGTAGTATATTTAGAAATTAGAGGAATTTAAGGCATTTAAATTTTAAGAAAATAAATTTTTCCAGTTCTTATTCTGAAAATAGTAGTTATTATTTTATAGAATGCATGAAATGGAGACTTCATGGAGTACAAAGAGTATTAGAAAATTGTAAGTAATGGTTCAAGACCTACCAGATTTAGTTAAAAAATAAACTGCAATTCTATAAAGCAGAGCAAACAACATTAATGATTAAAGAATAGTTAAAGATTGTACAGACAAATATAAAACAGAGCATTTAATATTTTCAGTATGATCATCTGTAGAAACAACTTGTTTTAGTGCAGTATAATTTTATTTGCTACATAAAGTATGCACACATATGTGAGATGCTAATGGTCTAATCCGATTCAATGATTTATGCTAAGCTAAGCTAAAAGTACTCCAAAATGGTTCCAATGGATTCCAAGAAAAGGTAAAACTCAACCGTACACTAGGGAACTTGATGATGAATGATGAATCGTCACCTTAGAATTATAAGGTTCTTTCTGACATTTTTGGCAAAATTGAGTTATTGACATATTCTTATTAAATGATAATTTATTTACATTATGAGATGTTTTTTTTTTTAGAAGTTGTTTACATTTTAAGACATTTTATTTAAAAAACAAATGTAACACACGCACTGTTTGGTATGGAATGCAAAAACTTTGAAGCTCAATATTTCAAAATTAGTCAGAACGCAGATAGAACCTTATAATTCCAAGGTGACGAAATATAAAACAGAGCATTTAATATTTTCAATATTATCATCTGTAGAAACAACATATTTTAATGCAGTATCATTTTATTGCCATATATGCACGCATATGCGAGATGCTAATGGTCTAATCCTATTCAATGATTTATGCTAAGCTAAGCTAAAAGTGCTCAAATGGTTCCAATGGATTCCAAATTGGTTAAAGTAGGGCAGTTGTAAAATTATCCCCCCCCCCCCCCCCCCCCCCACACACACACACACACACACACACACGCCTCCAAAAAAAATGTAGAGTGAGGCTTTAAAAGAAGCAGTCCACATTATAACAGATAATAGCGTAATTATTTGTTATTAATCTTTTCCTCTCAGGGATGCCCATCTAATCCCGGACCACACCATACGGGCGTTAGGACACATCGCTGTGGCTCTGAGAGACACTCCGCGTGTGATGGAGCCCATCTTACAGATCCTGCAGCAGAAGTTCTGCCAGCCGCCGTCTCAGCTCGACGTGCTCATCATAGATCAGCTGGGCTGTATGGTCATCACTGGAAATGTACGCTAGCTCTTCTATCTTATCCTATAATTAAGTTTAAGTTGAACAACTTTATTAATCCCACCAGGGACAATTAAATTAGGGCAGTAGCATCATGACACAACAAACATATAAAAAAAAAAAACCTCCCAGCTCGCTTTCTAGTAACTTCGGAAATATACAGCGGGGGAAATAAGTATTGAACACGTAACCATTTTTCTCAAAAAACATATTTCTAAAGGTGCTTTTGACTTGAAATTTTACCCGGATGTTTGTAACAACCGAAGAAATCCATATATGCAAAGAAGATAAAACTGATTAGTTTACAAATGAAGTTATGTAATAAAATGAAATGACACAGGGAAAAAGTATTGAACACATGAAGAAAGGAAGGTGTATAAAGGCATGAAAAGCCCAGACAGCAGCTGAAATCTCTCAGTAGTTCTTCAGCAACCCTCTGTTCAATGATCTTCTGTGATCTTATTTGTTATTATTTTCATCTTGTCCTATCATTATGTTACAAACACATCTCAATTAAAAAAATTAATTTTGTAGTAGCTAACCCTAACCCAGTAATACTACTGTAAAATTATAATTTACCACATCATAGAACATAAATACAAACACAAACGTACGCCAGGGTTGTTTCTTTGGACTTATTATTATTTATATGCTTGATGCCTGCTGAAAATTCTATTATATATTTATATCAAACCATTTAAATAGTATTATACGTGCGTGATTTAATTATTTGTCATTGCATTTTTGATGTAATTTGGAGATTTTTTTTTTTTCTAAAACATAAGACATCTCTTCCAGATATTCCAAATGTGCACTCATAATGATTACATTACAAGCACATCTCGATTCTGATAGTTAAAAGGTCAATTTTTTAGTAAAGTAATAGGCAAATATTTCTAACCCAGTAACAGTAAAAGGATAATTTAGCACATCATAGAACATAAATGCGAATGCAAACACAAACCTACGCCAGCTCTTCTGTCTTCTGGAAATAAGGATTGTTTGTTTGGGCTTAATAATATTCTTCCTATTATTGTTTATATGGCTGATTTTTATTAAACAGTTTAAATTGTATTATACTTGCATGGTTTAATTATTTTCCATTGCATTATTATTATTTTTTTTTATTAATTTGGAGACTTGTCTTCTGAAACATAAGACATCTCTTCCACATATTCTAAATTTGGACTGTTGACTTGACTTTGACTTTATTAATCCCCAAAGGGAAATTTCACGTCACAGCAGAGCTTTCCGTACTAAAACAGATAAAACAAGTTACATATACATAAAAACAACAATAACAAAATTACATTCATACTGCACACCTTAGTTCCAAAAACAACGAGGAAACACTTGTCCATATCTAATACTAATACAGTTCAGCACAAATCATCTGGTATAATTTTGGTTATACAATCTGATCACTGTTGGTAAAAATGACTTCCTGTATCTTTCTCTGTAACACCGGGGTTGAATTAATCTTGCACTAAAAGAGCTTGAACACGATTTGACTGTATCAAAGAAGGGATGACGATCGTGGTTCCTCACACTGACAAATTTGTCCAGCATTCGATCATGTGCAATGTCTTCTATGGTGGGTAGTACACACCCCACAACAGAACCCGCCCTTTTTATAAGCTTGTTTAATTTGTTTTTCTCCTTCTCCAACAGTCCCCCTCCCCAGCAGGTTACAGCATACAGAATCACAGGAGACACCACAGAATCATAAAAAGTTTTTAACAGTGTCTGACACACACCAAAGGACCTCAGTCGTCTTAACATATGAATGCGACTCTGGCCTTACTTATACACCTGAATTGTATTTTCAGACCAATCAAGCTTGTTATTTAGATATACACCCAGGTACCTATATGATGAAACAATCTCAATTTCTGACTCTTGGATGATCACTGGCACAACTTGTGGAGGGTGTCTGCTAAAATCAACAATCATTTCTTTGGTCTTGTTTGTATTTAATTTAAGACAATTTGTTTCACACCAGTCAGCAAAACTTTTTAAAAGCAACCTATACTCACGGTCATCGTGGTCTGTTATGTAACCGACAATTGCAGAGTCATCAGAAAACTTCTGTAAATGACAGTTTTCGGAGCTGTATTAAAAAACTGATGTATAGAATGTAAATAAATATGGAGCTAAAACTGTTCCTTGAGGAACACCAGTGCTACTCATTACAACTTGTGACACACAGTTATGCATCTTGACATACTGTGGTCAATGGTTAATGGTTAATGATTACATCACAAACACATCTTGATTCTGAGAGACTAAAAAGTTCATTTTATAGTAAAGAAATAGTAAATTTAACCTAACCCAGTAATAGTAAGAGGATATATTAGCACATCATAGAACATAAATGCGAATGCAAACACAAACGTAAGCCAGCTCTTCTGCTTTATGAAAATAGGGGTTATTTGTTTTGGATCAGACTACTATAGCGCTAATATCTCCCTGTTTCTGTCCCACAGCAATACATTTATCAGGAAGTGTGGAACTTGTTCCAGCAGATCAGTGTAAAGGCCAGCTCCATGGTTTACTCCACCAAAGACTACAAGGATCATGGATACAGGTGATTTATATTTTACATTTATTTAGTGAAATGTTTTGACCTACTGACTTTCCCCATCATGCTGATGTTATCAATGGCTGAATGACATACTATAGCAAATGTATTGCCCTTTGTTATTGTTAGTTAATTCATTAACCCTTGTGTGCTGTTTGGGATGTTTTCATTCACTCTGAGGTGATTTTAAGTCTTAATTTGGCCACAACATTCTCTCTGTTTCAGCAAATGGAATGATTTTTGGTGACAAATCTTATTTTGACACATATTTTGGGGAAAAGGCTTTGACATTTTTTAAAAACTCAACAATACACTCCTTTACCAGACTTTTGTTATGTTCATGGCTGTTTTGCCCCATTGACTTCCATTATAATGACATTTTTTGATTGCAAAGCCATGACCGCATGCAATCATGCATTCTTGATTCTTGCTGGTCAAATCTGGTTTTCCCATCAGATTTGTCATTTTTACTGTTGATCATCAGTTACAATGCAAAAAAAAGCTAAAAAAAAGCTTAGATTCTGGCTTTTATGTGGAGTATAGTGTGTTTGTCAGTGTTACATCCCTTTTGTTACTTTTTAATGGTTGGGGGGGGGGCATTAAGCCAGTTGTAATTATTGCTGCCATTTATAATAGATGAGAAACAACAAGACACAAAGGTGCTTTTTAAATAAACTTGTTTATTATAAACAAGCTGTGGATGTTGTATTTAACTCAGGCACTGTTCTCTGGCCGTGATCAATGCTCTGGCCAACATCGCAGCCAACCTGCAGACGGAGCAGATGGTGGACGAGCTGCTGGTCAATCTGCTGGAGCTGTTTGTGCAGCTGGGGCTGGAGGGCAAACGGGCCAGTGAAAGAGCCAGCGAGAAGGGCCCGGCCCTTAAGGTACCCAAACATCAAATTAAAGCTCCCAGTAAACCCACAGCAGACGTCTTCTCTGTTCTAGACTCGAAGAGGTTTCGAATACCTCTGCAGAAACAAGCGTTTGTGAACACTCCCCACTCTGCTGCCAGTGGGTTTAGTGCATAGCCCCTTTTACACATACAGACTTTTCCGGAAAGAGATCATGTGTGAACAGGCCCTTTTTGAAAATAAATTAGTTCCAGCGATTTTTCTGGAAAGAGAAGTTTGTAACATTACCGGTAATTTGCTGAACGCACAAGGAAGATTGTCGGAAAGAACACACACATGTTTAGAACGCGCTGACGTGAGACGTCTACTCCGGCCAATCAGAACACTCAGAAACACATTCACATCTGCGATGTTTATGAAGGTAAACAAAAAAAGCCCTTAAATGCTTTTTCAGACACATTTAGATAACGCTTCTATGTTCCTTCTTAATGCCAACTGTGAAAAAATGATTGCTAAAATGCTTATAATAAACAGCTGTGAGTTTACCAGTGAGCCCTGCGTTCAGCCGTGTGATGCACGTGCACATGGAGTGCTCCGGTGAGTGCTAGCACACAAACAAATGTACATCTCCACATGCGAAAGTGTTCCTCCATATGTTTTCATCGAAGTTGTTCACAATAAGTAAGTAAGTAAGTAAAGGTTTATTTATATAGCACCTTTCCCAGACATTGAGTCACAAAGTGCTTTACAATAAGAGAAAACAAGTAAAAGAACACATAGCAATAAAAGAAAACACGTTAAAACATATTAAAACAAGTTAAAAATCCAAATACAGAAACACTAATACTGTTAATTAAAAGCTTGACCAAAAAGATGCGTCTTTAAATGCTTTTTAAAAAGATCAACTGATCCCAGAGATCTCAGTGCTATAGGGAGAGAGCTCCAGAGCCGTGGGGCCACCATACAGAAGGTACGATCACCTTTAAGGCTGATTTATACTTCTGCGTCAAGCGCACACGTATGCTACGGCACAGCCTACGCGTGAACGCATAGCCCCTCGCCGTGGCCGTCGGCGTCGTTGACGCGCACCTCTCAAAAAATGTAACACGTACGCGTAGCGCAAGCTCTGTGATTGGTCGGCTTGGTAGCGCTGACGAGTGTGGGTGGAGGTGAGAGCCGCGCGCCCGATGCAGCGAGTGTTTACAAGTGTGGAGTCCCGTGAAGGAGCTCCGTATGGAGACTGTTGTTTTGTGTTTACCTCATGATTAAAGTTGTTGCACGTCCGCCGGTTCCCGCCTCAAAATGAGCGAATTTGAGCCACTTGTACATTAAGGAAGTGTTTAGAAAAACCAAAACACCAGCGAAGAAACTCGACACAGAGGAACGTAAACCTACTGCCAGCTAGCGTTTCGGAAGTGTATTGCAGAGAAACAGAAACAGCGCGCAGAAGTATAAATGCACGGCTACGCGCGAGGCTTGCGCCGTGGGTTACGCCGATCACTTGACGCAGAAGTATAAACCAGGCTTTAGTCTTAAGACGAGTTCTGGGAATGGCTAAAAGGTCTTTGCCAGAAGACCTCAGAGACCGGCTACATGAGTGACTGCGTAAAAGATCTTGAATATATAGGGGTGCTTGACCATGCAAAGCTCTATATGTAATGACCAGAATCTTAAAATTTACTCAAAAATTAATAGGAAGCCAGTGAAGTGCCTTAAGCACAGGAGTAATGTGTGACCTCCTACTGGTGTTGGTTAAAAGCCTCGCCGCTGCATTCTGCACAACTTGCAATCGATCCATAGAAGATTTGTTCAGACAAGTGAACAGAACATTACAATAATCCAATCGTGAAGGCATGAACAAGCATCTCCATCTCTTCCTTTGACATAATATCTCTGATTTTTGCAATGTTCCTCAGATAAAAAAGCACTTACAACCTATCCTCTTCTACCAATTCTGAATAACCCAGAGTTTTTACCAAGTATTCTAGATCATGGCTTTAATCTTTGGCCAGCTTGTGGTATATGTATAATGGATAATCTCTTTGAGGAGGGAAACTTACTGCCTTTTGAAACTATTGTTTCAAAATTTAATCTACCAAGACAACATTTCTTCAGATTCCTGCAAATTAGAGACTACATATTTAAAAACACCACACTTACTTCTAAATACTCATTTACAGTAATTGAGAAAATTATATCAAATCCTCCTAAACAAAAGCTGATTTCTTCTTTCAATAAGGCTTTGTCCTCTTATAACACTGTCTGTAACTCCCATCTCAAATCAATTTGGGGAAAAGAGCTTGGAGTGGATATTTTGGAAGAAAATTGTGAGATGGTTTGGTCTCTATCGAACAAGCTTTCAGTTTGCAATAGGGTCAGAGCCATTCAACTCAGGATCCTTCATAGAATTCATATCATACCTCAATTAAGACATAAATTCAATGCAACCCACTCACCTTTATGCCTTAAATGCAAATCAAACATAGGGGACTATATTCATTGCTTGTGGGACTGTCAGGCGATTCAGGCCTATTGGTGCAGAATCGTAGCCCAAATAAACAACATTTTTGGTTTGAACATAGATATAGACCCCCTTTCCCTTCTCCTGGGTTTTCCTTGCAAACTAATTAAGAACAAGTATGAACAACGACTTTTCTGCCTGTTCACTTTTGCTGCCAGGAAGAACATTTTGATGTCATGGATCAATGATAAGTCCCCTTCCATGAAAGGATGGCATTCAATAATTCAGGAGACTATCCCCCTGGAATACTTAACATGTCTCAGCCACCCCACAACTGATACATTTATTCGCACTTGGTCACCATATTTGGACAATATAAACCTTGCTTTAGGTGACATTTTGAAACTGGGAATGACATAATGCCCGTATGGACATTCATTCATGTGTGTTCTGCTCTCATCAAATTTCTCACTCCTCCCGCCATATTATATATATATGTATATGTATGATTTAGTATAAGTAATTATGTTTTCTGTCAGGCATTTTATATTTGTATTTTTGTTTTGTGTATGTCTAAAAGAAAAAAGCAAATAAAAACATGTTCCAAAAAAAAAAAAAAAAGCACGTAGGAACAACAGACTTAACATGGCTATTTAAACACAGAGCTCGATCAAAGATGACACCAAGATTTCTAATATCACTGCAATTTGAAGATGACAAGCCCCCAAAAACTTGCCTGATCATTGGGGTGATGCTATCTGGAGCAAAAATCAACATTTCTGTTTTATCAGGGTTCAGTTGCAGAAAATTGTCTGCCATCCATTTGTTAATGGAGACTAAACAATCCTGCAAGAGAGATAATTTGTCTAGCCTGTCAGGGCTAAAAGAAAAATACTTAATTATCCATCCAAAGAATTTGTAAAGTTTTTAGCTGCGGTTCGTGCTTCTGCCTTCTGATGTCTCTGGGACAAAAGCAGCTGCATGAAAGCTAAAGTTTTTAATAAAAGTGAAATCATCAACAAAAGCCTGACCCCCTTCATGTTTACAAATAAAAGCACAACCGCTTAGAGCTCAGAGGTTAGAGGTTAATGATGTCAGAATTTACCGGTATTTTGCAGTGGATGTGTAAATGGTCTTTTCCGGAAAAATTCCTGAACGAAACGTCCTTGCCTGTGTGAACAGCACTTTTTTGAATAAACTGTACCATTAAAGTAATTCCGGAAATTTTCCGGATATTTACTAGTATCACTGTGTGAAAGGGGCTATTATCTAAAGATGAACAGCACACTGTCTTCTCAATAACAAAATAAACACAACAGAAATGGGAATGTGCATATGTGCATTACAGAATTGTCGGAAAATTTCAAGCATTTTCACATAAAGGGGACCTATCATGCACCTTTTTACAAGATGTAAAATAAGTCTCTGATATCTCTACAGTGTGTATGTGAAGTTTAGACTCAAAATACCCCACAAATAATTTTTTAGAACTCTTTGAAGCTGACCCTTTTAGGCTTTGATCCTAATTGTGCCATTTTGGTGGCTGTCGCTTTATATTCAAGTGAGATTGTGAAGCTACAAATGCCTGTGTGCCAGCACAGTGCCAGATTCAAAACCAGGACTATGCTAATGAGAGAGAAATTGTCACTAATGCGCGGGGCTTTCCCCCTTAAGTCGCATAGCCCTCGCCGTGGCTGACGTCGACTCTGACGCGCACCTTTTAAAAAATGTAACTACACGCCGCAATAGCGCAAGCTCTGTGATTGGTCGGCTTGGTAGCTGTGACCACTGTGGGTGGGGCCGAGAGCCACGCAAACCCGTTGAAGCGAGTGTTTACAAGTGTGGAGTCCCGTGAAGAAGCTCCAGATGGAAGCTTTTGTTTTGGGTTTACCTTATGATTAAACTCGTTACACGTTCACCCGTTCCCGCCTCTGAATGAGCGAGTTTTAGCTACTTGTACATTAAGGTAGCGTTCAGAAAAAACAAAACGCCCATGTTTTCACTCGACAAGGAGGAACATAAACGCCTACTGCCAGCTAGCGTTTCAGAAGTGTTATTGCAGAGCAACACAAACAGCACGCAGAAGTATAAATGCACGGCTACACGGAAGGCACGCGCCTCGGGTCACGCCAATCACTCAACGCAGAAGTATAAATCAGCCTTTACACGTACAAAGGGAGAATGTTTTTATCAAGTGTGATTATTAAAAATAAAATGAATACATTTTTACCATTAGAAGCTGGTTATATTCACAGACTCTTGCCACACAACACCACTCCGTAAGAGTGGTTGAGCTCAAGCATGTTAAATGTGTAGCGTCTTGAAGGGGGCGGGGCATGTCAGATACTAGAGAGCATTTGATTGGTCAAGATGAGATGAGAAACTGAAATATGAGGTGATGTGGGGGAAAAAGTAAAAGGCGGAAGTGACAAACTGCAAGCTTTACATGTATATATCAGTTTTATATCTCCTAAACGTGAATTTTTTGGTGCACACTAGCTTATAGATATCCTACAAACTAACAATACTAACATCTAAAAACTTTATTTTAATTTCACGGGACCTCTAAATATATTTTTGATGCTGATTTTTCCTCAGGCGTCAAGCAGCGCTGGTAATCTCGGAGTTCTCATTCCTGTCATTGCTGTGGTAAGGGAATATTTCTTAATGGAACAATATTTCATTGGTCAAACATTATGCGAACAGCCTAAAGCTGTGATTGGGATTTTTCTATTTATACATAAAAATAATGCTATTTCTTATACATTATGCTACAAATATACAGAAATATTGTCATGTTCAATAAAACGTAACGTTAATTAATTCAGTAAGAAGGTTTATTGCTCATTGTGAGTTAATGCATTAGCTAACATTTCATTTAATTTACAAATAGCAGGGTATTTACAGCTGCTGTATATTTCTATCCGTTCGCATCCCGTTTCTTTGTGCCCCCTGGTGGCATTGTCGCAAACTGCTGTTAGTCCTATACACATTTCCGTAATCCCTTTGTCCCGTGGTGGCGTCACACGCGGCGGTAGTGGTCATTCTGAACTGTTACTCACTGTATAAGTACAAAGGCATCTGACCTATTTTATTTTTGACCTAAGTTACTGTTTTTACCTGATATTTCTTTTAATTAACAAATAAATCTATATACAGTAAATTACGCTTAGAAAAGGGTAAACATTTTGTTTTTACTTATTTAAAAAATATATGCTTTCTTGAGTCTGTTTTTGCTGCTAAAATGAACACATTATTTTACCTCAGTTGCCAACAGTTTACACAATTAAAGTGTTTGGTTGAAACCCGATTGTAATGTGTTGTTCATAATCTGTCTGTTTTTTACCTTATAGCTAACCAAACGTTTGCCGGCCATAAAAGAGGCCAAACCGAGGCTCCAGAAGCTGTTCCGAGATTTCTGGCTGTATTCAGTTGTGATGGGCTTCGCTGTTGAGGGCTCAGGTCAGATATTCGTTCTCAATAAATCAACAAGTAAACATCATTTAGTTTAACATTTGTAGCTGTTTGTCTGTTGGGCAATATATATTTACCTAAAATGTATCCATACTGTTTCAGATTTCAATCATAAAAACTACATAGAATCAATGTCTGTCCATCTGGGATTTCAGAATTTAGGATTTTTCAGATGTGTTTCTTCACAGGAACACTTAAAGGAACACTGTAAAGGAACACTCCACCTCTTTTGTTTTGAAAAAGGCTAAATTTACAAGTTTCCTAGAGTATACCAGTTACCAGCTAAACTGAAAGTGACTCCAGCAGCACAAGAAGTCAGCTGAATCGATTCAAAAATGATTTAAGACAATTGTTTAACTCTTAAAAGACTTGAAAATGAGCCTTTTTCAAAAAAAGTGAAGTGTTGCACTGCTGCTTCATTACAAATAAATGGAAAACATAAAGCATTTTGTTTTGGATCTGAGTACAGATGTGTGTTGAGTTGATCATCATTTTTCATCTTTTTAATAAGATCATTTTTGATCTTATTACACAATATAACTACAAGGACTATCTTTAAATAGGAAAAGATCTAAATTCTTTTTTTATTTTTAACGCCATTGTTACGTTCGCTCGTAAATACCCTTAGTTTAATATTAACATCTAAAAGGACGTAACACAATGCTAATGGTCTAATCCAATTCCATTCACTATGCTAAGCTAAGCTAAAAGTGACTCTCAGCCAAAACAAGCAATTGGCTGAATGGATTAAAAAAAAATGGTTCAAGTCAACTGTTTAACTCTAATAGACTTGTAAAATGAACATTTTCAAAAAAAAAAAGTGGAGTGTTGCTTTGAGTCATATTTAACTGCTGCTTTGTTATTAATCAGTTTTGTTTTGGGTCTGAGTACAGATGTGTGTTGAGTTGATCATCATTTTTCATTTTCCGTTGATCTTATTACACAATATAACTACAAAAGACTAACTTTAAATAGGAAAACGATCTAAATTCTTTTTTTATTTTTAAGGCAATGCTAATGGTCTAATCCAATTCCATTCACTATGCTAAGCTAAGCTAAAAGTGACTCTCAGCCAAAACAAGCAATTGGCTGAAGGCATTAAAAAATGGTGCAGGACAACTGTTTAACTCCAATAGACTTGAGTCTTTTTTCAAAAAGGTGGAGTGTTGCTTTAAGTCATATTCAAAAAAAAGCTGTCTATTTGTTTTGGGTCTGAATAATCATCATCTTTCCTCATCTTCAGGTTTGTGGCCGGAGGAGTGGTATGAGGGAGTGTGTGAGATTGCAACAAAATCCCCACTGCTGACCTTCCCAAGCGGAGAACCACTGCGCTCAGAGCTGCAGTATAACTCGGCCCTGAAGAACGACACTGTCACGCCAGTACGTATCGATCTGAAAACACAGATCACAGGGTATCTGTACACTAAAGCATGATAATTGAAAGAGCTCAACGCCCTGCAGCTTAAGAAAATACACACAAGTAGTAAAAAACACCAGCAAATTAAGAAAACGCTGCTATTGACGACACTTGCGTTTAAACGGCTTTTCATCTCGTTTTACACTTGAACAACTAAATGAATGCTTAAGTCTGTTTAACTGATTATATTTTAATTATATTACAACATCGAGGCTGTAAAAAGAACTGTATGAAATTGAAAACATTAATTGTTCACCAGAAGTTTATCGGTTGGGGAAAAAACTAGCTGTGCATATACCCTATTTGGTGCCGTGAACCGGATAGAGACTGAAATCTCAAATTTGGTGTTTCCAGGCTGAGCTGAATGATTTGAGGGGAACCATCATTAACCTGCTGGATCCTCCACCGGAGGTCGCCGCGCTCATTAATAAACTGGACTTTGCCATGTCCACCTACCTGCTGTCCGTCTACCGACTGGAATACATGAGGTACAGCAGCGTTTTCACTTGAGTTTGATGGTTTTTAGACTGAACAGCCAAATGATCTCATCTCTTTTTTCCTCTTCAGAGTGTTACGATCTCAGGAGTCTGATCGATTCCAAGTGATGTTTCGCTATTTTGAAGACCGAGCGATTCAGAAGGATAAATCAGGTGAGCGAGACCTGCCGTGATTTATTTTCTGGATGATTTAAGGAATATATATATACAGCAGGAAAAATAAATATTGAACACCTCACCAATGTTTTCTCAGAAAACACATTTCTAAAGGTGCTGTTGACTTGAAATTTCCACCAGTTGTTGGTAACAACCAAAGAAATCCATATATGCAAAGAAAACTAATCTAATTAGTTTACAAATTAAGTTATGTGTAATAAAATGAAACAACAGAGGGAAAAAGTATTAAACACATGAAGAAAGTGAGGTGTAGAAAGGCATGGAAAGCCCAGACAGCAGCTGAAATCTCTCAGTATTTCTTCAGCAATCCTCTGCCCTTCATCATTGAAAATGAATATCAGCTGCTTCAGTCCAACATCTACATTAGCAGGATGATGAAGATGAAACCAGGGTGGACATTTCAGCAAGACAATGATCCAAAACACAGCCAAGGAAGCTTTCAAAGGCTTTCAGTGAAAGAAAATTAAGCTGTAGAATGGCCCAGCCGGTTACCTGTCTTTCTCCTTGTGTCATTCCATTATTATTGCACTTCATTTAAATGTTTGTATTGTTTGGGTTTTTACCAAAATCTGCTTCAGTTCCATGTCAACAGCTCCTTTAGAAATATTATTCCCAAGAAAAAACATGACGTGTTCAATACTTATTTTCCCCACTGTATTTATATCTTAATAATGACTTACAAATTCTGTCCAACAAACAAATACACAGCAATTGACAATACAATATACAAACAAATACATAAATGCAAAAAAGAATAAATAAAATGAAAGCAAAATACTGACCTTCAGTTTTAATCTAAATTAGTCCAATCCTCTTTAATTTAAATAAATAAGGAATATTTTATATTTAAACTTATTTAAAGACCTTTTGTACATTTGTGATCCCCGTCTACAAAACCAGTCCTATGTTTTTTGGTATATTTTTTGAAGAAAATAAATAAATAAATAAATAAATAAAAAAAAAAAAACAATATATATATATATATATAGTAAAGATCATGCTTAGTTACAATATTTTGTAAGTTTCCTACTGTAAATATATCAATATTTTTTATTGTTATACATTAAATATTTTACAGAACTAAACATTCAGTGACAGCAGCGGTTATTAAAAAAATAACAAATAACACTAGCAGTAAATAAATACTAATTACAAAAAGACACATACAGTTGAAGTCAGAATTATTAGTCCCCTGAATTATTAGCCCCCTTGTTTATTTTTTTTCCCCGTTTTCTGTTTAACAGAGAGAATATTTTTTCAACACATTTCTAAACATAATCGTTTTAATAACTCATCTCTGATAACTGTTTTATTCTCTGTTTTATTTTCTCTTTGCCATGATGACAGTAAACAATATTTTACTAGATATTTTTCAAGACACTTCTATACAGCTTAAAGTGACATTTAAAGGCTTAACTAGGTTAATTAGGTTAACTAGGCAGGTTAGGGTAATTAGGCAAGTTATTGTATAATGATGGTTTGTTCTGTAGACAGTCGGAAAAAAAATTTGCTTAAAGGAGCTAATAATTTTGTACTTAAAATGGTGTTTAAAAAATTATAAACTGATTTAATTCTAGTCTAAATAAAACAAATAGGACTTTCTCCAGAAGAAAAAATATTATCAGACATACTGTGAAAATTTCCTTGCTCTGTTAAACATCCTTTGGGAAATATTCGAAAAAGAAAAAGAAATTCAAATAATTCTGACTTCAACTGTACATCATTTTCAGTTTCAATGGAGACAGCTGGAAATACTATGTCCTGTTGCCATGTTCAAATACATAGTAACAGGAGCCCACTTTTGTATAAAAATATCCAATTAAAACTCTTTTTTTTAATAGTAATGTGCATTCCAAAGAACTTAATTTGGACAACTTGAAACTTGATTTTCTCAGTATTTTCATTTTTGGCTACCCTTGGATTCCAGATTTTCAAATAGTGCGTCAATAAAAGCTTATTTATTCAACTTTCATAAAAAGCCTTCATCTCAATTCCCAAAAACTGACACTTATAACTGGATTTGACTTTGACTTTTTTTTATTATCCACAAGTGGAAATTTATCTTTGGCTTCCCCACGTAATTGCATCAACATCACATATGTCACAAAAAACAAGTAACACAAATACATTCAATATCATCACCAAGATCACATTAAAATCTAAATTAACACTATCCATGCTTAAAACCTAGTATTTAAAATCGTTTTTATGGCAAAAGCTTCAATAATGACATGTACGTTCTATAGACCCTTTTGAGGGATGTAAATAAAAACAATAGTCCCAACTTATTTCCTGTTTTACATTTTTAATTTCTATAGCTTCTGAGAATTCAAAAAGAGCCACATATTGATAAATAATGTTATGATAGCTTTTTTTACATTAAGTTATGATTGAATTGCCTCTTGTTTCAGTTATGAAATAGATTGATAACAAGCAGGACATGTTCATGGGCCAATGCCATGACCACATTGAAATGGTCTATTTAATTCTCATAATTTTGTCATATTTGTAAAACAATGATTTGATGAATGCCAATGATTATTGTCAGTTTTGATGTGATTTTGTTGGTCTTTTCCACTCAGGAATGATGCAGTGTGTCATCGCAGTAGGTGACAAGGTCTTCGATGTCTTTCTTCAGATGATGGCTGACAAGGTTAATCAAATCTTAAAGGCTTATCGTGAACAAATTGATTCCTAACTAAGGCTAATTTCTAATATTCTTTATGGGTTTTTTTTTTCTCCAAGGCAAAGACCAAAGCCCATGAGGAGGAGTTGGAAAGTCATGCTCAGTTTCTGTTGGTCAACTTCAACCACATTCATAAGAGAATCCGAAGGGTTGCTGACAAATATCTGTCAGGACTCGCCGAGACGTGGGTTCTGATTCATTACTATTGGCAATTGCAATCGTTCCAGACTATTCTATACCTCAGTGTGTTCTGTAGAGATGCTGCTTTTGTAGAAATTATCAAAGATTGAACTTAACTTAGAATTGGTTAAGGCCCTGGTATATTTCAAATGAAACAAAAAAACTGAAATAACGTTATTTAAAACAAAATGAGCTTTGTTTCAGCAGCTTGAAACGGCTCACCAAACTTTTTGAAGGAGTTCAGGATGGAGCACAGAGTGTGTCGCGTGACTAGATCTGATGGGTGAATGCTGATGGATAGTACGGGTTGCGGAGAATACAAGTAGTCGCGGGGCTCCTGCAAATTTTAAATATCTTAAAATTAATTTACTAAAAACAAATACTCCGTTAATATCTAGTGCACAAAAGCATCAAGAACGACTACAAGCGACTCGCAGCGATCGTTCATTTCAACGGAGAGTGAGCGACTTCTGGCAACCTCCGTCTACGCAAGCGACGGTGACCGTTGGTGACCAGGTGGGCGTGTTGAGCGGCGCGACAAAGTTGAGAATAGTTCAACTTTATGCAAATGAAGAGCGACTTTCTTGAACGACAGCCAATAGGAGCACCAGTAGAGCTCACGTGATCCTCTCTCAGCTCGCTCAGAGGCTGGTTGTATTCGTGCTCACAGACCTGCGTTTGCAGCAGGTCGCCACCCAGAGCGTCAGGCAGCTACAAAGTCGCTGCTAGTCTGAATGAGGCATTATTACAGAGGACCATCGAAGAGAGCTTACAGTATTTGCGGTCGCATACTCGAGTAGAAACACATTAATCAGTGAATGACATGCTATTCTACGGAGACCCGGAAGGGACGTGATGGTGGAAAAAAAACTGAGTGGGAGGAAAAAAAACAGTGATAGGAAAATATATATTTTTTAAAGTTTTTGCGTTCCCTCGCAAAACTGTTTTTCCACAAACACTTCCTGTTCACTTCATACATGTCAACCCTCCCGTTTTTGCCTGGATTATCCCGTATTTTACAATTCTATCCTGCTATCATCATATCATTCAGTATTTTCCCATCTTTCTCGTGTATTTTTAATCTTGAAAACACGCTGAAATGAATATAAAAATGTCTTCATTCACTTTCTTTCCATTAAAGCTGTGTGCCGATCATCACCCTTCATATGCAACCTCTGAATCAGCATGTATGAGCCAATGACTGGTATAAGCGCTGACTGACAGAAGCGCTCCGTATGATAAACTGATTCCAGATCAGCTTCTGTACAGCCAGTGTCATTTTCAGTGTTGGTTGTCTATAAATGTTTTTGTTATTGTCAATGCTTTTTCTTTTCCTCTAGTTTTCCACACTTGCTGTGGAGCGGCCGTGTGCTGAGGACCATGCTGGATATATTACAGACTCTGTCTCTTTCGCTCAGTGCTGTACGTGCTTCATTCTTAGCTCAGCTCAATTTAATCTGCATATAATGGAGATATTCAGAGTTTTGTTACAAGAGGTATTTATGAGGCATTATTGATTTTAAATCGTAATCTGTTTTTCAGGATATTCACAAAGACCAGCCATATTACGACATACCAGACACACCATATCGCATCACAGTGCCGGACACTTATGAGGCCAGAGAGGTAAAGAAACTGGACTTATTTGTGTGTGTGCGTGCATGCGTGTGTGTGTGTGTTGCTCTTTGATGTTAGTCTAGGGTAAAAGGAATAACATTTAAAAGGTGTGGTACTTTCACAATGTGAGGGTGTAAGCAAAAGACACTGACAACAGAACTGCCAACAAAAGAGATTTAATGTACAGAAGTGAAATCAGATTAATGCCCAAATATACAGGGAGTGCAGAATTATTAGGCAAAATATATCTTGCAGAGGGATGCAGCACTCTTAAAATTGCCAAGCTTCTGAAGCGTGATCATTGAACAATCAAGCGTTTCATTCAAAATAGTCAACAGGGTCGCAAGAAGCATGTGGAAAAACCAAGGCGCAAAATAACTGCCCATGAACTGAGAAAAGTCAAGCGTGCAGCTGCCAAGATGCCACTTGCCACCAGTTTTGCCATATTTCAGAGCTGCAACATCACTGGAGTGCCCAAAAGCACAAGGTGTGCAATACTCAGAGACATGGCCAAGGTAAGAAAGGCTGAAAAACCACCACCACTGAACAAGACACACAAGCTGAAACGTCAAGACTGGGCCAAGAAATATCTCAAGACTGATTTTTCCAAGGTTTATGGACTGATGAAATGAGAGTGAGTCTTGATGGGCCCGTGGCTGGATCGGTAAAGGGCAGAGAGCTCCAGTCCGACTCAGACGCCAGCAAGGTGGAGGTGGAGTACTGGTTTGGGCTGGTATTATCAAAGATGAGCTTGTGGGGCCTTTTCGGGTTGAGGATGGAGTCAAGCTCAACTCCCAGTCCTACTGTCAGTTTCTGGAAGACACCTTCAAGCAGTGGTACAGGAAGAAGTCTGCATCCTTCAAGAAAAACATGATTTTCATGCAGGACAATGCTCCATCACACGCGTCCAAGTACTCCACAGCGTTGCTGGCAAGAAAGGGTCTAAAAGAAGAAAAACTAATGACATGGCCTCCTTGTTCACCTGATCTGAACCCCATAGAGAACCTGTGGTCCATCATCAAATGTGAGATTTACAAGGAGGGAAAACAGTACACCTCTCTGAACAGTGTCTGGGAGGCTGTGGTTGCTGCTGCACGCAATGTTGATGGTGAACAGATCAAAACACTGACAGAATCCATGGATGGCAGGCTTTTGAGTGTCCTTGCAAAGAAAGGTGGCTATATTGGTCACTGATTTGCTTTTGTTTTGTTTTTGAATGTCAGAAATGTATATTTGTGAATGTTGAGATGTTATATTGGTTTCACTGGTGAACATAAATCATTGAAATGGGTATATATTTGTTTTTTGTTAAGTTGCCTAATAATTCTGCACAGTAATAGTCACCTGCACACACAGATATCCTCCTAAAATAGCTCAAACTAAAAACAAACTAAAAACTACTTCCAAAAATATTCAGCTTTGATATTAAGGAGTTTTTGGGGTTCATTGAGAACATGGTTGTTGTTCAATAATAAAATTAATCCTCAAAAATACAACTTGCCTAATAATTCTGCACTCCCTGTATATACAAAAGAAGAAAATATTTACAATAATAAAAGGAATATAATGAAGTAGCAAGATCAAACAAAATTAGGTCAACTCAAGAGTAAGGGGACGATATTGAAGCCAAACAAAAAAAAGAAATATAACAAAACCAATATAACTCATAAATAACCCCTTACCTCGCTAGAAACATGAAAATAAAGAAAAGGTCTTCAGCGCCGTGCGCCGTATTCTTCCCTATACTGAACTGTAGAATAAAATAAATACAAAGATGGCGTTCACCTCTTACCTGATGTCTTTAACAATACATTGTCTAGGTGTTTGCAAAATGGAAGTCATACGACATCTTCCCTATCCACCTTACTCTGAGAAAAGAGTGAAGTTGAAGTAGAATTCTCAATATTATCGGGAAAGAGCTGAGCCAAAAAGTAACAAACAAATCAATCAAAATAAAGGTGTACAAAAATTACAAAGTTTCTCAAAATGGCCAAAAGTAATACAAAACAATTTTACCCAAACGAAAGTTAAGCAAAAACAACAAAAATCAAAATCATTTTAGTAAAATACACAAAAAACAAGATCAAAGGAAAAAGCGCTCTCTTCCACTTTTCCCTAGCGTCCTTTTTATATGCCCGCGCCATGTCGCCCAATGATGATTGACTGGTCTCCTGACCAATCAGCTGTCACGAAGGCGGACCTAAAAGAAATGACAGGCTGGTAGAAAGCAAGAGAGACAACAGGAGGCAAAAATACTACAAATATATGGCAACCGTAACAGTGTGTGTGTGTCTACTCTGTTAAGCTCATTTTTTTGGGAACACTTTGCGTGAAGGGGGTGTTGTTAAGACCTTTAGAATCATGATATGACACGTCATGAAGATTTCATGCATGCTTATAACAACCGTCATTAAGTGTCATTCGCTCAGTTATGTCATTTTAAATGCAAAGATGACATGGTTTTGAGATGTTCTTGTCATGAAAACTTTACATAACCAAGACAACATATAGCTCAAAGTTCTGTCTTAAACATGATTGTCATGAGGCCATTATAATTATGTCATTAGTATTTTTTAATTACTTTTTTTTTAGTGGAACAAACTGAATTTGTCTTCAGCAAAATTCCGAATTAAAAGTGTTTCGTGGTTTGCGTCAATAGCCTAGAGGTTAGTGCATTGACACTTAGGCAGTGTTGGGGGTCATGAATTACAAGTAATAATAATACTTTTCTAAGTAACGAGTAAAGTAAGGCATTTCTTTCAAAATATAAGTCTTTATATTTGAGTTACTTTTTTGAAAATGTAATGCGAGCTTCTTTTTAGTTTTTTATTAATTATCTTTTATAAAAGTAAATTGCTGAATTAAAATTAAAGTAGTCACAATAAATCACGCAGTCAATAAGAGAATGTTCACTATTTTTAACGCATCAAAGAAAAGGGGATTATCTTATATATTTATATAAAAGATAAGATATATATTTATATGTATTTACAGTTGAAGTCAGAATTATTAGCCCCTCTGAATTATTAGCCCCCCTGTTTAATTTTTTCCCCAATTTCTGTTTAATGAAGGGAAGATTTTTTCAACACATTTCCAAACATAATAGTTTTAATAACTCATTTCTAATAACTGATTTATTTTATCTTTGCCATGATGACAGTAAATAATATTTGACTAGATATTTTTCAAGACACTTCTATACAGCTTAAAGTGACATTTAAAGGCTTAACTAGGTTAATTAGGTTAACTAGGCAGGTTAGGGTAATTAGGCAAGTTATTGTATAATGATGGTTTGTTCTGTAGACTACTGAAAAGAAAATTAGCTTAAAGGGGCTAATAATATTGTCCTTAAAATGGTGTTTAAAAAATTAAAAACTGCTTCTATTCTAGCCGAATTAAAACAAACAAGACTTTCTCCTGAAGAAAAAATATTATCAGACATACTGTGAAAATTTCCTTGCTCTGTTAAACATCATTTGGGAAATATTTAAAAAAGGAAAAAAAAAATCAAAGGGGGTTGAATAATTCTGATTGCAACTGTAGGTATCTATACGTGGTTCAGTCGCTAAAAGCTTAAAGAATACAAAGAGTTTAGACGCAAAAAACCTCAAAGTACCATCTGAAATTTTTCTCAGTCGCCTATGATTATGTATAGTTATTTCACATTAAAGGCAATAAATATAACCTTTTATATCATAGAAGTAAAATTACTGAACATTGTACTATACACTGAACAATACTGTTCCTATTAAATAGGAACCTGAGAAAAATGCTCATTTTAGAAGAAAACTTCAGATGCCACTTTTTGTTTGTTTTGAAATTTGTTTAAACATGCTAATAAATCAGAATCAGAAAGAGCTTTATTGCCAGGTATGTTCACACATACGAGGAATTTGTTTTGGTGACAGAGCTTCTACAGTGCAACTGAATTACAGACAGGACTAAAAAACAGACAATAAATATATTTTAAAAAGTAAATGCAAATATACAAATTGACAAATGTATGTACAGCTATATTACTATATACAACATAATATGTGCAGCTGTTATGTGCAAATTGGCATGTAAAGTAAATAATATGTAGAACAGTGGTTTCAGAAAGGTACGCAGCATTGGTGTATCAAAAATGAACACTGTTTTAACACCTTATGCAAGAACAGGAAACACAACTTGCAGAAATATACATCCTGTCTGGTTATGTCTGGCTACAGAGCTGCGGCTTAAAGGAAAATATTTAGCAAAATCCATCAATGTTAAGTTTTTCATAATGTAAAGTGTCAACGCTCAATTTTTAATATTTAATGACATTTTATTGACCAGTTCAATTTGTACCGATGTACACTGTAAAAAAACTACATAATAATAAGTCATGACAACTTACGTTTCTGTTACTTTAACTCAATTAAGAAAGTTAATCAGGTGAATCTTTTAAGTGAAACAAATTCTAACTTGATGTTTTAAGTCTGCTTAATTGATGCAAGTTAAAATGACTTGTAAAATTAAATTGGTTCAACTTAAAAATTTAACCGAGCAACATATTTTTTACAGTGTATTTGAGCTCAAAAAATATTAATGACGCTGTAATGAAATGAACGATGACCTCATAACAGTCATGTTGATTACAGATTTATGACAACCTAAGTTGTCTTGGTAATGTCAGGTGGTCATACAGACATCTCAAACAGCATCACCTTGGCAAAAAAAAACATAAAGAGTATCTGTTAGATTTAAAACGAAGTAGATCAACCAAATCAAAATCTGCTCAAAGGTTTTAGTAGGAAAAAAAATCAATATGACCTCACAAGGCTTGCTAGAAACATCATTTCGAGCCCTAGTCATGTGTTGAATCATGAGCTTACACTATTTGAAGTCCCAAGTTTTAATAAAGTGAAATTAAAGCATTCATTTGTACAGGCTCTTGAAGCTGAATAAGGTCCGTGTAAAATGATTATTCATTTTTTGTATGCGCGTATGCTAGTTTTAGTCTCTTTGTATGGAGTATTTAATATGCTGTTATGCAAGAACATTTTGAAATGCAAGTCTGACAATAAAGATTTGTATTGTATTGTACATAATTAAGCAAATGACGCTTAATGACGAAATCTCCTTCATATTCATGTCATGTAATGATTGAGTGTTTTGTGAAAGTCTTATGAACACCCCCTTCAAGTGTTACCATTTCTTTTTTGTATGTAAAATGAGTACAGAAAGTATAAATATGAATTTGTCATTGGTTTTGCATGTGTATTAGTGCTAAATCTGCTCATGTGTCGTGTCTAGAGCATAGTGAAAGACTTTGCCGCCCGCTGTGGAGAAATCCTGAAAGAGGCCATGAAATGGGCACCATCGGTCACCAAATCACACCTACAGGTTTGACCTGCCATCAAAAACTACAACGTGTATACCACATATCCTCCTCTGGAATGATTTGTAACATCATCATTGTTTTTTTTCCCCCCGCAGGAATACCTGAATAAGCATCAGAACTGGGTGTCGGGTCTGTCTCAGCACACGGGGCTGGCGATGGCCACCGAGAGCATCCTGCACTTCGCCGGATACAACCGTCAAAGCACCAGTTTGGGTGTAAGATGGCCATTAATAATTCATCTTCATACTTATGAATAGTTGTATTCTGCGCATTAAGGACCAGGAAAGATTTAAAGTCTATTCAAGTTCATCAACCCTAAAAGTCATTGCACACTGAAAAAATAACCGACCTCACGTTGTGTCACACTGCCTCCGGAACTTTCATCCATCATAAAATGATTAGAATTAGGTTCAATTTATTTCTTTATTTTTTTCAGTTTTTCGCATTCGAGAGGTGTTTCGACGTTCAGAGCCACCGTAGAAGCAAAAATACAATATGCCGTCACTTAAGATAAGTGAGCCACAGATGACTGAACAGTTATCTCGATGGACAGTTGAGAATATTATTATTATTATATTATTATTAATGTTTTTTTTTTACTTTATGCTTAAAAAATAACTATAATAATACTAATATCAAACTTTTTTTAGAGCAAACAATATCAGGATCATATAGTACCATAAGTTTAGTATCAAGATGAGTATTAAATAGTGACTTGACCATATAATTAAACCCCTAAAAATTGGCCGATTCGAAAACTTTTTCCACATTTTTATGTAATTAAAATAAATAATAGTAAATAAGATGTAATTTTAAAATATAAATTAAAAACAGGATTTGTCTGCTGCTACATAAAACAACTGAACAAAAAAAACAGGAGAGTCGGCGCCAATAGCCTAGTGGTATTGTGCGCCGACATATAGCACAATTGTGCTCACGGCGACCCGAGTTCGATTCCCGGCTCGGGGTCCTTTGCCGATCCTTCCCCTCTCTCTGCTCCCAATACTTTCCTGTCTGAAACCTCTACTGTCCTATCATAATAAAGGTGAAAACCCCTAAAAAAATTATTAAAAAAAAAAATAAGAGAAAGGCTGAATATAATTGGCTTCACTTTCATTTACTGCGTTTCATTGGTTAGTGCTGGAAACAGAGTCACTGCTTTCATGTTTTATATGCGTTAGACAAAGATAATTTAAGATATAAGATCATATAAACTTTTCTGAAGACAAAGGTTTCTTGTAAACATACTTTAATAAAACCTCCACCCTCCCATATTCAGTATTTAGGTTTTTTTTCTCCCAGTATTTAAAGCATCAGCAACAGTGTGTTTCTTCTGGTGTGTTTTTCATCATCCACACATGAGAAAAAAAATCAACAGATGCTAAACTACATTGAATGAAGTCCACGTATAGCACATTAATGATGTTTAGTCTTTTTTAGGTAGAGGTTTTGACAGAGGAAATTTTTCAGAACTATATATCAATAAAAATATATAAAACTACAAGCAATCATCTAAACATGAGTTGTAATGAAAACTGATTAATTTAACTTAGATTTTATTTGACCATCTAATGCAGTCCAGAAAAATATAAACACATGCTACACCCCAATCACACGGGGCATCAGCGTCAACGCTTCTCATTTACTTTGAATGAGTGACGTCAAGCGTTGCCGAACTCAATTGTGGAACCGTCAGCAGCGCTTCGCCAATGGAATCGTCAGCCAATCAGATTGCTTTATGCAAATACCCCAGCTCAGACAGTAGCCAGTTGCGGTCTAATTTCATTGTCTGACGCTGCTATGACGATCGCTTCAATCCTTCAGTCAACAACTTCAGGCACGCCCTCCATCTAGCGTTGACGCTGAAACCCTGTGTAAATTGGCGATATTCTTGCATATAAAATAATGATAGTTTTAATAAATTCAGTTGGCATTAGGCATTTAATTTTTGTAATCATTATTTTTTTGTTATCATAAAATGTAAGTAGACCATTAAAATGCAAACCAAAAGTAATCAAATCGAAAACTTTTCGAAGTTTTTCAAATCGATTTCAATGAATTTGTCAAGCTTTTTGATTATTACAATTTATTTACAATTTGTTTATGAGTTCGGTTGATAAGACATAATTTATTGCAACTGAATTAAAACATTAAAATAAAATAAATCAAATAAAATGGGCAAAATTGTAATCCAAAATTGGAATCAAATATAATAACTTTATACATATAGTATTTTTATTTAATGTTGAAAATATCACACAACAGTGAAATTATTAAATGAACAAATGTAATTTTACCAAATAAATTAGGGGAAGAAATTTCAATCCAAAATTAGAATCAAATATAAAAGTCTTACACATACAGTATTTTTATTTTAAAATGGAAAATATCACACAACTGTGGAATTAATAAATGAACAAAGGTCATTACATGTAAAAAAAAAAAAAAAGTAAAGTTATATCTGCACTCAGTCCTGGCCTCTGGTAATTCTCCATTTACGTACTTTGCAGTGTAAATTCATTGCAGTTTGGCTTGTGTTCAAGTCTGTAATGAGTGAATGAGAATAAAAAAGGCCTTTAAAACAGCCCAGAAAAATATAAAAACATATTCTTACATATCAAATAATGATAAATAGTTTTAATAAATTCATTTAATTAGACATTTGTTTTTTTGTAAACAAAAAAGTTCATTTTATCAAATAAAATGCGTAAAAAAATTGCAATCCAAAATTAGAATCAAATATAAAAGCCTTACACATGCAGTATTTTAATTTAATGTTGAAAAAAAACCACACAACTGTGGAATTATTAAATAAAGAAGGTCATTACATAGGTCCTGGCCTCTGTTAATTCTCCATTTACTCACTTTGTAGTGTAAATTCATCACAGTTTGGTTTGTATTCAATCTTAAACAAATCAGTGAGAATAAAAAGCATTTAAAACAACCCAGAAGAATATAAAAACATATTCTTACATATCAAAAAATGATAAATTGTTTTAATAAATTCATTTAATTAGACATTTATTTTTTTTGTAAACAAAAAAGGTCATTTTATCAAATAAAATGCAGAAAAAAATTGCAATCCAAAATTAGAATCAAATATAAAAATCTTATATATTCTGTCTTTTTATTTAAAGTTGAAAATATCACACAACTGTGGAATTATTAAATGAACAAAGGTCATTACATGTAAAAAAAAAAATGTAAAGTTATATCTGCGCTCAGTCCTGGCCTCTGGTAATTCTCCATTTACTCACTTTGTAGTGTAAATTCATCACAGTTTGGTTTGTATTCAAGCCTTGAACAAATCAGTGAGAATAAAAAGCATTTAAAACAACCCAGAAGAATATAAAAACACATTCTTACATATCAAATAATGATAAATAGTTTTAATAAATTCATTTAATTAGACATTTATTTTTTTGTAAACAAAAAAGGTCATTTTATCAAATAAAATGCAGAAAAAAATTGCAATCCAAAATTAGGAATCAAATATAAAAATCTTATATATTCTGTCTTTTTATTTAAAGTTGAAAAAATCACACAACTGTAGAATTATTAAATGAACAAATGTAATTTATCGAATAAAATAGGGGAAGAAATTTCAATTTAAAATTGGAATCAAATATAAAAGCCTTACACATACAGTATTTTTATTTAAAATAGAAAATATCACACAACTGTGGAATTATTAAATGAACAAAGGTCGTTTTAGCTAATAAAATGGGGAAAAAAATTGCTATCAAAAATTAGGAATCAAATATAAAAATCTTATATATTCTGTCTTTTTATTTAAAGTTGAAAAAATCACACAACAGTGAAATTATTAAATGAATAAATGTAATTTATCAAATAAAATAGGGGAAAAAATTGCAATCCAAAATTAGAATCAAATATAAAAGCCTTATGCATACAGTATTTTGATTTAATGTTGAAAATATCACACAACTGTGGGACTTTGTGGTGTAAATTCATCGCAGTTTGGTTTGTATTCAAGTTTGGAACAAGTGAATAATCAAAAAAAATTGAGAATCGATCGGTGCATTGATTTATTAACTAGTCCTTCAGATTGCAAACAGTCATCAAAAGTTTGTTCTCCATCATTTCAGACCACTCAGCTCACCGAGAGACCCACGTGTGTGAAGAAAGACTACTCCAACTTCATGGCCTCCCTCAACCTGAGAAACCGCTACGCTGGAGAGGTGCTGCTAAATAATAAAGCAGGGCTTTTTGTGTTTGTTTCACTGAGTCTTACCTCCTCGCGTGTCTCGTATGCAGGTCGCAGGGATGATCCATTTCTCCGAGGCCACTCGGAGCACGTCAGACCTGAATAAACTGATGATCCGACAGATGAATGAAGCTCTGGATGGAGGACAGCCCGAAGCCTTCACTGAAGCCCTGTTCAAGATGGCGGCGCTGTTGATCAGCTCCAGAGGCACGTTTTACTGTTTATATACAAGTTATACACTAGCAGATGCTCAAATGTTTTGAAGGGACAGTTCAAGCTAAAACTGAGTTTGCTCACCCTTTATCTTCTGTCAAACACAAATGAAGATATTCGGAAACCTACGGAAGTCCTAAGAGGTCATGCATTAAAATATTTTGCAATTTTTACACACAACAGAAAGTTGTTTTCTTGTGATCACGACCTTATTTGTTGGTTTTTGTTTATTTATGTATTAATTATTACTATTATTGTTTTATATTATTATTAATAATACCTGCCTAATGTATGACCGGGCCTCCTAACATTTTCAGATGTACAATAGGCCTTTAAAACAGAATATTTCTGATTTAACTTAATGATTATTTGTGATGAAGGGGGAGCACGAGAGGTTTGCATAGAGCAGCAGTTGAGTCTGCACCAGCCCTGCAAACCAAGCGAGAATGATTACAGTTGCGTATTCGTGCAACACATTAAGGGCGTTCAGAACAGCCATAATATTATGAGCTCAAGTGCTCATGATTAATGTACATTCTTGATTCTATTCAAAGTTGGGTGTAACGTGTTCCACAGTAACCCATTACTGTATTATAATTACGTTTTTGGGGAACGCAGTAATGTAACGAATTACATTTTAAATTTGTGTAATTTGATTACAGTTACTGAAGTCAATCTAATTGTGTTACAGTTGAAGCCAGAAGTTTACATACACTGTATAAAAAGGCACATAACCATTTAAAAAAAAAGTCAGATGTTAATGTGACTAAACTTTTTCTCTTTTAGGTTGGTTAGGATTATCACATTTGTTTCTGTTCTGCTTAATAGCAGAATAATGAGAGAGATATTATTTGAGAAATTGTTATAACTTTTCTTGAAAGTCAAGTTTACATACAATAAGATTATTATGCCTCTGAAAAAGCTCAGATGATGGTGTCAAGGTTTTGAAAGTTTCTGATTGGCTAAATGACAACATTTGAGTTGATTGAAGGCACAACTGTAGAATAGTATTTAAGGAAAACCTCAAACACACTGCTTCCTTGTGTGACAACATGGGAAAATCAACAAGCCAGAATCAACAGAAAAGCCAGATTACAATTTGCTAAATTACACTGGGAAAAAGAATAATTTTTAGAGACATGTCCTGTGGTCTGATGGAACTAACATTTACATTTGGAGGACAAAGGGGAAAGCTTACAAGCTTAGGAACACCATCCCAACTGTGAAGTATGGGGGCGGCAGCATCATGTTATGGGGCTGTTTTGCTGCAGGAGGGACTGGTCCACTTCACAGCATAGATGGCATCATGAAGAAAGAACATTATGTAGAAATACTGAAGCAACATCTCAAGACATCAGCCAGGAAATTAAAACTGGGCCACAAATGGGTCTTCCAAACAGACCATGACCCTAAGCATACTGCCAAATTAGTTAAAATGTACTTTAAGGACAACAGAGTGAATGTTTTGGAGTGGCCATCACAAAGCCCTGAACTCAATCCTATAGAAAATTTGTGGGCAGAGTTGAAAAAGCTTGTGCGAGCAAGACAGCCTACAAATCTGACTCAGTTCCACCAATTCTGTCAGGAGGAATGGGCCAAAATTCCTGCAAAGTATTGTGAGAAGCTTGTGGAAGGATGCCCAAAACATTTGACCAAAGTTATACCGTTTAAAAGCAAAGCTAAAAAAATACCAAGAAAATGTGTGTAAACATTTGACTGTCTAGAAATTAATAAAATACTAATAAAATAATAATTCTCTCATTATTCTGGCATTTAGCAAATGTAAATCATTTAGGTAATCCTAACGGACCTAAAATAGTAAACCATTATTAAGGTTTTAAAACTGGCAAAAAATAAAATTAGTTTATTTTCATTTAATTACTCTTTCAAATTTTAAGTACATTATTTACCACTCTTCATTTACCAACATTTTTCATAATAAATGTGTAGTAAATCATAAATCCAGAGTTTCTTAGGACTTTATTAGAAGCACAACATAAATAAAATTGGTTGTATAGATTTTATAAGTTCAGTTGATTTGATTATTTTATTATTACGAAATTATATTTAACCATTTAAACTTAAAGGAGTCCAGAAAAAGTAAACACAAAAATATAAATTCTGACATATAAGATAATGAAAATTAGATGTTTTTAAATTCACTTACTTTTTCCGTTGCTATTATTTATTAAAAAGTAGGTAAAACATTAAAATGTAAACCTGAAATCCAAAACAGTCAATTTAATACTTTTGAGAATAATTTGACAATCTTTTGATTCCTAAATTTGATATATTAAAACATAATTTTAAATGACATTTTTAAAATACAGTGATTAATGTTAGTGTTTATTAAAATGTTAATGTTTTCTGAATTATTAATCATAAACGGAATGAATCATGAATTATAAATTAATTTAAATATACTTGCATAGTTCACAGGTGTTTATTTAGACAGTGCTTTTAATGTCATGTTGTCTTGTGTTGTGTAGAATGGGACCCTCTGCTGTTACATCACCTGTGCTGGTCTCCATTAAAGATGTTTACTGAAAATGGCATGGAAACGGCTATAGCCTGCTGGGAATGGCTTCTGGCAGGAAGAACAGGAGTCGAAGTCCCGGTATGACATGCATGTAAATCTACAACTCTCTTAAAGGCAGTATATTTTGTTAGGTTACACAAATACACACAAATATATATATATATATAAAATATTGTGTCAGTGCAGCTTTACAGAAAAGCAGGACATTAATATTCATGCCTTACAGTCTTTTAAGCAGCTTAAAGGGTTTTAGTTTCACCAGGTTAGAGTTTTTATTCTAAGTAATAGATTAATTTACTAATAAGTTGATTCATTTTCCCCCCCTATTTTAAAAATACCCTCACAGGCCACTTTATTAGGTACACCTTTTACAAGACATTTACAAAGCATTTGCCCCCACAGAACTGCCGCTCACTGGATATTTTCTCTTTTTTGGACCATTCTCTGTAAACCCTAGAGATGGTTGTGCATGAACATCCCAGTAGATCAGCAGTTTCTGAAATACTCAGACCAGCCCATCTGGCACCAGCAACCATGCCACGTTCAAAGTCACTTACATCCCCTTTCTTCCCCATTCTGATGCTCGGTTTGAACTGCGGCAGATCATCTTGACCATGTCTACATGCCTAAATGCATTGAGTTGCTGCCATGTGATTGGCGGATTAGAAATTTGCGTTAACGAGCAGTTGGACAGCTGTACCTAATAAAGTGGCCAGTGAGTGTATATACTCAGAAATCTACTCATTTAATGCTAACGTTATAACTTTAGCTCTCCATGGCTTGGAGGCGGATCCTATTACACTGGAAGTCTTCTAAACCTTCTCTCACTCTCTCATGGCTAGAAGATGTGTTGTCTTTTCTATATATATAAAAAAAATGAGTTTAAATTAAGAGGCTCCACTGAAAAATTGTATAAAAATTGGGATCCTCAACTTATTTTTGTTAAGAATACACCGCAAAATAATTTCTGATTAATAATGTTTTCCCTCTCCTTAAAATTATAAAAGTAAAAAATGTATTTTATTTGTATTTTGTTTATGTTTTTTTTAACTTATAGTTTCTTTGTTTTGTTTCATTATGGTATCAGGCATATTTATTTATTTATTATTTTTTAAATAATTTAATTTAATTTAATTCATTCATTTATTTATTTCACTACATCGTTTTATTCTCCTCCTAGGGGATGAGTGGGGTTTGGGGCTGTTTGAGGGTTTGACTAGTTCATGCTTGCCCTTGTGGCTGTTACACATATATAAAAGAGTTTTATATAGAAGAAATATTTGGAAAATAAAGCTAATCAAAATACTATTTATTCATATGTGATCAAATATTTCTCACTTTTAGAACTTCAGAGCAAATGATAAACAAATTTTGAAATTTAAAATAAATATTAATAAAATATCAAATAAACACTGTTCACAAACTAATTATTACAAATCCAACATTAAAAAAATTATAAAATAAATGTCTCTAAATAAAATGTAAACATTGTAAACATTTCAGGACTGCAACTTTCTCACAATGCTGATATTTAAGTTTTTGTCTGCGCTCAATTAATTCATGAAAAAGCATGCATTACTTATAATAATAATAATAATAATAATAATAATAAACGATTGAGGATAATATGAAACTATAGACTTTATTTAGTCTATACAATATACAATTGAAGTCAGAATTATTAGCCGTCCTGTATATTTTTTTTTACAATTTCTGTTTAACAGAGAGCAGATTTCTTCAACACATTTCTAAACATAATAGTTTTAATAACTCATTTCTAATAACTTTTTTTAATCGTTGCCATGATGACAGTAAATAATATTTGACTAGATATTTTTCAAGATACTAGTATTCAGCTTAAACTAAAATTTAAAGGCTTAACTAGGTTAATTAGGCAAGTTAGGGTAATTAGGCAAGTCATTGTATAACAGTGGTTTGTTCTGTAGACAATCGAAAACAAATATTGCTTAAGGGGGCTAATAATAATGACCTTAAAATGGTTTTTAAAAAATTAAAAACTGCTTTTATTCTAGCTGAAATAAAACAAATAAGACTTTCTCCAGAAGAAAAAATATTATCAGACATACTGTGAAAAATTCCTTACTCTGTTAAACATCATTTGGGAAATATTTAAAAAAGAAACACAAACTTCACACGAGGGCGTATAATTGTGACTTCAACTGTATATTGTCGAATGAGTCCTCTAGTTTTCTACCTAAATCATTGCTCCTATGTTTCATGAATAAGTTTTGACTGCATTGATGCTTTTCTGTGGTCAGTTCATGCGTGAGATGGCCGGCGCGTGGCAGATGACGGTGGATCTGAAGATGGGGCTGTTTTCTGATGCCCAGCTGGAGGCCGATCCCCTGGCGGCGTCTGAGGAAAGCCAGCCCATCCCCTGCCCGCCCGACGTCACGCCACACTACATCTGGATTGAGGTTACTTCCTCTTACCTTGCTGATCCGTCCAAGGCTTATGGGCATTTCCATAGCTGTGGATTTACCTGACCCCAAAGCTCCTTATGATACACACCTGAAAATAGCTCGAGGACTCTCCTCTGCTGCGTTGAGGGCTGGTCTTCAAATAGAACTCTTATAAATATCACTTAATCAATTTTTTAGGTTCGATTTGCTAGATTCGTTTCCTTACAAAGCAGCTTGTTTTGTTTCATTTTGCAAAGGACATTTTACATGTATTGTTTTAGCATCGTGAATCATAGAAAACATAGAAATCAAGTTATTTTAAACTCTAATCAGGGTTGTAATGTAATGTAATGTAATGTGTATTTATATAGCGCATTTATTGTGTATGGCCATACACCCAAAGCGCTTCACAATCATGAGGGGGGTCTCTTCACTCCACCACCAGTGTGTAGCATCCACTTGGATGATGCGACGGCAGCCACAGGACAACGGCGCCAGTGCGCTCACCACACACCAGCTACTGGTGGAGTGAAGAGACAGTGATTGAGCCAATTCAGTAGATGGGGATGATTAGGAGGCCATGATGTGTAAGTGCCGATTAAGGGACTTTGGCCAGGACACCGGGGTTACACCCGTACACTTTACGAGAAGTGTCATGGGTTCCCACGCTTCTTGAAATGTACTTAAAAGTACTTGAATTTTAGACATGGATTCAAGGCCTTGAAAGTACTTTAAAACAAATATAGGTCCATAAATTTAATTAGAATTAAATGAATTAAATAAAAAGCTAAATTATTATTATTATTATTTTTCAACAATTGTACTCAGTTGTCAAAAACAGAACAAAAAAAATTAACTTCTTCAATAAAAAATCTTAAATTTAAGATATGCTTCATACTAACTTCTTTTTCATTGTTTGTTTGGAGTATAATAAAGTGGGATTTATGTGGTGTGTATCTCCACTTAACAAAATACTAAAAATAATAGTGAATTTGTCCTTTTTATTCATCAACTCTGTATAAATATACACTACCTCACAAACGTCTTGTCACATATCCAAGTTTTGGGAACAACAGATAATAACTTGATTTCTAGTTGATCATTTGTTATCAGAAGTGGCTTATATGAAAGGCAAAGGCCTCTAGATTACGCTTATTTTACCTAAATAAAATATGATCATGCCTTGTTTTTTATTTATTTAATTAGGACAGTAAGGTCTGACTTTGCTTAGACAAAAGTCTTGTCACTTAACAGAAATAATGTCCAGTATAGAATATAGAGTCATGGTCATGGACAAAAGTCTTGCTGTTGATTCCAGTTGTAAGAGCAACAAATAATAACGACTTCTAGTTGATCATTTGGAAAAGTGGCAGAAGGTAGATGTTGGAACCCACATGGACTCAAGATTCTCACAGAAATCAGTCAAGTTTGGTGAAGGAAAAATCATGGTTTGGGGTTACATTCAGTATGGGGGGGTGCAAGAGATCTGCAGAGTGGATGGCAGCATCAGCAGCCTGAGGTATCAAGACATTTGTGCTGCCCATTACATTACAAACCACAGGAGAGGGTAAATTCTTCAGCAGGATAGCGCTCCTCATACTTCAGTCTCCACATCAAAGTTCCTGAAAGCAAAGAAGGTCAAGGTGCTCCAGGATTGGCCAGCCCAGTCACCAAATATGAACATTATTGAGCATGTCTGGGGTAAGATGAAGGAGGAGGCATTGAAGATGAATCCAAACAATCTTGATGAATTCTGGGAGTCCTGCAAGAACGTTTTCTTCGCCATTCCAGATGACTTTATTAATAAGTGATTTGAGTCATTGCAAAGATGTATGATGCAGTCCTCCAAGCTCATGATGGAGTCAGACACAATATTCATTCTGTTTCCACTGCAGCATGACTTTATATTCTATACTGGACATTATTTCTGTTCAGTGACAAGACTTTTATCTAAGCAAAGTCAGACCTTACTGTCCTAATTAAATCATTAAAAATCAAGACATGATCATATTTTATTTTGGTAAAATAAGCCTATTCTAGAGGCCTTTGCCTTTCATATAAGCCACTTCTGATACCAAATGATCAACTAGAAGTCAAGTTATTATTTGTTGTTCCTAAAACTTGAATAGGCGTAAAGCCTTTTATAGACATAAAGATGTGTTCTGTGTGAATGGCCAATCAGTGAGCATTAAAATCTGTTTGTCCAGACACATTTTTGTTGTCCGAAAGAGTACTAAGAAACAAAGAAGAACTAATGAAGGCATAGAATGTACATGGAAGTATTATTTATTTCATAATTTTTCTCCCCATTAGTTTCTGGTGCAGCGGTTTGAGATCGCCAAGTACAGCAGTGCCGATCAGGTGGAGATTTTCGGCAGTCTACTGCAGAGGTCTCTCTCTCTGAATGTTGGCAGCCCAAAAAGCAGTCTGAACCGCCACGTGGCAGCCATCGGACCTCGCTTCAGGTAAGCAATACTACACATGGCAGAAAAATGTTTTTTTACAGTTTTATTGGGTAGTGTTGTTAAAATATCCAAATTTTATTGTGTTCATACATTTTTGAATGATTATATACTCAAGTGCACATGAAATCGAAACTAACCATATTGATTTTGTTAGCTCACATTGCTAGTTTTGTGGTGAACAATTCATTTGTGCATGTCATTAAGACAAAAATGAAATAGTTTTCCCTTATAATCTTTAATTGAAATCTGAAAATGCACTTCCTGTTTGTTTTCAGTTGAATTCTCAGATTAGGTCTGTCTGAGGTATTGGGCGTGGCTAACATACTTAACCACGCCCCTCCAACTGTCAGTCTTGATAACAAACATAAATAGTGAGGAGGAGGAGGAGTGTGTTAGGCTGTAATAACTCTCCCCAAACCCTTTTCCCCATCTTTCTGAATGAAATGCCTACTTTACTGCATCCAATCATCTCACAGTAGAAAAAACAAGCCACGCCCACTGTGTTCTCATTTAATTTTTTTCTGGGAACTGCGTCACAATTCGACAATAAAAGCAAACAGTTGCAGGTTCCAGTTCATGCGGAAATTAAAAGTTTTTTTTTATTTTAGTTAGTACATTTGTTAGAACTTTTTGTTTGTTGACATCAAAGAGCAAAACAGGCTTTTACAGTATTTCTCTGCACAGGTTGTTGACGCTCGGACTTTCCCTCCTGCATTCTGACGTAGTGACCAACGCCACTATCCGTAACGTCTTAAGGGAAAAGATTTATTCCACTGCCTTCGACTACTTCAGGTACTGAATACATATCTGAGATTTTGTAACACTGGTCAATATGGCCAAACAGTTCAATCTTAGTTCCATCAGACCACAGGACGTGTCTCCAAAAATTATTCTTTTTCCCAGTGTAATTTAGCAAATTGTAATCTGGCTTTTTTGTTGATTCTGGCTTGTTGATTTTCTCATGTTGTCACACAAGGAAGCAGTGTGTTTGAGGTTTTCCTTAAATACTATTCTACAGTTGTGCCTCCAATTAACTCAAATGTTGTCAATTAGCCAATCAGGGGTGCGTTTCCCAAACAACGACGTAACTCGTGGCTGAACTATCATAGTACGATGCATCGTTTGGCAAAAAAACAATGTAGTGATGAGTGTTTCCCAAAACCCGTAGTTTCTCTGTCGCAGATCCATCGCTTGAACCATGTTAGTTATAATTAGGGCCAGACGGAATCTGCGGACGTTTTTTGCTATTTCTGCGGAGAATTAAAAAAAAAAAGTAAAAATCTGCGGATTTCTGCGGAATTATTTTAGGAGTATCATAACTAAAACCTTAAAATGTGAAATAAAAAATATTATCTTTTTAACTTTTATTTAATGTTTAAAATGCAAATCTAATTAGATTAACAGTAAATAGTTAACTGTAAGTAAATAAACAGAATTAATGATGGGCTAAAAATCTGCGAAAAATCTGCGGAATTCTGCGTGCGCAGATTCCGTGTGGGCCTAGTTATAATGTAACACGCCCATAATGATGCTTTAAACGGGGTGGAGTAACTTCTTTAGAGAACAACCCCATCATTTCTTTGTGCAAATTATATTGTTTTACACGCACACGCATTTAAAATAAAATCCAATATTAGTTTTGGTAAAAACATGCACTCGCTTTCCATATTAATTAAAATATATGTAAATGGCACATATAGGGCCAATGTTTGCTTTACTAATATTATTGAGAAGTTAAACATTACATATTCTATTCTAAAACATAAAATCACTTACAAAAGCTAACACTATTCTGATATCATATATAAATCATATAAATAAATAAATAAATAATGAGGCGATTTATTATAAATATATTTACTTTAATAATAATATTAGTAATATTAATGATGATGATGATTATTATTATTATTATTATTTAGGATATTGTTTATTTATAAAAAAATATAAAAATACAATTTGACACATGCAAACCACAGCAGAAAGTTCTAACCAACAGACCCATGTCATATACAGCAGAGAAACTTAATAAATAACCCACTATAAAATAAAAGAATTAACGTATGCTATGTTTTTTATTTTCTCAAGCTTTGGAGACGTACTGTAACATAATTCCCGCTTTTAAATATACCTATAGCTTTCGCCATGAGGCTGTGTTCAAAATGACATCAATGTTTTCAAAGTGCACTGCGAAGGGAGCACAATTGTAAACATGAAGATCGCTAAAACTGAACTGTAAAAATACTTTGAAAGCAAATTACACCTAAGAGAGATTAACTTAATGCTTTTTTATTTTTAATAATTCCAACTTTGAATGTTAGAATGTTCTAAATGAATAGGGCATAGGGGGATAAGTGGGAATAGAACACAGCCAGGAACTATGCTTTTAACTACAGCTCCAGAGGTGTCGTTTCAAGTGCTCAAGTTTGCGACGCAGTTTGCGAATGTTCGTTGGAGCGATGGAGTTGGGAAACGTCAAATCAACGAACTATGTTTGTAACGACGGAACTTGCGACCTTAGTTGGCTAACAATGGTTTTGGAAAACGCACCCCAGAAACTTCCAAAACCTTGACACCATCATCTGAGCTTTTTCAGCGGCATAATAATCTTATAGTATGTAAACTTGACTTTCAAGAAAAGTTATAACAATTTCTCAAAAAATCTCTCTCTCATTATTCTGCTATTAAGCAGAACAGAAACAAATGTGATAATCCTAACTTACCTAAAAGAGAAAACGTTTAGTCACATTAACATCTGCCTTTTTTTAAATGGTTATGGGCGTTCTTATAGTGTATGTAAACTTCTGGTTTCAACTGTATATAATAAAATAGGAATCATTTGTTTTGCTTCATGGTGAATAAACGTTTAGGTTTTTCGACCTATTATGACCCTTTTTTCAAGATGTAAAATAACCTCCCTAGAATATGTTTGTGAATTTTCAGCTCAAAGTACCCCACAAGTAATGTTTTATAACTCTATGAAACTGCCCCTTTCAGGCTGTGATCCTGATTGTGTAGTTTTGGTGACTGTCGCTTTAAATTCAAATGAGATTGTGCTCTTTTTCGAAGGAGGGCGGAGCTACAGATGCCTATGTGTCAGCATAATTGTTGCTTCTCACTGCTTCACTACTCCTCTATGTTAATGAGGGAGAGATGCTCACTAGTGGGCAGGGTGTTCCCCTCCTGATGACACGTACAAAGAGAAAATGTCAATCAAAGTCTTTCTGCAGACTGTTTTTATCAAGTGTGACTATAAAAAATAGAATTAATACATCTTTACCATTATAAGCTGGTTATATACACACACTGCTGTCACACCTTATAAAGGGATTTTTACATAATAGCTCCCCTTTGGTTCTAATATATTTGTTTGTTCTCTTCAGTGTGGCATCGAAGTTCCCCACCCAGGGAGACAAGCGTCTGCGCGAGGACATCAGCATCATGATCCGCTTCTACGCCAGCATCCTCTCCGACAAGAAGTACCTAGGTGCTAGCCTGCTCGTGCCACCTGGTGAGCTCGGTGCCAATCCCCCTCAAAGCTCCCTATCTGCCGGGATTTTCGGATCGCTTATCGTTTCCAGCACTTCTCCGATATCGATCTTAAGTAAGCCTCTACTTGCTCCGACTGTGTGACTACAGTGCGGCAGGAGCATGTTAATGCGGTTTCAAATTAGCATGACCGCCAATTTGAAACCCATACTACAAAACTGCACGGCAATCATCCGGACGGCCAAATTGATCAATTTGACGCCAAGCGCAAATTGAGAAATGCAACCGTCCCATCTTACCCCACCCCCCACCCGACCCGCACCGCCACCACCCTTCATTGTAGAAGAACATGATCTCATCGCTTCTCATGTAAAATGCATGATCATTTCAGTACCAGAAAACTAATTGAGAGTTCATTCGTCCCCTTAAAGCAGTGTTTCCCTACCTTGTTCCTGAAGGCACACCAACAGCACAGACTTATCTGACCAATTAGCTTCCGGTTTTGGAGTCTCTTCTTATGTTCTGATGAGTTGATTCAGGTGTGTTTGATTAGGTTGAGAATGTGTGCTGTTGGTGTGCTATAAGGAACAGGGTTGGGAAACACTGCCTTAAAGCCTCTCCATCGTGTGATGTGCTACACCGCCAGACGGCACCACAAATCAAGCTGCTTCGCTTGGTATTTACTCGTCGACTGTATAATTTGCAGGCTTCACTTCCTCCGATGCTGTGTGTTAATTATTCATTAACGCAAATGGGAATAGGAAAGGAGGAAAAAGTGCTGGAATGATGGAAGAAAATAGTAATTAAATGGGGGAAACTAATTTGTTTAATTGGGGTAAATTAATTAATTTACTTTACAAATGATGAGGTGAATCTAAAGGATCTTGTAAAGAACTTGTCCAGGTCATATTCCACCCCTAAGTCAGAAGAAGTGAATCTCAATATGTATTTTATAAAAATAAAATTAAATATTTTTGAGGGAATTGTTTTATTTTTATTGTTTTTTGTTTGTTTGTTTGTTTGTTTTGCATTGCTGTATTTTTCCCTCACCAAAAAACTTTATAATTCAAAATCTGTTTCATTTATTTATTTATTTTAATTAATTAATTTATTTATTTTTAATTATTTATTTATTTATTTTATTATTCTTATTTAAGTATTTATTTTTTATTTTAATTTATTTATAATTGTTTATTTGTTTATTTTTAAGTTTTTATATTATTTTTTAAGTATTTATTTATTTATTTTTAAATATTTATTTGTTTATTTTAAGTATTTGTTTATTTTCTTTTATTTATATTGATCTATTTTATTTATTTCATTATTTTTAGTTATTTTATTTATTTATTATTGTATTGAATATTTGGTAACACTTTACTATAAAGTCAATAAAGTATAATTAATGTATTTACAAACATGACCAAACAATACATTCATTATAGTATTTATTCATCTTTGTTAATGTTAATGTAAATAAAGTAGTTCATACTAACTCACAGTGCATTAACACATTTAAACAAGCATGAATTTAGATTTTAATAATGCATTAGTAAATTTGAACAAGTATTTTTCCTTATTAGTACATTAACTAATGAAGCCTTATTGTAAAGTGTGAACAAATTTTAAGAATTTCTGTCTTTTTTAGTTTTGGTGTGAAATATTCCATCCCTAAGTCAGAAGAAATAAATCTCAAAATATATTATATAAAAAGAAAAGTACATCTTTTTACATACAATTAATTTTTTGCAATCATTTTCCCTCACCAAAAGAGTTTATCATTTCATCTATTTATTTATTTATTTATTTATTTATTTTTATTTTATTAATTTATTATCAAAATATTTATTATGAAATAAATTATTAAACAAAATAATTATTATTATTATTTGTATATTATATTTTATTATTTATTTTTTTATTATTCTGTTTACTATTTATTTTTGTTTAATTTAAAAGTGCTATTTGTTTCTTCTCTAATTTTTTTTATTTAAATAAAATGTATTTATTATTTTTTTTATTTATTATAGAAACATTTATTATGAAATAAATCATAAAATTAAATAATAATCATTTATATAAAATATTTTATTTTTATTCTTATTATTTTATTATTTTATAAAATATGTGCAAAATATTTACTTTTATTTAGAATTTGGAATTATCGCTACAGTATTTCAATGCAAATGAACGCATGGATTTTTTACGCATCTTTTTTATTTTTGGGGTGAAATATTCCACCCCTAAGTCAAAAGAAATAAATCTCAAAATATATTTTATAAAAAGAAAAATAAATCTATTTACGGACTTTTTTTTTTTTTTTTTGCATTGCAATCATTTTTCTCCACCAAAAGACTTTATAATTTGTTTGTTTTATTTATTTATTTATTTACTTACATTTATTTATTTATTTTTATTTATTTTATTTATTCGAAAAATATTTTTTATGAAGTAAATCATTAAATAAAATAATAATAGTAATTTATATAATATATTTAATTGTTTTTTACATGTTACATATTACATGTTTTCTATATTTTTTTATTCTGTTTACTATTTATTTTTTTGTTTAATTTAAAAGTGCTACTTGTTTCTCCTCAAAAAAATAATTAAAATTTAAATAAAATGTATTTATTTATTCATATTTCATTTATTTATTATAAAAATATTTTTAATGCAGTAAATCATTAAATAACATAATAATAATTTGTATAAAATATTTTATTATTGTTCATTTTTTTTATTCTTAAAATATTCACTTAATTCAAAATATTTACTCATTTCAAATTTGGAATTATTGTATAAAGTATAAATACACACATTACATTACATTACATTACATTATTGTCACTACAGTGTTTCAATGCAAACAAATGCATGGATTTTGATTTTAATAATGCATTAGTAAATACTGAACTATCATTAATAATTGTTTTAAGTATCATTCATGATTAGTTCATGTTAGTTAATACAGTAACTAACATTAACTAATGAAATCTTATTGTACAGGGTGGGCCGTTTATATGGATACACCTTAATAAATTACATAGACAATTGTCTTCAGATGATCCCAAAGATAAAAGTCTAAGGGGGTCAGATCGGGAGACCTTGGGGGCCATTCAACTGGCCCACGACGACAATCCACTTTTCAGGAAACTGTATTCAGGAAGCCATTCCCATTTTATTAAGGTGTATCCATATAAATGGCCCACCCTGTATAGTGTGACCGAATTTTCTTTATGCAAAATATGTTAGTTTTGGGCTGAAATATGACCTGCACACACTCTTTTGCAGATTCACTAAAGTAGTTTAGTTCTAGAAAAGAGAATAAAAGTCTGCAATATCCTTGTCTTGATGCCATTTCCTTTGGCAGACAACCAGGACCCGTCACTGAACAGCCTGTCCGTGATGAACGCCACCGACCCCAGGAACAACATGGACATGACGGTGGGCTCCCGCCAGCAGAGCGCTCAGGGCTGGATCAACACGTACCCCCTGTCCAGCGGCATGTCCACCACCTCCAAGAAATCAGGTACACGCCTGGCCTGTTCGCTCATCCTGATTCGTTTTAATTGTTTAATCTGTTAAACCGATGTACACCTGCTAATGCCGTGAAATGCTTGTTAAGGGTCAGCGCTGTAATTAGCCGAGCGATAAATGGTTTCTGAGCTAATGGATGCTAAAGTTAGCGTCACAGATTTGAGTGTTGTTTTTGAAGAGTCAATGGCATGTGGATTCAGCTAATTCCAGTTGGCATTTCTGTGTGGAGTTTGCATGTTCTCCCCTTGTTGGCGTGGGTTTCCTCCGGGTGCTTCGGTTCCCCCCACAGTCCAAACACATGCGCTATAGGTGAATTGAATAAACTAAATTGAACGTAGTGTATGAGTGTGTGTGAATGAGTGAGTATGGATTTAGTACTGGGTTGCAGCTGGAAGGGCATCCGCAGTGTAAAACATATGATGGATAAGTTGGTGGTTCATTCCACTGTGGTGACTCTTGATGAATAAAGGGACTAAACCGAAGGAAAATGAATGAATAAACTTAATCGGTTTGTCTCATTTCTTCTTTTACTGTAGGCATGTCCAAAAAAAGCAACAGAGGAACCCAGCTGCACAAGTACTACATGAAACGCAGGACGTTGCTGTTGGCTTTGCTGGTAGGGACATCTTTTTCTTACATGGCCTCCTGTTAAACAAATAAGCTCCTGTGTTTTGAGCATTTTTGCACCTTTTCTTTCCTGGCAGGCTAGCGAGATCGAGAGACTGAGCACATGGTACAACCCACTGTCCACACAGGAGCTGGCCATTCCCACCGAGCAGTCTGTGGAAACCAGCATCTCCAACTGGAGGTCCAAATACATCAATCTGACTGAGAAACAGTGGAAGGATAACGTCAATTTGGCCTGGAGTATCGCTCCTTACCTGGCCTTGCAGCTACCGGCAAGGTACGCCAATAACAAGGCTGTCCCAAAGCCTAATGAGCTGCCTGTGTGCATTAAAAGGCATCGTGGTTATGCTTCATGATGAAGTAAAGTCTTAAAAAATATGCAAAAGTGCTAGATTTTGACCCATTCTAAAAAAACTTCAGCTGATTTTAAGTCCCAGAGAGTATTATTAGATTAAAATAAATCATTTTAAACTCTTATCATGTCAAAAACCACATTAAAAAATTTGGAATTGTTGCAATATAATTTTATTATTGACCATTTTGTGAATAAATCAAATCATCAATAGACGTAGAATAATTATAATGAATAAAACCAATAATAAAACCTCAAAACATGGACATTTGCTACCTACTAAATGGTTTAATTTGAACAAATACTGTTTTTCTTTTCAGCCATTTTTTGTGATACATTTTTTTAGTTATAATTATGCATATTTCCAAAAACCTTCCCTAAACAAAACTCTTCATTTAATGTGGGGGAGGGATATTTTATTTTATTTTATTGGCAATTTTGCAAATAAATCAAATCATCAATAGAAATAGAATAAGAGTTATGAATAAAACTAATAATAAAACCTCAAAACATGGACATTTGCAATCTTCTAAATGGTTTCATTTTAGCAAATTTCTAATGACATTTTTTATAATTATGCATATTTTTCCGAATCTTTCCAAAACAAAACGTTTCGTTTAATTTGTGGGAAATTTTATTTTATTTTATGTGATTTTGTCGGTTTTTTTCAGGCATGTTTCCTTTTTCTTGTAAACTTTATTGTGACGAAATATTTTCCCCAAACCTTCCCAAAACAAAAATATTTGTTTAATGTGTGGGGAAATATTTTATTTTATTTTATTTATCTGTTCATTAAAATCTAATCACATTACTTACAAACCTGGGCAAACACCTTTGAAATTGTTTCATTTTATTATTATATTATTATTATATTAGAAATAATAAGTATAAATAAAACCTGAAAACATGGTAATTTACTACCTTTTTGTTTAAACAAATGCTGTTATTTTTTCAGACATGTGCCCTTTTTCTTGTCATCTTTTTGAGATCATTTTTATTTTAATAATAATTATACGTATTTCATTTTATACATATTTCATTATAAAACTTTTCATTTAATGTAGGGGGGGTGGGGTGGTATTTTATTTTATATTCATTCATTCATTTTCTTGTCGGCTTAGTCCCTTTATTTATCTGGGGTCGCCACAGCAGAATGAACCGCCAACTTATCCAGCACGTTTTTACGCAGCTGATGCCCTTTCAGCCGCAACCCATCTCTGGGAATTTTATTTTATTTTATTTATGTGATTCTGCAGTTGTTTTTTTCAGTCATGTATCCTTTTTCTTGTAATCTTTATTTTGATGAAATAATTTTCCCAAACCTTCCCAAAAGAAAAATATTTGTTTAATATGTGGGGTATAAAATTTATTTTATTAAAATTTTATTTATATATTTATTTATTTATTTTTATTATTTATTTATTATTTATTTGTTTTATTTATTATCTGTTCAATAAGGTCTAATCAGAATTACTGACAAACTGGGCAAAAAATGGAAGAATAATAAGAATAAAACCTCAAAACATGGTCATTTACTGCCTTCTAAATGGTTTCATTTTAACAAATGCTGTTTTTTAGGTATGTGTTTTTTTTTCTTGTCATCTTTTTTGAGATAATTTTTATTTTAATAATAATTATACGCATTTCATTTTATACATATTTCATTATAAAACTTTTCATTTATTGTGTGTGTGTGGGGGTGGGGGGGTGGGGGGGATTTTATTTTATTTATTAAGGCAAAACCTTTGAAACAAATGCTGTTTGTTATTATCTTTTTTATGATTATTTAAAAAATATATAACAATCATGCATATTTCAAAAAACCTTCCCAAAACAAAATTTTTATTTAATGTGGGGAATTTTTATTTTATTTTTTTATTTATTTATTTTAAAAAAATATATTTTATTTTATTTTCATTCATTTTCTTTTCGGCTTAGTCCCTTTATTAATCTGGTGTTGCCACAGCGGAATGAACCGCCAACTTATCCAGCACATGTTTTACGCAGCGAATGCCCTTCTAGCTGCAACCCATCACTGAGAAACGCCCATACACGCTCATTCACACTACGGTCAATTTTAGTATACCCAATACACCTATAGCACATGTTTTTTGGACTTGTGGGGGAAACCGGAGCACCCGGAGAAAACCCATGCGAACACGGGGAGAACATGCAAACACAAAATTGCCAACTGACTCCGCTGAGGCTTGAACAAGCGACCTTCTTGCTGTGAGGCGATTGTGCTACCCACTGCGCCACCGCATCGCCTTTATTTTATTTTTTAACGTATTAGTCTAATCAGAATTACTGACAAACTGGGCAAAAAAAACATTCGAATTTGAGAATTTAAATGTCATTAAAAGTCACAATGCTATGAAAACACTTTTTTTCCCAAAGTATTTGTTCTTTTATGCGTCATTTCTGAAGAATGCAATCCCAGAATGCACTGCAATAGTTCAACAAACAAACAAAAATTAATGTATATTTGCTCATTAGAGGATCACAATATTTGATTCAGTCCAGGCAGCACAAGCATTTTGGGTAAAGAGCTTCTGTTTTGTCATCAGTGTGTGTGTGTGTGTGTGTGTGACCTTTTGACATGTTTTGTAGGTTTAAAAACGCAGACGCCATTGTGGCAGAAGTGACCCGTCTGGTTCGGCTGGATCCTGGCGCTGTCAGCGATGTGCCAGAGGCAGTGAAGGTTAGAGATGCTGCTCAACCACAAAATAAGTACGACCACAGCATGTTAGGAATCACACTCAAGTGTTTCTTCATCTGCTTTACCCATAGTTCCTGGTGACGTGGCACACCATTGATGCGGATTCTCCAGAGCTGAGCCACATCTTGTGCTGGGCTCCTGCAGATCCTCCGACCGGCCTCTCGTATTTCTCCAGCATGTATCCTCCTCATCCACTCACTGCTCAGTATGGAGTCAAAGTCCTTCGCTCTTTTCCTCCTGTACGTACCAGCAGGGCGGCGCTCTAGACTTGATCTTTATGCCAACAGGTCTCTATGCTTGTGGCTCTGACGTTTCCTATTTTCAGATGAGATTTGAAGATGTTTGTAGTTCTTCTGCTGTGATGAAAAAGCAGCTATTTAAAAAAATAATTTATACGGCATATACAATATATATATATATACAGTTTGGGGTCATTTTTTTCATGTTTTTATTTCAAGGCGGCATTTATTACATGTAAAAAAGAAATTAAGCATTAATTAAAATTGTAAATAACTGCTTTCTTATTGTATGTAGTTTCAAATGAAAATATTACTCCAGTCAATATTGCTTTTATTACTATTACCAATAAATCTAATAATATTAATAATAATAATTGTAATAATTAATATTAGAGTGATTTCTGAAAGATCATGTGACTCTGAAGACTGGAGTAATGGAGCTGAAAATTCATGATTAATAAAAAAATATTTACAAATAAATATATTAAAAAATGTATAAAAATATATATAATTTTTTTTCTTTATATTAATGTTTTTTCTTTTATATATATATATATATATATATATATATTTTTTTATTATTATTATTTTTTTTTTTTAAATAATAATTACCTTAGTTTTTTAAGTAGAATTTTTTTTATTTCTACCCAATTATAGTATTTCAGAGAATTAAAGAAAAAATATATTAAATAGAATATTAAAAATGTATTATTATTATTGTTGGCTTTTTTTTAAGTACAGAAAACAAATGTAATTCTCTAAATTGTTTATATTTAATTTAATGCTTAATACATAAATAATTTTTGACTTTTTTTTATATGATGAAAAAGTATGCAAATATTTACAAATGAATTATTAGCCCCCCTTTGAATTTTTTATTCTTTTTTAAATATTTCCTAAATTATGTTGAACAGAGCAAGGACATTTTCATAGTATGTCTAATAATATTTTTTCTTCTGGAGAAAGTCTTATTTGTTTTATTTCAGCTAGAATAAAAGCAGTTTTTAATTATTTAAAAACCATTTTAAGGCCTTTAAGCTTTTTTTTTTTTTCTCTCGATAGTCTACAGAACAAACAAAAACTTTCTATTATTTAGTTTTTTTTTAATTACAAAACACAAAAAAAAATTTTATTTAAAAAATCTAATTGTATTTACATTAACATGTTTAACTTTTACAGTAAGAACACTTTCTATTAAAGAAAGTATATATACTTGGAGCTGCAATTTAAATGCATTTAAACATAAATAATTCTATTTGATTTAATCAGTTACTTAAATATAGGTATTTAATATAATATTTAATAAATAAATAAATAAGTACATGAATTCATCTTAGCTTTTTTTATTTGTATTTCTTCCAATTAAAGTATTAAATGTTTATTTAATAGATTATAAACAAAATTATTATTGGGGGTGGCACGGTGGCTTAGTGGTTAGCACTCTTGGCTCACAACAAGAAGGTCGCTGGTTCTCCGGTTTCCCCCACAGTCCAAACACATGCGCTATAGGGAAATTGAATAACCTAAATTGACCGTAGTGTATGTGTGTGAATGAGTGTGTATGGATGTTTCCCAGTACTGGGTTACAGCTGGAAGAACATTTGCTGTGTAAAACATATGCTGGAAAAATTGGCGGTTCATTCTGCTGTTGCGACCACTGATGAATAAATGGCCTAAGCCGAAGAAAAATGAATATTATTTGGGGTTTTTAAGTCAAGAAAACAAATATATTCTATATTTTTAAAACTAAATAATAATTTATTATAAATAATAAAACAAAATTATAATTTAAAATAAATAATTTTAATACATTTTATTAATATTGTCTTATTATATAAGCTTAAAAATTTTTTTTACATTAACATTTTTAAACATTAGCTTGACTTTTACAGTTACAAATTACTTCGATATTAAAAATCCTGCTCAAGGGGAAATTAAAATATAAATAATATATAATTATATAATATATATTATAATTTTTAGATGTTTAGCTTCTTTTAATATATATTTAGTCTCATTTTAAATCATTTTAATCACACCGAGTTCCCCTGAAGCATTAAAGCATTTAACTTGATGTCAAATATTTGTCAGCTTTTGTGGTTTAGCAACAGTTTCCACTGATATGACTAGACATTGACACTTTTAAAACTGACACTCCACTCAAAAGTAGATGTTTTGATAAATGTTCCTGCATGAAACACCGCAAATGGTTTATAAAAGTGCCCCTCATGTTGCATGTGAGGAACAAGTTGAAGTTTTCTCCTTTATGTTTGACTGATTTACGACTTGCTTTTCTCTTACAGGATGCCATTTTGTTTTACATTCCTCAAATCGTTCAGGCGCTGCGCTACGACAAGGTGAGGAGGACTGACCTCCGACCTTTTCTGAACTACCTCTCCCTTTTCTTCACAAAGCGCTGGTTTTGATGTGACTCTTGCGCCCCTGGGCTGTTATTAACATCTGTCCTGGGCTTTTTGCAGATGGGTTACGTGCGCGAGTACATCCTGTGGGCTGCACAGAAGTCGCAGCTCCTCGCACATCAGTTCATATGGAACATGAAGACCAACATCTTTCTGGATGAAGAGGGCCATCAGAAAGACCGTACGTACTCCAGTCTGAATCTGTTTGGTTACTTCGTGATTTTGGTCAGATTAGGTTTCATCTGCATCGATCTACGTATACAAGTGTATGTCTCTGTTATTTACGCAGCTGATTTATGGTCTGTTTCCACTGAACGGTACGGGTCAGTGCAGTACGGTAGGGCTGTTCAATTATGGGGAAAATCATAATCACGATTATTTTGGTCATAATTGTAATCACGATTATTTAAAATGATTATCAGTGGGCCACAGGTCCAAAAAGTTGTGTGTATGTATACTAGACTCTATGTATAGTGTATATATAGTTTCCCCCCCTGTAAATAAGGTTGATAGTACACCTATACATCATTCCTTCATTCATTTTCCTTCAGATTGGTCTCTGATTTAGCAGAGGTTGCCACAATGGAATGAACCGCCAACTATTCCACCATATGTTTTACGCAGCAAACGCCCTTCCAGCCGCAACCCAGTACTGGGAAACACACATACACACTCATACACACTACGACCAATTTAGCTTACCCAATTCACCTATAAAGCATGTGTTTGGACTGGAGGAAACCCACGCCAACACGTGGAGAACATGCAAATTCCACATAGAGATCCCAACCGGGACTCGAACCTTGCTGTGAGGTGACAGTGCTAACCAATAAGCCATCGTGTTGCCCCATGATCATATTTTATTGTGGTAAAATAAGGGTAATCAAGAGGCCTTTGCCTTTCATATAAGCCATTTCTGATACCAAATGATACCAAAAGGCGACAAGACTTTTTAGGTAGTGTATTAAATGCATAAAAAGACGAGATTTTTTTTGCAGTGCAAATAATTTTATGATCAATTACATTATTTTGAAAATTAAAATATAGTTTTACCAAAACTTTTTATTTGCAGTCTTATTTTTTATTAAAATATATTTAATTTTGCTATCAAATGAAATACTTTGATTGAATATGGGAAGCGCCATTTTTAAATACACAGCTGAGACATGACACCATAATAATTTAATGTATGTAATGACAATAAAAATGCATGTATGTAATGAGTCATGGTCGACCCAAGGTCAAACTAAAATTGTTGTCTTAAGACAAACAGCCACATGCTAAGAAATAGAGCTGCAGAAAAGCAACTAAATAAAATCTAGATGTATTTTTCTGTCATTGGTAACATTTCGGACACTGAAAGGGTCTGTTTCTGTTCAAATAAAACAAAGTGCATCCTGAATTTTCTGTTTTGGCCTAGAATTTTAATTTCAATGCATCCCTACCCTTTCCAGAAGTATATATGATACAGCAAAAGCAATTTTCAGCATTTATAGTAATAAGAACTTATTATTAATAATTATTCAAATATTATTAAAATGTTTCTTATGTACACCAACATTCTGACATTTTGTATAGTTTTTTATTTTATTATTTTTTTCAAAAAAGATGCTAATTCAGTTGATTAAAAGTAACGGCATGTTTTGTGTTTGTGTTGTGGTGCAGCGGACATCGGTGAGCTTCTGGAGCAGATGGTTGAAGAGATCACGCGCTCTCTATCAGGTCCAGCTAAAGACTTCTATCAGCGCGAGTTTGACTTCTTCAACAAGATCACCAACGTCTCCGCCATCATCAAGTAGGTCCAGAGTCGTTTCAGGCACAGTGGGAGAAAAATATTTTGGCTTAATTTAAAGTAAAATTATTAGTAACACTTTACAATAAGGGTGTATTAGTTAATATTAGTTAATACATTGACTAACATGAACTAACAATGAAGAATAGATTTATTACAGTATTTGTTCATGTTAGTTAACATTAGATAATGAAAACACAGTTGTTCATTGTTAGGTTATGTTAACTCACGGTGCATTAATGTTGACAAGCATGAGTTTGGACATCAATAAGGCATTAGTAAATGTTGAACTAGGATTAATAAATGCTGTACAAGCTTTGTTCATAATTAGTTCACGTTACTGAATATATTAACTAATGTAACCTTATTGTAAAGTGTGACCAAATTATTTAATCTAAAAAAAACCTGTTATTAAAACCAGTAGATAACCAAAATTAAGAGGCGTAAATGAGTAATTCATTGTTTACATTAGAAAGTCAATCTGTGTTTAGTTGTTATGTTAAAATAATGCTTTATTTATTTCCCCAAATGTTGATCACTGTAACAAAGAAGTAATGTAAGGTAGAAAAATATTGCAAAAATGTTTGCCAAAATTAGGAGAAAAATATAACATACATTACATGTATATACAGTTGAAGTCAGAATTATTAGCCCCCTGAATTATTAGCCCCCCTGTTTATTTTGTTCCCCAATTTTTGTTTAATGGAGAGCAGATCTTTTCAGCACATTTCTAAACATAATAGTTTTAATAACTCATTTCTAATAACTGGTTTATTTTATCTTTGTCATGATGACAGTAAATAATATTTGACTAGATATTTTTCAAGACACTTCTATACAGCTTAAAGTGACATTTAAAGGCTTAACTAGGTTAATTAGGTTAAGTAGGCAGGTTAGGGTAATTAGGCAAGTTATTGTATAATGATGCTTTGTTCTGTAGACTATTGAAAAAATATATAGCTTAAAGGGGCTAATAATTTTGACCTTAAAATGTTTTTTAAAAAAATTAAAAACTAATTTTATTCTAGCTGAAATAAAACAAATAAGACTTTCTCCAGAAGAAAAAAATTTATTAGACATACTGTGAACATTTTCTTGCTCTGTTAAACATCATTTGGGAAATATTTAAAAAAAGAAAAAAAAATTCAAAGGGGGCTAATAATTCTGACTTAAACTGTATACATACACACAGTGGGTGACACTTCAAAATGACCATTACAAAACTTGTTACGCTTTATTATCATTGTAAACTTGTTAAGCGCAGTGATGATTCATTTTGGAAATTAAATCTAAAGAAATAAAAGACAACTAAAATGTAAGTACAAATCTACAATCATACTGTATATATAGCTTGAATGGACTGTAACTGAAGAGAACAGAAATAAACATGGTGTCCACGGGGCCTTAAAAACTCTTACATTTCAAAAAACTAATTTTAGGCCATTTTAGGCATCTTCAATTGACTGAAATATAGTCTTGTAGGTCTTAAATCATTTTAAACAGGTCTTAATTTTCCTTTGGTTATGTAAAGCTACCCAATGGATCCAACACACATCCAATCATTAACAATACGTCTCAATACAACTTTCAGCAAAACTCTATTTTGTCTGTTGTGTTCTCCATATAAGAGGCATCTTTAAGCTGCCTTAAAAAAGACTTTTATATAAAGTATTGAATACAGTTCAGTAGTTCAGTACTTTCTCCTTCTGTCAGTTCTCCTTCAGTGTTGTTACACAGAATCCATTTTTCAGATTTTTGTTGTTGTTTTGTTTTATTTTTATGTTTGTATTGTTTGGGTTTTTACCAAAATCTGCTTCAATTCCATGTCAACAGCTCCCTAAGAAATATTATTCTGAGAAAAAAACATGACAATGTGTTCAATACTTATTTTCCCTGCTGTAAATCTGAAATTTAATTCTTGATGACCTTAAAAAGGTCTTAAAAATCTTAAATTTGACCCGGATTAAAGCGTGCTGTTTGTGCTTTCCAGGCCTGTTCCCAAAGGAGACGAGAGGAAGAGAGCGTGTCTGAAGGCGCTGTCAGAAATCAAAGTTCAGCCAGGTCTGCAATCACTCATTTCAAGATAAATCTCAATACTTATTTGTGAGAAGCGTAATTGAGCTTTAAAAATTGATGACCTGGATGTTTGTGTCATTTATTTGAATCTGTGTTTCCCACTTCTGTAATCAGGATGTTATTTGCCAAGCAATCCAGAAGCAATCGTCCTCGATATCGACTACAAGTCAGGAACGCCCATGCAGAGGTATCACCGTTCTTCACCTGCTATCAGTTTTAAGAGTTCTCAGCTGATTTATGAGCTCAGTAACATTTGCTTTGTTTTCACAGCGCTGCCAAAGCCCCTTATCTGGCCAAATTCAAAGTTAAGAGATGTGGTGTTAGTGAGCTTGAAAAAGAGGGTGAGTCTCACATGACAGTTCATATGCCATTAACTACAGTTGAAATCAGAATTATCTGTGTCTGCAGGTGACTATTACTGTGCAGAATTATTAGGCAACTTAACAAAAAACAAATATATACCCATTTCAATGATTTATTTTCACCAGTGAAACCAATATAACATCTCAACATTCACAAATATACATTTCTGACATTCAAAAACAAAACAAAAACAAATCAGTGACCAATATAGCCACCTTTCTTTGCAAGGACACTCAAAAGCCTGCCATCCATGGATTCTGTCAGTGTTTTGATCTGTTCACCATCAACATTGCGTGCAGCAGCAACCACAGCCTCCCAGACACTGTTCAGAGAGGTGTACTGTTTTCCCTCCTTGTAAATCTCACATTTGATGATGGACCACAGGTTCTCTATGGGGTTCAGATCAGGCGAACAAGGACGCCATGTCATTAGTTTTTCTTCTTTTAGACCCTTTCTTGCCAGCCACGCTGTGGAGTACTTGGACGCGTGTGATGGAGCATTGTCCTGCATGAAAATCATGTTTTTCTTGAAGGATGCAGACTTCTTCCTGTAACACTGCTTGAAGGTGTCTTCCAGAAACTGGCAGTAGGACTGGGAGTTGAGCTTGACTCCATCCTCAACCCGAAAAGGCCCCACAAGCTCATCTTTGATGATACCAGCCCAAACCAGTACTCCACCTCCAACTTGCTGGCGTCTGAGTCGGACTGGAGCTCTCTGCCCTTTACCGATCCAGCCACGGGCTCATCAAGACTCACTCTCATTTCATCAGTCCATAAAACCTTAGAAAAATCAGTCTTGAGATATTTCTTGGCCCAGTCTTGACGTTTCAGCGTGTGAGTCTTGTTCAGTGGTGATCGTTTTTCAGCCTTTCTTACCTTGGCCATGTCTCTGAGTATTGCACACCTTGTGCTTTTGGGCACTCCAGTGATGTTGCAGCTCTGAAATATGGCAAAACTGGTGGCAAGTGGCATCTTGGCAGCTGCACGCTTGACTTTTCTCAGTTCATGGGCAGTTATTTTGCGCCTTGGTTTTTCCACACGCTTCTTGCGACCCTGTTGACTATTTTGAATGAAACGCTTGATTGTTCGATGATCACGCTTCAGAAGCTTGGCAATTTTAAGAGTGCTGCATCCCTCTGCAAGATATCTCACTATTTTTGACTTTTCGGAGCCTGTCAAGTCCTTCTTTTGACCCATTTTGCCAAAGGAAAGGAAGTTGCCTAATAATTATGCACACCTGATATAGGGTGTTGATGTCATTAGACCACACCCCTTCTCATTACAGAGATGCACATCACCTAATATGCTTAATTGGTAGTAGGCTTTCGAGCCTATACAGCTTGGAGTAAGACAACATGCATAAAGAGGACGATGTGGTCAAAATACTCATTTGCCTAATAATTCTGCACTGCCTGTATAATATGTTTTTCTTCTGGAGAAATTCTTACTTCGACTTGAATAAAAGCAGTTTTTAATTGTTTTAGAATAATTTTGAGCTCAATATTATTAGCCCCCTTGAGCAATATTAGTTTTGGATTGTCTACAGTACAAACCATCATTAAACAGTGATTTGCCTAATTACCCTAACTTGCCTAATTAACCTAGTTAAGCCTTTAAATGTCACTTTAAGCTGTATAGAAGTGTCTTGAAAAATATCTAGTCAAATAATATTTACTGTCATCATGGCAAAGATAAAATAAATCAGTTATTAGAAATGAGTTATTAAAACTATTATGTTTAGAAATGTGTTGAAAACATCTTCTCTCCGTTAAACAGAAATTAGGCAAAAATATTCAGGAGGGCTAATAAATCAGGAGGGCTGACTTCTGACTTCTACTGTATCTAGTATATCAATGAGATCCAGAAAATGTGAGAATTGACACATTGATTTATCTGAGTTTGTGTGTTCTCCTAAGTGCTCTCTCTGTGTGTGTGTGCAGGTCTGCGATGTCCGTCAGACTCTCAGGATGAAGGAGATGAGAGCTCACTAGCGGCTCAAAGGGTCTGCTGGCAGGCGGCCATCTTTAAAGTGGGCGATGATTGCAGACAGGTCAGTCTCATAGGAAACATCCGGGTACCTTTATTCCAAATTCATTCAGTTATTAAAAACTATTATTTCATGTAAATAGGAAAACCACATGAAACCCTCACAATTTTTGTTGTTTATTCTAAGAACCAATTACTGTTTTCTTTTCACAATACATTTTTTTCACCAAGAAATAGAATAAAATGTCATAATTATAATGCCAGAAAGTATAGTAAATATACAGTAGTAAATATAATGTTAAAAGTTTCCAACATGCAAGTTGACATTTACACTCACAGGCCATTTTATTAGGTACACCTGTCTAACTGCTGGTTAACGCCAATTTCTATTCAGCCAATCACATGGCAGCAACTCAGTGCATTTAGGCATGTAGACATGGTCAAGACAATCTGCTGCAGTTCAATCTGAGCATCAGAATGGGGAAAAAAGGTGATTTAAGTGACTTTGAACGTGGCATGGTTTTTGATGCCAGACGGGCTGGTCTGAGTATTTCAGAAATTGCTGATCTACTGGGATTTTCACGTACAACCATCTCAAGGGTTTACAGAGAGTGGTCTGAAAAAGAGAAAATATCCAGTGAGCGGCAGATCTGTGGGCGCAAATGCCTTGTTGATGTCAGAGGAGTATGGCCAGACTAGTTCCAGCTGATAGAAAGGCAACAGTAACTCAAATAACCACTCATTACAGCTGAGGTCTGCAGAAGAGCATCTCCATTTCAACTGCGACATTCGGATGGTAGGGTCAGACTTTTGCGTCAGCAACATGAAAGCATGGATCCATCGTGTCAGTGGTTCAGGCTGGTGGTGGTGGTGTAATGGTGTGGGAGATATTTTCTTGGCAGACTTTGGGCTCATTAGTACCAATTCAGCATCGTGTCAACGCCACAGCCTACCTGAGTATTGTTGCTGACCATGTCCATCCTTTTATTACCACAGTGTACCTATCTTTTGTACCCATCTCAGACTGGTTTCTTGAACATGACAATGAGTTCACTGTACTCAAATGGCCTCCACAGTCACCAGATCTCAATCCAATAGAGCACCATTTGTGATTTGGTGGAACGGGAGATTCACATCATGAATGTGCAGCCGACAAATCTGCAGCAACTGTGTGACGCTATCATGTCAATATCTAGCAAAATCTCTGAGGAATATTTCCAGTACCTTGTTGAATCTATGCCACGAAGGATTAAGGCAGTTCTGAAGGCAGAAGGGGGTCCAACCAGGTACTAGTAAGGTGTACCTAATAAAGTGGCCGGTGGGTGTATACAAATATCTGGATGTATTACAATAAGGAGAATCTGAACCAAAGTGTATTGAATTATCATGATGAAACTGAAATGAATGTGGAAGTATTATACATTTGTTTGCATGAAATCCGACCTTAAATGGATATTCATCAGTAAGTTGATTTATTAATGTTGTTTGTGTTGTATCAGGACATGCTCGCGCTTCAGATCATTGGCCTGTTCAAGAACATCTTTCAGCTGGTGGGTTTGGATCTGTTCGTGTTCCCGTACCGGGTTGTGGCTACAGCTCCAGGAGTGAGTGAATATTCGCTTACCTCTAAGACTTTATGTTTTTAAGCTGTATCTGAATGTCCTGTTTGATTGTTTTTTTCAGTGTGGCGTGATTGAATGTATTCCAGACTGTAAATCCCGGGATCAGCTCGGACGGCAGACTGACTTCGGCATGTACGACTACTTCAGGAACCAATATGGCGACGAATCCACACTGGCCTTCCAGAAGGTTACGCACATTTAATGACCTGAATTATGTCTAATTTCTACTGCTCACAAGTAGTAACTGAGTTAGTAACTGAATGACATCGTTATAAAAGTAACTAATTACCTGTGAAAGTAACTTTTGCGTTACTTTTTATATTAAAAATGTTCAAAATATAGTCCTCGTCAATTTTTTTTTCCTTTTTCAAATATTTCCAAAACAATGATTAACAGAGCAAAGAATTTTTCACAGTATTTCCTATAATACTTTTTCTTCTGGAGAAAGTCTTATTGGTTTTATTTTGGCTACAATAAATTAGAAATTAGTTATCAAAACCATTAAGTTTAGAAATTTGTTGAAAAAAGATACCCTAAAAAAGTAAATCGTGGATAAATAAAATTTTTGCATGAACGATCCCTTTAATTTCATAATTAAATGTAAATATAAATGTAATGTGTATTTATATAGCGACCACCAGTGTGCAGCATCCTCATGGATGATGCGACGGCAGCCCAAGGACAATGGTGCCAGTGCACTCACCATACGCTAGCTATAGGTGGAGTGGAGAAACCGTGATAGAGTCAATTCAGTGGATGGGGATGATTGGGAAGCCATGATGGGGACTTGCCGATGGAGGGAATTTGCCTAGGACACTACTCTTTACAAGAAGTGCCATGAGATTTTTAATGACCACAGAGAGTCAGGACCTGTAAGACAGCGCTCACTTACAGTATAGTGTCCCCTTCACTATACTGAAGCCTGGTTTATACTTCTGCGTCAAGTGATCGGCGTAACCCACGGCGCAAGCCTCGTGCGTAGCCGTGCATTTATACTTCTGCGCGCTGTTTCTGTTTCTCTGCAATACACTTCCGAAACGCTAGCTGGCAGTAGGTGTTTACGTTCCTCTGTGTCGAGTTTTTTCGCTGGTGTTTTGTTTTTTCTGAACACTTCCTTAATTTACAAGTGGCTCAAATTCGCTCATTTTGAGGCGGGAACCGGCGGACGTGCAACAACTTTAATCATAAGGTAAACACAAAACAACAGTCTCCATCCGGAGCTCCTTCACGGGACTCCACACTTGTAAACACTCGCTGCATCGGGCGCGCGGCTCTCACCTCCGCCCACACTCGTCAGCGCTACCAAGCCGACCAATCACAGAGCTTGCGCTACGCGTATGCGTTACATTTTTTGAGAGGTGCGCGTCAACAAAGCCGATGGCCACGGCGAGGGGCTATGCGTCCACGCGTAGGCTCCGCCGTAGCATACGCGTGCGCTTGACGCAGAAGTATAAATTGGCCTTGAGGCATTAGGACTCGCACAGACTGCAGGTTGAGTGCCCCCTGCTGGCCTCACTAACACCACTGCCAATAGCAATCTAGTTTTCCCATGTGGTCTCCCATCCAGGTACTAACCCTGCTCAGCTTCATTGAGTAACCTGTCTTGGACTGCAGGATGACATGACCAAATGAATAGATTCATATGTTTATGTATTCCTGTTTTACGCTGAAAGCAAATGTTTATGGACTGAATTGTTTATGCAGCTCTTATCTCAACATTTCTCTTTTTTTGCTCTTTTCTAGGCTCGGTATAACTTCATTCGCAGTATGGCTGCTTACAGTCTGCTGCTCTTCCTGTTACAAATCAAAGACCGACACAACGGCAACATCATGCTGGACAGCAAAGGCCATCTCATTCACATCGGTCAGTCTGATTAAACCTGACTACTTTGACTTTAACAAGATCTATTATTTTCGAGCACTTTTATGCGGTCCACTTAATAAATGCTAGTCATGGTTTTGTTTTGTTTTTTTTTTTTGTTTTTTTTATTTTATTTTATTTTGTTTGGTTATGTTGTATTTTGTTATTTTGTTTTATTTTAATGTAAATTGTTTTATTTTATTTTTATTTCATTTTATTTTATTTTTTTTATGTAAGTTGTTTTGTATTTTATTTTATTTAGTTTTATTTTATTTTGTTTTATTGTACGTTGTTTTGTTTTATTTTTATTTCATTGTATTTTATTTATTTTTTAATGTAAGTTGTTTTGTATTTTATTTAGTTTTATTTTATTTTATTTTTTGTTTTTATTTAGTTTTATTGTATTTTGTTTTGTTTTATTTATTTTGTTTTGTTTAATTTTATTTAGTTTTATTGCATTTTTTATTGTACTTTATTTTATTTCGAATGACCCGTGGTCAGCTTACCATTTGTGCTATTTTAGTTTATATTTAGTTTAGTTTGAGTTATTTTAGTATTTATTTATACTTTGCTGTTGTCTTTGTTGTTGTTATAATAACTTAAACTTACATTTTTACTTTATAGTTTATTATTATTTTTAATATTACTTAATATTTATTATTTAAATTTGAGATTACTTTTTTATATTTAGTTTTAATAATAATAGCTGATAACTACTTAATTTCTATAGCCTATAGTCTATCAAACAAGGAACATTTTCATCATATAACCCTCTTATTCAGTTCTTTCTTTATTTTGTTTTATTTTATTTTACTGTATTTTGTTTTAATTATGTGTAATAAAATTTTTTTTTTTTTTTTTTTTTTTTTGTTAATTTTATTTTAAATGACCCATGGTCAGCTAACCATTAATGCTATGTTAGTTTATAGTTTCTGTCTAGTTTAGTGCAATGTTTTAATAATAACTGATCACATCTGTCCATCAAACAAGCAACATTTTCATCATATAACCCTGTTAATTATTCAGTTCTTTCTTTCTTTCTTTATTTTATTTTATTTTATTTTATTTTAAATGACCCATCTAACCATCAGTTCTATGTTAGTTTATAGTTTATATTTAGTTTATTTGAGTATTTATTTATACTTTGTTGTTGTTTTTGTTGTTATAATAGCATTTTGAAATGAGTTTAATTTTGATATTATTGGTTTTCATTATGAATTTAGTTTAAAAATGTCTAATTTTTATTGTCATTATTTTTTGTATAGTTTAATTTAGTTTTGGATTTCATTTATTTCTATTTTGTAATTTTAGTTTTTTTTTAACAAACCTATTTCAGTTTCCAATGCAACATTTCTGCTTTTATTTTTTATTTTATTAATTTTATTATTAGTTTATTAGTATTATTTAATTTTTTATTATTCAGATTTTGTATTAGTATTATTTTATAATTAGTTTTAATAATAATAGCTGATAACTACTCAATTTCTATATCCTATAGTCCATCAAACAAGGAACATTTTCATCATATAACCCTTTTAATTATTCAGTTCCTCCAATAAATTAACTCTAAATTATATTAAAAACTGTATGTTTTTAATTAATGTATTATGAGGAGTTGAAATGACTCTGAGCTTGCGTTTTTTCGTAGACTTTGGCTTCATGTTTGAGAGTTCTCCGGGTGGGAATCTGGGCTGGGAGCCTGACATCAAGCTGACCGATGAGATGGTGATGATCATGGGAGGCAAGATGGAGGCTACACCCTTTAAATGGTTCATGGAGATGTGTGTGCGCGGATACCTGGCTGTAAGGTGAGAGATGTGCTGCTCTTCAATATTTCAAAAGGGGTTTCAGAGGGATTTTGACTTGCAAACCACCCATATGTTTTAAAGGAGGTGTATCATGCCTTTTTTAACAATATTTTAAACAAGTCTCTGATGTCCCTAGAGTGTGTATGTGTAAGTTTCAGCTTAGAATAGCACACTAATAATGTTTTATAACTCTTTGAAACTGACTCTTTTAGGCTTTGATCCAAAATGTACCGTTTTGGTGACTGTCGCTTTAAATTCAAATGTGATTGTACTCTTTTTCAAAAGAAGGCGGAGCTACAAATGCCTGTGTGCCAGCATAGTGGCAGATTAAAAAACAAGACTAACCTCCTATGCTAATGAGGGAGAGATTGTCACAAATGGGCGGGGCTTTCCCCATCTGATGACACGTACAAAGGGAGATTGTCAATCAAAGTGTTTCTGCAGACTCTTTTCATCAAGTCTGATTATAATAAATGTATTTAATAACTTTTTACCATTAGAAGCTGGTTATATTCACACAATGCTGCCACACAACTGTGTTTAAACCCTTTATAAAGGTGACATTTGCATAATAGTTCCCCTTTTAGATGATATAGGGTTGCTTTTTTTGCAATTTGCTGGTTTGTGAGAGGTTTTTAATTGTTTATATATGCATGTTTTGATTCTCAGACCGTACATGGATGCTGTCGTGTCATTGGTGACGTTGATGCTGGACACGGGATTGCCTTGCTTCAGAGGACAGACTATCAAACTCCTCAAGTACGTTACTGGATATGAAATCATAACACAGACAAGCATGGCCCGATCATAACAGAAATGTAAACAAAAAGAGTTTATACAAAATATTACACAAGGTCAAGCAGCCAATAAAAGCCGACAGCGACTTTGTGTTTACACAAAACATGACAACAGAAAAAGCACACACCCAGTATTCAAATATACATCATTTTTGCATTTTCTAATTCAGTCTAAGCCAGAAATCAGGATTATGCTTAATATAAAGCCATGTACAGTTGAAGTCAGCATTAGTAGCCCCCTGTATATTTTTTAAACACATTTCAAAACATAATATTTTTAATAACTCATTTCTAATAACTGATTTATTGTATCTTTGCCATGATGACAGCACATAATATTCGACTAGATATTTTTTGTGACACTAGTATTCAGCTTAAAATGACATTTAAAGGCTTAACTAGGTTAACTAGGCAGGTTAGGGTATTTAGTCAAATCATTGTATAACCGTGGTTTGTTTTGTAGACAATCAAAAAAAAAAAATAGCTTAAGATGGCTAATAATTATATCTAATCTAGATTAATCTCACTGTAATCTTGGAGTTTATCTAGATTAAAATGGCTGATTTGAATTCTGCCGAAGGCATTCAGAATATGTGTGCTACCCAAATAATGACTAAAAGTAAGTCTTTGAGAACGGGTTTCTCAAGCCAGGTGGCGCATTAGACCAGGGGCTCATCTCCTGTTTCCAAAATGCGTCACAAACTGCTTGAGAAACTGTTCTACTATGATAAATGGTGATGAAAATAAATGATGTTCAATAAGATGTGCTTGTGTTTACTAACTGTTTATTCAGTTAAACATGAATGTTGAACTGTAGGCCTACATAAGCTCCAAACAGCGATTTTTTTTTTTTTGATGACCTTAATCTGACTAAAGTCATAACTGAACTAAACAAAAATGCAATAAAGACGTGGAGTATGCAGATATTAGTGGCATTATTGAAGTAAATACCGCAATCAAACTATTACCGTCATGTAGGACTTTTCACCATATTTTCCGACAAGATCCACACACGCGGCTGTCAGTAAAGGACCGCACACACACACACACATGGCAAAATGCGTACGTTTTTTTCTTTCCATTTAGCGTGCGTTATTAAATTCCATAACACTCTCACCAGTCCTTACTCCTTATTTGCGTCTAATACCCCAGGTTTGTCACGGGGGCATGAATGAAATGTTCATGAGTGAATGTGAAACTGCCGAACTGCAGTTAAAGTCACCCAAAATTACAGGAAACTCTTACATGAAAGCACTTCACTTAAACACCTTCATTATATTATTGTCTATTAAGGCAAATAACTAGATTACAGATGTCCATGTAAGCGTAGTCAGTAGTGTCTTCGAAGTAAGTGAAAGATCTAGAAGGGCATCCTGCTGATTTGATTCAGAAGGGCACTATTTTGTCAGACGGCTCACCGGTCAGGTATACATCCACGCTAAAATATCAAGGTGAAAGGCATCATAGCATGCATAGAATAGACCCAGCTCCCAACCCAACTTTGAGAATTGATTAACCATGATATTTTTTTTTATCGCCCGATAAGAGTCTCGCGTTAACGAAGCATGTTAAAGGCGATAACGGCCCACCACTACTAATAATATTGACCTTAAAATGGTTTTAAAACAATTAACAACTGCTTTTATTCTAGCCAAAAAAAAAACAAATAAGACTTTTTCCTGGGAAATATTTGAAAAAGAAAAAGGGGCTAATAATTGTGACTTCAGCTGTATTTAAATATCACCTGAGAACTGAAAAACACTTTAAAAAAAGAGTCATATCTCAATGTTGTTATTTTTCTGCTGTGAAATAATACAAGACTTCTTTATTTTACAAACGGGTCACATTTTCAACAACAAAACCAGTCAGTGTATTTGAAATCAGCATCCCATAAATGTTACCAGTAAATAGCCCCTTTCACACAGTGATACCGGTAAATATCCAGAAAATTTCCGAAATGACTTTACTGGTAAGTTCATGAAAAAGGTGTTCACACAAGCAAGGACAGTTTAGTTTAAGAACTTTATTAATCCCACCAGGGGCAATTGGATTAGGGTACAAGCATTTCATGATACATCAAACACATAAAGAGACAAATCGCTTACAAACAATATTAGAACACGCAAATCACAAATCCTACATGCTTCATAATCACTTCATAAATAGTGCTAAAAAACATAGGAAAGACACATATATTAAACATTTAATTTAAAACTTGCTAGAATGTAAGGTTGTAAAGCCTTATTGCCTCAGGAACAAAGGTAAATTTATATCTGTTAGAAAAGCATTTGATGCTTCTAAACCTTCTTCCAGATGGCAACAGAACAAAAAGAGGCTTCAGAGGATGTCTTCTTCTATCACACTTTGAGTTTTCCTTAACATTTGCTGTTTGTGTAATTCTGCTAAACTCCGCAGAGGTAAACCAATAGTCTTAACTAAGTTTTGAAGTCGATTTTTGTCTCTAATGGAAAGTGAGGAGAACCAGCATAAAAAGGAAAAGCTCAATAAACTCTCGATATAGGTGGTATAAAAAGTTCTCAGTATGTGTTTTTCTATACAGAAAGAGTTCAGTTTTCTAAGAACATACATTCTCTGATGCACTTTCTTAGCAACAGCTTCTGAGTTCTGCTGGAACTTTACGTTCCGGAATTTTTCCGTAAAAGAACATTCACACATCCATTCCAAAATACCGGTAAATTCTGGCATCATTAACCAGAAATGACCTATAAACGGCTGCGCTTGTATTTGTAAACATAGAAGGGGTCGGGCTTTTGTTGATGGTTTCACTTTTATTTAAAGCTTTAGCATTCATGCAGCTGCTTTATGAGACATCCAAAGGCAGAACCACGAACCGCAGCTAAATGTTTACACACTTGACTACATTACAAATTCTGTGGATGGATAAATATTGTGAACAACTTGTATGAAAACATATGGAGGAACACTTTCAGATGTCGAGATGTTCATAATATGTGTGTGTGCTGGTGCTCACCGGCTCCTTCACATGCACACGCGTCAAACAACGCGTCGAGCTTGAAGGTAAACAAACAGCGGTTTATCATAAGCATTTTATCGGTAATTATTTACACAGTTGGCATTAAGAAGGAACATAAAAAACGTTATCTGACTAACATCTAGCAGCTAAATGTGTCTGAAAAAATATTCAAAGGCTTTTATTTTCATAAACAGCACAGATGTGAATGCGTCTGAGTGTTCTGATTGGCTAAAGTAGACGTCTCACTACAGCGCGTTCTAGACGTGAACACGCTTTTTCCAGCAATTTTCCTTCTGCATTCCGGCAAATTACCGGTAATGTTACAACTTCTCTTTCGGGAAAATTGCCGGAATTAATTTACCGGTATTTTCAAAAAGGGCCTGTTCACACATACAGACCTTTCCGGAAAATTGAAAATTGTGAAAGGGGTTAATATGATGGTTTCTGACGGGTCTTGCCCAGTGCTGATTTCTGTATGTTGTTCATTGTGTTCGGCAGGCAACGGTTCAACCCAAACATGAGCGAGAAGGAAGCCGCGGCCTTCATGATTAAAGTCATCGAGCGCTGCTTCCTCAGTAGCAGGTAACAAAGAACACTTCTCTCACGTGATGCTCTAAGAATAAAAATACATGAAAAACAATTTCATGTCAAAAACCGGAACATTGATTTAAGTTTTGTGTGTTTTTTTACACAACTTTGGTGCTAAAAAACACATAAATCATAAATATCATATACATATATACACTCACCAGCCACTCTTTTAGGTACACCTCACTAGTACCGGGTTGGACCCCCTTTTGCCTTCAGAACTGCCTTAATCCTTTGTGGCATAGATTCAACAAGATACTGGAAATATTCCTCAGAGATTTTGGTCCATAAAGACATGATAGCATCACGCAGTTGCTGCAGATTTGTCGGCTGCGCATCCATGATGCAAATCTCCCGTTCCCCCACACCCCAAAGGTACTCTATTGGATTGAGTTCTGGTGACTGTGGAGGCCATTTGAGTACAGTGAACTCATTGTCATGTTCAAGAAACCAGTCTGAGATGATTCACGCTTTATGACATGGTGTGTTATCCTGTTGGTAAGTAGCCATCAGAAGATGGGAACACTGTGGTCATAAAGGGATGGACATGGTCAGCAATAATACTCAGGTAGGCTGTGGCGTTGACACGATGCTCAATTGGTACTAATGGGCCCAAAGTGTGCCAAGAAAATATCCCCCACACCATTACACCACCACCACCAGCCTGAACCGCTGATACAAGGCAGGATGGATCCTTGTTTTCATGTTGTTGACACCAAATTCTGACCCTACCATCCGAATGTTGCAGCAGAAATCAAGACTTATCTGATCAAGCAACGTTTTTCCAATCTTCAATTGTTGAATTTTGGTGATCCTGTGTAAATTGTAGCCTCAGTTTCCTGTTCTTAGCTGACAGGAGTGGCACCCGGTGTGGTCTTCTGCTGCTGTAGCCCATCTGCCTCAAGGTTGGACATGTTGTGTGTTCAGAGATGCTCTTCTGCAGACCTCGGTTGTAACCAAAACTTATTTGAGTTACTGTTGCAATCCTATTAGCTGGAACCATTCTCCTCTGACCTCTGGCATCAACAAGGCATTTGCTTCCACAGAACTGCCGCTCACTGGACATTTCCTCTTTTTCAGACCATTCTCTTTAAACCCTTGAGATGGCTGTGCGTGAAAATCCCAGTAGATCAGCAGTTTCTGAAACACTCAGATCAGCCCATCTGGCACCAACAACAATTATGCCACCTTCAAAGTCACTTAAATCACCTTTCTTCCCCATTATGATGCTCGGTTTAAACTGCAGCAGATCATCTTGACCATGTTAACATGCCTAAATGCATTGAGTTGCTGCCATGTGATTGACTGATTAGAAATTTGTGTTAACGAGCAGTTGGACAGGTGTACCTAATAAAGTGGCCTAATAGAGTGTACTTTAATTCATAATTTTTTTCCGGCGTAGTCCCTTATTTATCAGGGAATATTACAAATATTTATATTGCAATGTTTATATGCAACAAATTGTTAATAATGTATAAAAGTTATTTAATTACTTTATTTATTTAGCATTGTTGATTCTATTAGCTGTACTGTCTTTAATTTTTTTTTACTTTAATGCATAACAATCTGATTCCTATTTTCACGTGTAACCACAAGCCTTTTGTGTTTCTCTGTTACAGGAGCAAAACCTACGACATGCTGCAATATTACCAGAACCAAATCCCATACTGAGACTCAAACGATCTCTTCAATCCTTTATGACGAGCACTTTATAGATCTGAATAGTTCCCCTGCTCTGATTGGCCCTGATGGCAGCGTCCAGGCGTGTCACTTCCTGTCAGCGAGGGCGTCTGTAGTGACCGGCTGCATGTTTGTCCTCTTCTCTCCCTTTAAGACGTCTGCCGTCACGGTTTCTGCGTGAGTTTTGACATTCCCTGCGTATAAATACATCCTTTAACTCTACTTGAATCTTGACTGGGTTTAGTTGCGTCACCCAGGAAGCCATTTCTCAGACTATGGCACAGATTGCACTGTAGATTGAGTGCTGTCAGTAAATGACCTCTGTGTTATGCAATACATCAGTGTTTGTAGATTTTATTCTGTCTGTGTTCACTGTTCACTCAACGGGTGAATCTCACGAAAGCGGTCAAGAAAACCACTGAGATTTTAGATTTTTGGTTTTATGGCAATCATTTTTGCGTTATGCAAAGCACGTTTTTAACTGCAATTTCTCAATAAAGTAATGCAAAATCACATGGTGGTGTTTGCTGTACTGCTACAGCATTTATTACTATAACATAACAAAACATTCGCATTGAGAATCCTGATTGAGATTGATGAGATTTGGGAAAATAAATCAAAAATAGACCACCATTGAATGCATTACACTAATGAAAATTGTGGGGAAAGTGTTTGTGTAGGAAGAAAAATGAAAATTATGTAAATAAAAATGATTATTAATGCTCAGAGAGAATAAGCCGAAGGAAAATGAATGAATGACTGATTGAAGACAGGCTTTATTTACTAAAATATACAACCATATCATTTGTCTTTAGAGTAAAATGCAGATAATAAAAATAAAGGGGAAATAAATATTAAAATTATTTTTATTATTTTTTTAAATAGATAAAAAATAAAAGGAAATAAAAATAGAATGATTTATATATGTATATATAAATATATTATAGGTAAAATATATTATTTATAAAAAAAAAATTATATATTGAATAATGCTTTTTTTCCTTCTATCTTTATTACCTTAAACAAAAATGTTATATATATATATATATACACATACATACACAGTTAGGTCCATAAATATTTGGACATCGACACAATTCTAACATTTCTGGCTCTATACACCAACACAATCAATTTGAAATGAAACGAACAAGATGTGCTTTAACTGCAGACTGTCAGCTTTAATTAGAGGGTATTTAAAATCAGGTGAGCACTGTAGGAGTTACAACAGTTTGAATATGTGCCTCCCACTTGTTAAGGGACCAAAAGTAATTAGACAGAATAATAATCATAAATCAAACTTTCACGGTTGCAAATCCTTTGCAGGCAATTACAGCCTGAAGTCTGGAACACATAGACATCACCAGACTCTGGGTTTCATCCCTGGTGGTGCTCTGCCAGGCCTCTACAGCAACTGTCTTCAGTTCCTGCTTGTACTTGGGGCATTTTTCCTTCAGTTTTGTCTTCAGCAAATTAAATACATGCTCAAACGGATTCAGATCAGGTGATTGACTTGGCCATTGCATAATATTCCACTTCTTGCCCTTCAAAAACTCTTTGGTTGCTTTTGCAGTATGCTTTGGGTCGTTCTCCATCTGCACTGTGAAGCGCCGTCCAATGAGTTCTGAAGCATTTGGCTTAATATGAGCAGGAAATATTGCCTGAAACACTTCAGAATTCATCCTGCTGCTTTCGTCAGCAGTCACATCATCAATAAATACATGAGAACCAGTTCTATTGACAGCCATACATGCCCACACCATGTCACTACTATCACCATGCGTCACTGCTTAGGATCATGAGCAGTTCCTTTCCTTCTCCATACTCTCTTTCCATCCCTCTGGTACAAGTTGATCTTGATCTCATCTGTCCATAGGATGTTGTTCCAGCACTGTGAAGGCTTTTTTAGAACTCTAATCTGGCCTTCCTGTTTTTGAGGCTCAACAATGGTTTACATCTTGTGGTGAACCCTCTGTATTCCCTCTAGTGTAGTCTTCTCTTGATTGTTGACTCTGACACACACACACCTACCTCCTGAGGAGTGTTCTTGATCTGGCCAACTGTTGTGAAGGGTGTTTTCTTCACCAGGGGTAGAATTCTTCAGTCGTCCACCACAGTTGTTTCTGTGGTCTTCCGGGTCTTTTGGTGTTGCTGAGCTCACTGGTGCGTTCTTTCTCTTTAAGGATGTTCCAAACAGTTGTTTGGGCCACACCTAATGTTTTTGCCATCTCTCTGATGGGTTTGTTTTGTTTTTTCAGCCTAATGATGGCCTGCTTTACTGATAGTGACAGCTCTTTGGATCTCATCTTGAGAGTTGACAGTACAGACTCCAAATGCAAATAGCACATTTGAAATGAACTCTGGACCTTTTATCTGCTCATTGTAATTGGGATAATGAGGGAATAACACACACCTGGCCATAGAACAGCTTAGAAGCCAATTGTCTGATTACTTTTGGTCCCTTAACAAGTGGGAGGCACATATGCAAACTGTTGTAGTTCCTACACCGTTCACCTGATTTGGATGTGAATACCCTCAAATTAAAGCTGACAGTCTGCAGTAAGAGCACATCTTGTTCATTTCATTTCGTTTCATTCGTTTCAATGTAAAACAATACTGCATAGTCTTCATTTTACATATAAAGGCTGTTTTCAGGATCATCACATGCTTTATTTTCTCCATGTCAAATAGAATTAAAATGAAGGTGAATTTAATATAATATAAAAATCGAATATTATTTTGACATCAGCAGGGTGAGATGTGACCTGGCTGTGTTTTCGTGAGATTTACTCGTATGTTGTGTGTGTGTCTTTACTCCTAAACAGGGATCTTCAACTCTATAAGAAAGTGTAGTTTACTGAATAATTAACAGAATATCTGGTGGATGTTTTGCACGTATTTTTATTAAAAAAACAATACTGAAGATGTAATTTCATAGTGGTCGAAATAGCGAACTGCGAGTATTACGTTTATCACATTGCTTTTATGTCGTCAGTGGGTTTTACGACGAGAGATTTGCTGTATAGTTGCTATTCCTCATATGCTGCCCTAGCTGATTTTATTTTTTACTTGGTGAACAGATTTCAAATATATATTAGAGACAAAAGCTTTAGTCTTATGAATCACTTTCCTTTACTCGAAGAGATTATTTTAGCTGTATACCAATAGATTATATAGAATCTATACTCATCTATGTGTGTATATATGTGCGTCTGATATTTGTGACGATAAGAAAAATGTCAGAAAACACTTTATTTCTGTGTGTGTTGACGTTTCATTCATTTCATTGGTGTTTTGCGTCGCCGTTAGCATCGTTGACAATCAAGTCGCGTGTTAAATTGTGTTCTGTGTGAATCCATTCATGAAGTCTGTTCATGGTTGTCAGTGAAAAACCGAAATCTGGGAACGATTCGTAACCTCATTATATAAAATAAAAAAGTGGAACTTGTATGCCGTTTGTCCGCAATTGCACTTTTAAAATGTCATCGCTGTCAGTGTAACAATCAAACGTGTCTGTGAACAGAAATGGACCTGAAATGTTCTATTAAAATGTAAACACTCCGCAGTTGTGTTTGGTGATTTTTCATCTCGCATTACATTATTTGCCGTATAGGCACGCTCAAAAAATTACGTTTGCTGTTTATTCAAACTACTCATTTAAAATAAGCTGAAACAAATAAATTCTTGAGGTTTGTTCGTGGACAACTTAATTGTTTTACGTTCAATTCACGTAAATTTGTCAAAACGAATAGGGTAACTTAATTTTTTTTTCCTCTAGACTTCTTTATTGCAATTACCATGCAAATACAACAGATAAATACAATACTGAGATTACTTTTGCAATAAGGGAGATATGACGATTTTAAAGTACAGACGTTGTATAGCAAAAACAAAGAGAGGAAGAAAAATTTGATGAATCTGAAAAAAGAGAAGGCACATGAAAAAATCATAAACATTTATGCAGAATGTTAAATAATAATAATAATTCCTTACATTTATATTGCGCTTTTCTGGACACTCAAAGCACTTTACACATTTTTTTGGGGGGGAATCTCTTCATCCACCACCAGTGTGCAGCATCCACCTGGATGACACGACGGCAGCCATATTGCGCCAGACCGCACACCAGCTGATTGGTGGAGAGGAGTGATGAAGCCGATTATGATATGGGGAATAGTGAGGAGGCTATGATGGACAGAGGCCAGTGGGCAAATTTGGCCAGAGTGCCGGGGTTAAACCCCTTCTCTTTTTCGAAGGACATCCTGGGATTTTTAACAACCACAAAGAGTCGGGACCTTGGTTTAACGTCTCATTCAAAAGACGGCGCTCACTGAGCAGTATAGAGTCCTTATCAGTATACTGGGGTGTTAGGACCCACACAGACTGCAGGTTAAGCGCCCCCTGCTGGTCTCACTAACACCTTTTCCAGCAGCAACCTAGCTTTCCCATGTGGTCTCCCATCCAGGTAGCTTCAGTGGGTGACCATGTGAGAGTTGTAGAGAGCTAGCTGCCGGATAAATAAATAAAGCATGCTTTAGATGTTTTAACTGCTTTCTTGTTATCTGATATTGTATATAAGTACATACAAAATTGGTTTACATTTAGTATATTTACACTTACACTTAATAGGAAACATTTCAATAAATAATATGAAGTTCTTACAGATTTAGTTTTCTTTAGTGTAAAACCCCAAAACAACATGTCTGTAGCTAAAGGAGAAATCACCGCAAATTTTTTTGGACAATTAGAGTATTCACATTAAACCAGAAAGTTTTAACAAAGGCACACTCCCAAAATAAATCATTTACCAGCATAAGATTTTTTTTTTTTTATATTTATTTTATTTTATTTGTTAAAAAAAATTCTGGATAAAGTGAACTTAATTCCTTCATGTCGTCCCAACACAAATAGATTGTGTGGAAGCCAACATTTTAAACCTGGTCGGTCTGTGCATGTGTGTGTGTGTTTTACCTAGAGGACGGTTTAGCTGCTGTGACTCCTGACGCTATTAATATTTAATGGCTTGATGTAGCAGTCGCAGAACTGCTGATCTAATCCTTAAGGGTGGGCTTCACTTTTATGGAGCAACCACACTGAACACAAACTCTCTAGGAAAACTCTTCTATAATCCAATGGGATGAACACACTAAAATGAAGCAATACGTCACCAGCCTGTAGCCCCTTTCACACATACAGACCTTTCCGGAAAATGACCAGCAATTTTCCAGAAAGGTCTGTATGTGTGAACAGGCCCTTTTTGAAAATACCGGTAAATTAGTTCTGGCAATTTTCCAGAAAGAGAAGTTTTAACATTACCGGTAATTTGCCGGAATGCTGCGCTGTGTGAACGCAGAAGGAAAATTGCCTGAAAGAGCGCGTTCATGTCTAGAACACGCTAACGTTAGACGTCTACTCCAGCCAATCAGAACACTCAGACCCATTCACATCTGCGCTGTTTATGAAAATAAAAGCCTTTGAATATTTTTCCAGACACATTTAGCTGCTAGATGTTAGTCAGATAACGTTTCTATGACGGTTGGGGTTAGGGGTGGGGTTAGGTGCCACGCCTCCTTTTTAAAATCGTACATTTTCGTATGACTGAACTCGTACGAATTAGCCACTAAACCGACGAAACGTAAAATACTTACGTTTCCTCGTGAGATCAGGCTGGTTCTACACAATACAAAATCTCTTTCAGTGTCTTTTGTTGAGTTTAATTATAATTTAGCCACAATGTATGTGTGTGTCTGTGAGAGCTGCCCGTCAGAGCGGAGCTCATTAATATCCACAACCGATCCAAATATGGTCAATAAGGACCTTCTGACTGTAGGGAGTTTTAATTGAGCATATCAAACCATTTCTAGAATTTGTTTTACCAAAGCCATAAATAAAAAAAAGCCTTAAATTATTGAATCGATGCAGTATGTGGCACCTTTAATAATTACTCTGAATACTGCCAAATTGTTTTAGTTTTGAATTAAAGATTACAGTTTGCCCTAAAATGCAAATTTACTTGCTAATTACTCTCCCTCACGGGGTTCCAAACCTTAATGAGTATCTTTCTTCTGTTGAACACAAAAGAAGATATTTTGAAGAATGCTGGAACCATTGACTTCCATAGTAAGAAAAACAATAACTATGGATGTCAATGGTCACCGGTTTCCAGCATTCTTCAAAATACCTTCTTTTGTGTTTAACATAAAAAAGAAACCCATAAAGGTTTAAAACAAGCAAAGGGAGAGTAAATGATGGCAGAATTTTCATTTTGGGGTGAACTATCCCTTTAGGTGTCACAATATTTAATTCAGTGGATGCACCTCTGCTCTTTCCGTTAATAATATTAGGTTTTTTTTTATATTAATAATTGAATGTGAACCGTTATAATGTGCTTGACAGCAGCAGATAAGCTGCTGTTTGTTTCTATTGCAGTTGTTTGCCGGTCCTTACTGCTCAAACACTCATCAGCGTCCATTTATCAGGGTAAAATCAATGGCTCCTAAGGCTTACTGCTTTAATGCACCTCTTCTGGCAGTTCTCACAGTTTCCCGCTCGCTGTGATGCTGGAATATTAGACAGTAATGTGATCAAAACCTGACTGAAAAATCCTTGGCGTCAAAGCTTTGGCTAAGAAACTGCACTCAAAAAATTTCATTTGCTCTTTGTTCAAGATACTTACATACATTGAGCTGAAACAACACAATTCTTGAGTTTCTTAGGGGGAAGAGGGGCAATTTAATTGTTTTATGTTCAATCCATTTATATTTGTACTAATAAGTGAACTTCATGTTGTCCCAACTTGTATTGACTGTGTAAAACCCAGAATTTTTTATAGAGTACATTCTGCGATGAGCATTCAATCAAAGGTAAAGCCTTCTACCTTTCCTAATCATTTCTGACTGCTGGGACATTTGAATATGCATGCCTCAGGCTGTGTTTAATAAATCATAATCTTTCCTAGTGAGACAACGCTTACCATTTTCCTGCCTTCGTTACTTTTAAGTTTATTTAATTTGATATGTAACTTACAATACATGCGGGACTTTTATTTTGAAAACAGGAGATACAGGTTGTTTACTATGTGCTACTGAGCAACGACTTCTTGAAACATCTGTTCAATCTTGCTTCAGGATGCAAAATGCTGGATATACGGATTGTGCATTGATTCAGCTCCACCCCGAAGAGGCGGAAGGTAAGTTAATTGCATCTCTTAGTCAATTTATCATGTTTATTGTGACATTTGATGCGTATGTTTCAGCAAACACATGTAGACAGCTGAATTGTGTCGTATCAATCAGCTCAAATGTTCTGGAGTGAAGGAAATACACTTTATTGATTGTCATCTATTTATGCAGAGGTTGATATTACATGATACGATATAACATCATGGCTGTGTTTTCTTTGACATTCATTTATTTATTTTATTTTCAGCTTAGTCACTTTATCAATCAGGGGTCGCCACAGCGGAATGAACCGCCAACTTATCCAGCATATGTTTTACGCAGCGGATGCCCTTCCAGCTGCAACCCATCAATGGGAAACACCCATACACACTCATTCACACACATACTCTACGGACAATTTAGCCTACCCAATTCACCTATAGCGCATGTGTTTGGACTGTGGGGGAAACCGGAGCACCCGGAGGAAACCCACGCCAGCACGGGGAGAACATGCAAACTTCACACAGAAATGCCAACTGACCCAGCCGAGGCTCGAACCAGCGACCTTCTTGCTGTATCAATTCCAAGTGAAGTCTATTTATAAACACATTTCGAGAGGATCACGTGCTTATGATTGTTCTCAGCTGTTCCAGCATCAGCTCATGATCGATTATCCAATCAGAAGATTCCTAACTCACTATAAATAACCAGAGTTTTCTTATCTCACTATCTTCGTCTTGAAGAACACAACCCCCCCACTCAACCCTACTTTCCCTCCTTTTCAAACGGGCGACACGGCGGCCCAGTGATTAGCACTGTTGCCTCACAGCAAGAATGCCCCTGGTTTAAGTCCCTGCTAAACCAGATGACATTTCTGTGCGGAGTTTCGCTTGTTCTCCCTGAGCTCGCGTGGGTTTTTCCCAGGTTCTCTGGTTTCCTTCCACAGTCCAAATAACACGCACCCTAAGTAAATTGAACTCACAAAATTTATACCATAGTCAAGCTCTCAGCGAGTACACCTCTCCTCAGTCATCCATATCTCTTAGCTACAAATAAGCCGGGGGGAGTCATCGAGATCTACCTGAGCTCAAACTCCCCTCTGGCCCTGCAAACGGGAGGGAGCCCAAGACTCGAGGATCTCATAAGCTCAGGCCTCTCTCCCGGGACAGCATGCCAAACAAGCTTTATTATCAATCATCAGCCTCTTGAAAGGCTTTTTCATATTTGTTTTCGAATGCCTTGGACTGATTTTTGCTGTTTCTTCTGATGAATCCCTTGCCCAAAGAGCACCGACACATTATTTAAGCTACCCCTGAACACTTTTAGTTTGAGTCTTAAATTTGACTTGATGAAACGTGCAGAAACCCTGTTAAAAAAAAAAACGAAAACATTTTAAAGTCAATATTATTATCCCTCTTAAGCAATATTTGTTTTCGATCGTCTACAGAAGAAAGCATCATTATACAATGACTTGCCTAATTTACCTAATTAAGCCTTTGAATCCCACTTTAAGCTGAATACTAGGGATGCTCCGATCGATCGGCCGAAGATCGGTATCGGCCGATAATCACATTTTATGACTCGATCGGTACTCGCTAACTTGGCCGATCTGACATACACAATGAGTGGGGACGTAAATAATTTGGCGCCGCAGTCATGTCATCACCGGTGTGAAATTATTATGACGTTTCGAGAAACAATGAAAAATTCGCTAATTGCCGTTTATGTTCCAAAGAAATCTCACGTGGAGTAGCATCATCCAAAACATTTAATACAACGAACCTGATTCGGCACTTAAGAACGAGCCACCGCGAGTCCTATGGTGAATACGAAAAACTGTCGACTGCAAAAAAGGCAACAGTAACTAGTAATGCGACTCTCACTCAGCCATCCATTACAGACATTCTGAAAAAACACGAACTGTACACACCAGACAACAAGAAAGCTAAGGATATAACCGCGAAGATAATGGAATTTATATGCATTGACAACCAGCCTCTGTCAGCCACAGAAGACATTGGATTTAAACGCCTCATTGAACATCTTGAACCACGATATCAACTGCCACGGCGCAAATATTTTACTGATGTTGAAGCATCAGAATCGGCATTGGTATCGGCCGATCAGCATGACAAAAAATCGGTACTCTGTATCGGTGGCAAAAATCCTGATCGGAGCATCCCTACTGAATACTAGTATCTCGAAGAGCATACTCATACCAGTTTCTCTAAATTCACACACACAGAGAGAGAGAGATCTGAGAGCTGAAGGATCCTCACCGTCTCCTGGAATTCCACTTCCACATCCATACATTAGTCGGAATACTGGATCTCCATGGCAACGGCTCCCTCAGCGCTGGTTGGGGGAGGAAGAAGAGGAGGAGGAGGAGGAGGACTGGCCTGCAATAAAAGGTGTTGCCACTGATTTCTCCCGTCTCCTCAAACATGCCCATTTATTCTCGACAGGGCAATTTTCAGAAAGCGCAATCCAGCCCCTCCCTCCCTCGCTCCCTCTTTCCTGCCCGTGATTCGCCTGCAGGCTCTGTTGCATAAAGAATATTCCACTCCATGTGTTTCATTGCAGCTTTTGCGCAGAGGATTCATGAACACTGCATTACCTGAACACTGTCTGCAGGATTTATCTGGGCGTTTGCTCTTATTATTTAGCATTTTTGGAAAAGTTTTTAGAGCAATGGTTTAATATACAGTTGAAGTCTGAATTATTGTTACACTTTAACTCTTATATGATTTAAATGTATTATAATGTTATACATTTTATAATACATTTAATTTTATGTAATTGATTAGAATTGAAATAAATATATATCTATTTTAATAACATTTCATTATTAAATTATAATTAAGTTTAGATTTTTTCCTTAATTTCTGTTTAACGATGTTTTTCAGCACATTTCTGAACATAATAGTTTTAATAACTCATTTCTAATAACTGATTTCTTTTATCTTTGCCATGATGAGAGTAAATAATATTTGACTAAATGTTGTTCAAGACACTTCTATACAGCTTAAAGTGACATGTAAAGACTTAACTAGGTTAATTAGGGTAAAGTTAGGGTAATTAGGCAAGTTATTGTATAACAGTGGTTTGTTCTGTAGACAATCTGAAACAAATATTGCTTAAGGGGGCTAATAATATAGAGGTGAAAATGGATTTTAAAAAATTAAAAGCTGCTTTTATTCTAGCCAAAATAAAACAAATAAGACTTTCTCCAGAAGAAAAAATATTTTAGGAAATACTGTGATAATATTCAAAAATCCTTTGCTCTGATAAACATAATTTGGGAAATAGATATATAAAAAAATTACCCTAATTAAAATTGAGTTTGGTTATGATTTAAATTGTGATTTAAAAACCGGAGCACTTGGAGGAAACCCACGTGAACACGGGGAGAACATGCAAACTCCACACAAAAATGCCAACTGACCCAGCCGAGGCTCGAACCAGCAACCTTCTTGCTGTGAGGCGAACGTGCTACCCACTGTGCCACCGTGCAGCATCTATCTATCTATCTATCTATCTATCTATCTATCTATCTATCTATCTATCTATCTATCTATCTATCTATCTATCTATCTATCTATCTATCTATCTATCTATCTATCTATCTATCTATCTATCTATCTAAAGCAATGTCCCACGAGTAGCAGTGTGATAAGGCTGTATATAAGCACTGGTGGGAGGTGTGCCTTGGCTCGAGGCTGCAGGCAGAGTGCCTTAGTGTTCCACCAGTGCCGGTATACAGCCGCATCGCACTGCTAGGAGTGTGATGTTGCGTTTATATTACAGTTCGACGGCATTATATTATAAATAATGTGAATGTACATGTGATTTTTTTTAGTTTTTTTTTTTTTTTTTTATTAAATTTGCAACAATTTCAAAAACTCCTTTTTCACATTGTCATTATGGGGGATTGTGTGTAGAATGTTTAGGAAATAAATGAAGTTAATCCATTTTGGAATAAGGCTGTAACATAAAACAATGTGGAAAAAGTGAAGTGCTATGGATACTTTCCGGATGCACTGTGTGTTTATATACAGTTGAAGTCAGAATTATTAGCCCCCCTGACATTTAAAGGCTTAACTAGGTTAATTAGGTTAACTAGGCAGGTTAGGGTAATTAGGCAAGTTATTGTATATTGATGGTTTGTTCTGTTGTAAAAAAAAATTGCTTAAAGGGGCTAATAATTTTGACCTTAAAATGGTCTTTAAAAAAATAAGACTTTCTAAAGAGGAAAATATATTATCAGACATACTGTGAAAATTTCCTTGCTCTGTTAAACATCATTTGGGAATTTGGGAAATATTTAAAAAAGAAAAAAAATTCAAAGGGGGGCTAATAATTCTGACTTCAACTGTGTGTGTGTGTGTGTGTGTGTGTGTGTGTGTAGATAGATAGATAGATAGATAGATAGATAGATAGATAGATAGATAGATAGATAGATAGATAGATAGATAGATAGATAGATAGATAGATAGATAGATAGATAGATAGATAGATAGATAGATAGGGGCTGCAAGTTCACCTCACAGCAAGAAGGTCGCTGGTTCGAGCCTCGGCTGGGTTAGTTGGCATTTTTGTGTGTGGGTATGTGGCGTGGGTTTCCTCCAAGTGCTCTGGTTGCCCCCACAAGTCCAAAAACGTGGTATAGGTGAATTGGATATGCTAAATTGTCCGTAGTGAATAAGTGTGTATGGATGTTTCCCAATGATGGGTTGCAGCTGGAAGTGCATCCGCTGCGTAAAACATGTGCTGGATAAGTTGCCAATTCAGTCTGCGATGGCGACCCCAGATTAATAAAGGGACTAAGCCGAAACGAGGATGAAAATCTATATATATATATAAATATATACCTAATTACCTATATCTAATATAAATATATATATATATATATATATATATATATATATATATATATATATATATATATACCTAATTACCTATACCTAATATATATATATATATATATAGATAGATAGATAGATAGATAGATAGATAGATAGATAGATAGATAGATAGATTATATATATATATATATATATATATATATATATATATATATATATATATATATATATATATATATATATATATATATATATATATATATATATATTAAAGAGGCTAAGAAAATTTAGCAAAAATATTTTAAACATCTCTATTTATATATTTTGCATTAGTAACGAGCTAACTTTTTTTTCTCGCAGGAACTTCTGGGCAGAATACACTGTAAAAATGCTGGGTTCCACACAATCAATTTGTGTTGAAACAACTTGAAGAAATGAAGTTAACTTAGTTTTTACAAGTTTAAGTGGATTGAACATAAAACTATTAAGTTAAAGCTCTAGAATTGTGTTGATTCAGCTCATTTTAAATAAGTAGTTTGAACAAGCACCAAAAATCCTTGTTTGAGTGTGTTTACCTTCACAGGTGATCAAGCAGAATAAATGAAGACGGTGTGTGTGAAGTGAGAATGGGGAGTGCAGATCATGCCTTGAGGATTCTCCGAGCGGCCGCAGAACTGCTACTCTAATTTTTAATGAGCTTAGAGATTATGGGCTTTAATGTGTAGCTGGTCGTCATGACAACGTGCCAGGAATACTTACACTTCCACATCCACCCTGAAGTGCCAAGCACATGGATAGAGCCTTAACCAACAGCATGGAAACATCAGCTGCCTCTAAAACTCTGATTCCAAGGCCAGGAGAAGCTATAGAGATATTGATAAAATTGTCTAACTACTTTTTAAGAATGCCCTTAAACTCCAAAATAGCCTAGATATTTAATATTCTATATATAAAATTAATATATGTCTTTAAAATGACTTTAAGTAATCCAGACCTAGTGGAAAGGTCACTGAACCTCATCTGAAATCCATATAATGCAATGATTTTATAAAGTGTACTTAATGCACAATAACTGTGTTCAACTGACAAAGTGCTCCAAAGAACTTCATTGCAGATGTCCAATGTAAATACACATATACTGTACACACAGACAGACATGGACAATACTGTTTTTACAATTCAATTGTGTACAGGCCCATTTCACTAGTTTATATATATATATATATATATATATATATATATATATATATATATATATATATATATATATATATATATATATATATATATATATATATATATATATATATATATATATATATATATATATATAGCTCAATAAACTTCTAATTTACTGCTTATTCATAATTATTAAAACAGTAGTTGCGTTGAAGTATTTGGGATTAAGGATGTAGAATAAGGTCATGCATAATATGTACTTTATGTGTATTAAACAGACAATATCTTTATAATATGCAGCTAATAAGCCAATATTTAATATTCAGAATTGGTACTTAAAATAAAGCTTAATGATAATTAAAAATAAGCACTAAATGTTTCTTCTTACACTTGTTTGGCAGGTCGTTATGTTTATCTTTTGATTCAGCCAACCTTCATTTTTGCAGTTACATTTAGCATCAAGAAATGACACACCTCAGCTTTACAAGTCATATATATATATATGTGTGTGTGTGTGTATGTGTATACAGTATATATATATATATATATATATATATATATATATATATATATATATATATATATATATATATATATATATATATATATATATATATATAGCTCCGGTTTCCCCCACAGTCCAAAGACATGCAGTACAGATGAATTGGGTAAGCTAAATTGTCCGTAGTGTATGAGTGTGAATGAGTGTGTGGATGTTCCCAGAGATGGGTTGCGGCTGGAAGGGCATCCGTTGCGTAAAATCGTGCTGGATAAGTTGGCGGTTCATTCCGCTGTGGCGACCCCGCAAGGGACAAAGCCGACAAGAAAATGAATGAATGAATGATATATATATATATATATATATATATATATATATATATATATATATATATATATATATATATGTGTGTGTGTGTGTGTGTATAGCGCTGCACATCCATAAATCGAATGTCCCATTCCCCCACATCCCAAAGTAGTTATTTGAGTTACTGTTGCCTTTCTATCAGCTGGAACCAGTCTGGCCATTCTCCTCTGACCATCAACAAGGCATTTGCGCCCACAGAACTGCCGCTCACTGGATATTTTCTCTATTTCAGACCATTCTCTGTAAACCCTAGAGATGGTTGTGCGTGAAAATCCCAGTAGATCAGCAGTTTCTGAAATACTCAGACCAAGGGTGCGTTTCTCAAACTCGTGGCTGAACTATCATAGTATGATGCATCATTTGGGAAAAGAACGATGTAGTGACGAGTGTTTCCCAAACCTGTAGTTTCTTTGTCGTAGATCCATCGTTTGAACCACGTTAGTTATCATGTAAAACATCCATATTGATGCTCTAAATCAGGGGTTCCCAAACTTTTCAGCCCACGACCCCCAAAATAACAATGCCAGTGACTCGCGACCCCCAATATCCTCTGAGGTGGTTATAAATACAGAAACCTTGCATGCAATGGCGCACACACACACCAATAGACCCAAGTCTATTCTTCAATTAATATTTTATTTTTTGTATGTCAGTGCTGTAAATGTGCCAGAAAGTTTAACCTGGTGTTGTAAAATCAATCTGCTGCATCTGACGCTATTGCTGTGTCTTTAATATATTGTAATTACCCTCAGGGGCTGCAATCCAATTGAACTATAAGTTACTATAGTAGCTATATATTATATCGTAACTATAAACGACTACTTCAATAGGTTATGGATAAAATATGGTAATTCTTATGGTTTAGGAACCCCATCATTTCTTTGTGCTAATTATATTGTTTTACACACACACGCATTTAAAAAAAATAATAAAATCCAATATTAGTTGTGGTAAAAACATGCACTCACTTTCCATATTAATTAAACTATATGTAAACATCACATATAGGGCCTGTGTGGGTCCATCAGTGTGCAGCATCCACTTGGATGATGCGACGGCAGCCACAGGACAACGGCGCCAGTGCAAATATAGGAGTGGAGAGACAGTGATAGAGCCTATTCAGTGGATGGGGATGATTGGGAGGCCGGTAAGGGCTAATGGAGGGAATTTGGCCAGGACACCGGGCTTACACCCCTACTCATTATGAGAAGCGCCATGGGATTTTTAATGACCACAGAGAGTCAGGTTTAACATCTCATCTGAAAGGTGGCGCTCACTGACAGTATAGTGTCCCCTTCACTATACTGGGGCATTAGGACTCACACAGACCACAGGTTGAGCGCCCCCTGCTGGCCTCACTAACACCACTTCCAACAGCAACCTAGTTTTCCCATGTGGTCTCCCACATACTGACCAGGCTCAGCCCTGCTTAGCTTCAGTGAGTAACCGTTCTTTGGCTGCAGGTTGATAGGGCTGTGGCTTTAAGGATTCTGAATCATATCTATTATATTCACGACTATGTTATGGAATATTTTTGATGTTTATGGTTACTCTTGCTGTGTTTAAAATGCAGTGAATGTACCTGCTCCGGTTAAGTCTGGCCTCGAGGTACAACATTTTTAATCAGGAACTGTCAGGCACATTTGATTAACATTAATGGGTCACATGGGCAGAACCCCCGCCATATGTATGCAGATTCAGCGAGGGTCCGACATCAGCAGCAGCACATTCATCACTGTCATCTTCTGTTAGTTTAGTGTGTGTGTGTGTGTGTGTCTGATGAACATCACACTCATTTACATGCTTAAGGGGATACGATGAGGTCTGCAACAGCTCTGCTCATAATACTACGGTAATACTGGGATGAGCTGCCCTTCACCCACCCTCTGCTCTCACCTTTACTCACCATGACCTGGATATTCACGTTTTGTGTAGATGAGAAGTAATGTCTTGCGTCTTTAATGGTGACCGCTCGTTTCCCGTGCTTAGAATGAACAGGGTTCATGACCGTTTCCAAGTCTGAAATGCGCTGTTTGTTTTCAATGCTCTTGATTGGACCATGAAATGTAGGCTCAGTGGTTAGCACTGTCGCCTCACATCAAGGAGGTCACTGGTTCAAGCCTCAGCTGGGTCAGTTGGCGTTTCCATATGGAGTTTGCATGTTCTCCCTGTGTTGGCGTGGGTTTTCCTCCGGGGGCTCCGGTTTCTCCCACAAGTCCAAAGATATGCGCTATAGGTGAATTGGGTAAGCTAAATTGGCCATAGTGTATGTGTGTGAATGAGTGTGTGTGGATGTTTTCCAGAGATGGGTTGTGGCTGGAAGGGCACGCGCTGCATAAAATAAGTCCTAAAAAGTTCTTCTGTGGCGACGCCTGATAAATATATATACATACACTCATCGGCCACTTTATTAGGTACACCTGTCCAACCGCTCTTTAATGCAAATTTCTAACCAGCCAATCACGTGGCAGCAACTCAATGCGTTTAGGCATGCAGACATGGTCAAGAGGATCCGCTGCACTTCAAACCGAGCATCATAACGGGGAAGAAAGGTGATTTAAGGGATTTTGAACGTGGCATGGTTGTTGGTGCCAGATGGGCTGGTCTGAGTAATTCAGAAACTGCTGATCTACTGGCATTTTCACGCACAACCATCTCTAGGGTTTACAGAGAATGGTCTGAAAAAGAGAAAATATCCAGTGAGCGGCAGTTCTGTGAGCGCAAATGCCTTGTTGATGCCAGAGGTCAGAGGAGAATGGCCAGACTGGTTCCAGGCAACAGGAACTCAAATAACCCCTCGTTACAACCGAGGTCTGCAGAAGAGCATCTCTGAACACACAACACGTCCAACCTTGAGGCAGATGGGCTACAGCAGCAGAAAACCACACCGGGTGCCACTCCTGTCAGCTAAGAACAGGAAACTGATGCTACAATTCACTCAGGATCACCAAAACTGGACAATAAAAGATTGGAGAAACGTTGCCTGGTCTTATGAGTCTCGATTTCTGCTGCGACATTCAGATGGTCGGGTCAGAATTTGGAATCAACAACATGAAAGCATGGATCCATCCTGCCTTGTATCAACGGTTCAGGCTGGTGGGGGTGGTGTAATGGTGTGGGGGATATTTTCTTGGCACACTTTGGGTCTATTAGTACCAATTGAGCATCGTGTCAACGCCACAGCCTACCTGAGTATTGTTGCTGACCATGTCCATCCCTTTATGACCACAGTGTTCCCATCTTCTGATGGCTACTTCCAGCAGGATAACGCACCATGTCATGAAGCGCGAATCATTTCAGACTGGTTTCTTGAACATGACATGAGTTCACTGTACTCAAATGGCCTCCCCAGTCACCAGGCCTCAATCCAATAGAGCACCTTTGGGATGTGGTGGAACGGGAGATTCACATCATGGATGCGCAGCTGACAAATCTGCAGTAACTGTGTGATGCTATCATGTCAATATGGGGCAAAATCTCTGAGGAATATTTCCAGTACCTTGCTGAATCTATGCCACGAAGGATTAAGGCAGTTCTGAAGGCATAGGGGGGTCCAACCCAGTACTAGTACGATGTACCTAATAAAGTGGCCGGTGAGAGTATATACATACACATTTGAAGTGGGTCAAAAAGGCTTTTCAAAATCGTCTTAAGACATAAATGGGTGTTGTGCAATAGTTTTAGCCAATTTTCTAAATGTTTTTGATCCACTTCAAATGATGTTGACTACTTTATATACGTGTATATCTGCAAACTCACATTGGAAAGCACAAAAAACAGGCCCTGGCACCGATTTCAGCTTTGTGCATCTTTCAAAAATCAGCTGTACCTTTGAATTATCCAGTCCAGCATCATCATGTGATGAAGAAAAAAAAAGAGAGGAAAAAAGGCATCAGAATTTCACATTAAACCTTTTTTCTTCTCTCTGTCCTTTTGTGGCCCTTCAGGCTCAGGCAAAGGAGCCCATTATGTGTTGCCCTAAAGCCTGTTTTGTATAGCGCCATGGCACAGTGTAAATAGAGAGCAGGGGGACGGGGTGGAGGTCCGGTCTTTCTCTCGCTGCACTATTCCCCGTGAAAGGATCAATATGCTAAACTCTCGCAGTGCCCACCACCTGTAGGGTCGTTTCTTTTTTTTTGGGGCCGTTGCACTGTCAGCCTGGCAGTCTGTGCCATTACATTCAGCCTCAGTGAAAGAAAGAAATGAAAGAAATCAGCAGAAGAATAGGCTCAATGCTCGCACGTATTGGCCCCTCCTCGCTCCGCATTAATCCAGGGTTGGAGGGGCAGCTGCTGTACCGCGGGGCCACACAGACACCTGGCGCAGCACTTCTTATGCAAACCGCCAGCACGAACCCAAACGCCTCAGCCCAAGGTGTTTCCACAACATTTGAAGATTTCGCGTCGCGTAAATAAACAGTGCAAAAAATTCCGGATTCACTGGGAGAAAAAAAAAGATTCAATGGATTTACTCAAGTTTTTAAGATAAGTGGTCGCAAACTATTTATATGGGCTGATTTAAACAAATTTAATTTAGTAATGTTCAACTTCACTTTTTTCGGCTTAGTCCCTTTATTAATCTGGGGTCGCCACAGCGGAATGAACCGCCAACTTATCCAGCACGTTTTTACACAGCGGATGCCTTTCCAGCCGCAACCCATCCACATCCACACACACTCATTCACACTCATACACTACGGACAATTTAGCCTACCCAATTCACCTGTACCTCATGTTTTGGACTGTGGGGGAAACTGGAGCACCCGGAGAAAACCCACACGAATGCAGGGAGAACATGCAAACTCCACACAGAAACACCAACTGAGCCAAGGCTCGAACCAGCGACCTTCTTGCTGTGAGGCGACAGCACTACCTATTGCGCCACTGCGTCGCCCTCTAATGTTCAACTTAATTAATACAACCCATATAAATAGTTTACGACCACTTACCTTAAAAAGGTGGTCCAGAGTGTATCCTTAAGGCTTTTTAGTGTTTATAAGATGCAAAGCGACGTGTGCTTATGCTTCACTTGTAGAAAATCACGTTATTTGTTCATATCTCTTACTTTGATTATATACAGCTACTCAGCTAGCATGAAAACGACTGTCATATTTCCTAGCTCCTCTGAAAGCCCGTTCTTAGGAGGCTCTGATTGGTCAGCTAACATAATGTGCTGTGATTCGCGGATCTGCTGGTAAAAAGTGGGGATGGGGGTGATCTCGAACTGAAGAGCAAGGGGGGCTCATTTTCGAAGGGCACTTTATATCCCAGACTAAAAAGGGCATGTGCACTGCATAGGTTGAGCCCTATGTGTGCATGTGCCTGCCTTCCAGATGCAACCTATCACTGGGAAACACGCATATACTTTCATTAACATACATACACTACAGACAATTCAGCTTACCCAATTCACCTATAGCGCATGTGTTTGGACTGTGGGGGAAACCGGAGCACCCGGAGGAAACCCACGCCAACACAGGGAGAACATGCAAACTCCACATAGAAATACCAACTGACCCAGCCGGGACTTGAACCAGCGACCTTCTTGCTGTGAGGTGACAGTGCTAACCACTGAGCCACCGTGCCACCCACCTGATCATGTCTGTTTTCATAATGGTGATTATTTCTTTCATTTACAAATGGATTCACATCATACAATTTGTTAAATAAAAAGCTAAACACAGTAAGGTAAAATAATGTAAGCCTTTAATATAAGATTTAGGGACACATTTTCGTTAGAAAAGTTTTTTTAAATCAATTTAATGTTGTAGAATTAAGAAAAATATGATTTAGAGCTTTTATAAATGCAAAATAAATGTAAAATTGCCAAAAGAAAAGCTAAATAAAATATTTTGACTACATGTTGGAATAAAATACACCAATTCAAACATCAATAAATCAAGATTTTTGCCAATTCAATACACATTTTACAGAAAATGTTGTATTGTTATGGCATATAACATCTTGCGATCTTCAAAAATAAGTCACACATTTTATAAATAATCAAAAATCCAACCTGAAAAATGATGGCTTTGGATACCAAATGTCCTTGCAATCACAGAATAACCCTCCAGTTGTTTATTGGCATGTTGTTATGTGGTTGCTAAGGTGTTTAAGGCATCACAACATTTTTCTGAATGGCTTTTAACATATTGCTATGGTCTCTTAATTGATTTTGCCTCATGCTTTGTGGATGCTAAGGTTTGAATAGTAACCGCTCTGCTGTTATGCTATTGCTATGCAATTTCTTACAGGCCCAAATCTCCAGATATGCCCTATAAAGTGACGTTCAGAGGATTTTAATCAAATCATTTAAAAGGAATACACCACTTTCTGGGGGAATTGGCTTATTTTACAAGTCACCTAGAGTCAAACAGAGGAGTTTTACCATTTTTGAATCCATTCAGCTGATCTCAGCGCATGGTGGGAGCACTTTTAGCTTAGCTTAGCATAAATCATTGAATCTGATTAGACCAGTAGCATCTTGATAAAATAAAAAAGAGGTTTGGATAACTTTTCTATTCAAATCTTGACTCATCTAGCAGGAGCACATTTAGCTTAGCATAAATAATTGAATATGTTTAGACCACGGGTGTCTAAACTCTGTCCTGGAGGGCCGGTGTCCTGGAGAGTTTAGCTCCAACCCTAATCAAACACACATTATCTAACTAATCAAGCTCTTGAGCCGAAGTCACACTAGAGTTTGAGCTTGCGAAATTCTGTCGTACGGCGAAGCGAAGAGGGGCGGGATTAAACAAGAAGATTAGACATTAAAAAAGCAAGCGATTGCTCCATGTTTTAAATTTCTGTTCAGAAGGGTCATGTTTTGATCCTGGATTGGTCTCACGCAGTCAAGTGATGCGATTTCGCAGGTCAGAGTTCACCAAGCTTGAACTTTGCACTGCAGCAACCTGCGAAACTCGACGCATGACCCTGCGTTTCCGGTCTGACGCATTTGCGTGCGTATGAACGGAAGTCTATGGGGAGGAAAGTCCAGTGTGACCGCGGCTTTACTAGATATACTACAAACGTCTTGGCAGGTGTGTTGAAGCAATTTGGAGCTAAGCTATGCAGGACACCGGCCCTCCAGGACCGAGTTTGGACACCCCTGGTTTAGACCAGTGGTTCTCAGTTCCGGTCCTCAGGCCCCCCTGCCCTGCACATTTAGTATGTCTTTCTTATTTGACACACAACGATCAATACATGGATCTCTCTGTTAATGAGTTGATGATCTGAATCAGGTGTGTTAAGTAAAAAAGACATACAGGACTGGAATTGAGAACCACTGGATTAGACCATTAGCATCTCATTCAAAAATGTAAATAAACAATAAAGGGACATTCTACCAGAAATGAACATTAGCTGCAGTGGTAGAAAGAGTACTGAAAAATCATACTCAAGTAAAAGTACCATTACTTGCCTAAAAATGTAGCGTAAGTAGAGTAAAAGTATCTGCTGTAAATATTACTCAACGTATGAGTAAAAAGTAGACCTTTTAAAAGTACTCAAGAGTAGTGAGTAGTGAGTATATGCTGTCAAAAGCTGATGTGTTTACATGTAATTTGTGCATGTGTGTGTAAACGTAACATTCTGTAGTGCATTTAGTTATTGCCCTGAAGGCACACAACATCATGAGACATTAATATTAGGTTAGATTTAGGTTGTAATGACAGGTGAGCAAAATTAATTGTCAAGCCAGCAGCTAAGGACGACATTATTTTGATGTCCAATAATGACGTCAGATGACGTTGATATTTGGTTGATTTTAGGTTGTTAGAAAGTGACCAAAATCCAACGTCATATATGACGTCAATTACTGACATTTATTCATTAGGTACTGCAACCAAAATCCAACGTCTGATAGATGTCATAGGGGTAACGTTCACACAACGTCAAGCTGTAACATCATTAGACACTGATATTTGGTTGGTTTAAGGTTGGACATTGACGTTGGCCTGATGTTGAGTTCTGGCGTCAACCTGATTTTCATTTCCAAACAAAATGCAATGTTCTCATGGCGTTGGGGTTCGACGTCATGTTGACGTTCTGTGCCTGCTGGGTGTTTAAGGCCATTTCGGTCATCATACAGTAAACATCAGTCATCTTCTCATCAGTGACATGCATATAAACAGTCTCTGGGTCAATGCGCGTAAAGATTTTGAACATCTTCATAGACACTTTTAATACTTCCAACAGTTTGCTGCAATTATAAAGCGCACACGTCTTGAGGTAGTTCATTATGATGTGATTTACCTTCTACGGTATGTGTGATTTGATTGGACAGGAATCTCAGGACTGTTTTTTGTAATCCCCATAGACAAGAAAAATAAAGTAGTGACTGCAGGTTGAAGGAAAGTAGTGGAGTAAAAGTACAGATACTGCACTAAAAATGTACTCAAGGGAAAGTAAAAGTACTCATTTTTAAAACTACTCAGTAAAGTACAATTCCTGAGAAAAACTACTCCATTACAGTCATTTAAGTATTTGTAATTAGTTACTTTACACCACTGATTAGCTGTCCTTGAAATAAAAACATCTAATGGACTATCTAAAATGGCCTGATGGTTGATTTCTGTGAGTTATTCTGTAAACGAATGTCATTCATATGATTCTCAGATTTAGTTTTCTTTATTAAAACACATAACAAATGTCCTCAGCCTAATTGAACCTACAGCTTTAATAGTTTTGTTATGCTAAAAACCTTTTTAGAAAAAGAAACTTCAGAAATAGCAAGTTTAAGTTGTTATCATTCACATCAATTGATTAAAAACATAAAATTATACATAAATTCCACAACTTTCATCATGTTTCTGTCAGTCCTGTCACATTTGCATTAAATTTAATATAAAATGTGTGCAATACACCTTTAAGGCTATGACTCAAAGGAAGTGAGAGAAGTGACAGAGGAAAACAAGCTTAAATGTCAGGCCCTGTCACGTTTTTATTAGTGAAAATTTACATTTCTGGTAGAATGTCCAAAAAAAAAAAAAAAAAAAAAACGTTTGGAAAATTTCTCATTTAAAGCTGGACTCGTCTGGCGGGAGTATTTATACCTTAGCTTAGCATAAATCATTGAATCTGATTAGACCATTAGCATCTCATTCAAAAAATGTACATTTAAAAAATTATTTTCCTATTTAAAGCTGGACTTGTCTGGCGGGAGCATTTATAGCTTAGCTTAGCATAAATCATTGAATCGGATTAGACCGTTAGCATCTCATTCAAAAAAAACATTTTGATAATTTTTCTGTTTAAAACTGGACTTCGTGGCATCGTGTACGAAGATGAATGGAAAATGAAAAATTGCTATTTTATGGGTCGGTGTGGCTAGGAATGATACTCTTAGCATAATATTCAAGGAACTTTATTGCCGTATCATGGAGTCGAGCTTTAAATAAGAAAATTATTAAAACGATTTTTTTGAGTGAGAAGCTAATAGTCTAATCCCAAACAATGCTATATGCTAAGCTAAAAATGTGCTTAGCATAAATCATTGAATCTTATTAAACCATTAGTATCTTATTCAAAAATATATTTAAGAAAAGTTTTAATAATTTTCCTATTTATAGCTTAGCATTAATTATTGTATCCGATTAGACTATTAGCATCTCCTTCAAAAAATGTTTTTAAAAAAAGTTTTAATAATTTTCCAATTTAAAGCTTAGCTTGTCTGGCAGGAGCTCTTATAGCTTAGCTTAGCATAAATCATTAAATCTGATTAGACCGTTAGCATCTCATTCAAAAACGTAAAAAAAAAAAAAAAAGTTTTAATAAATTTCCAGTTTAAAGCTTGACTCATCTAGCGATTTCTAGCTTAGCTTAGCATTAATCATGGAATCTGATTAGACCATTAGCATCTCGTTCAAAAATGCAAATAAAAGTTTTGATAAATTTCCTATTTAAATCTTTTGACTTATCTGGCAAAAGCATTTATAGCTTAGCTTAGCATAAATCATTAAATCGGATTAGACCGTTAGCACTCTATCAAATAAACATTTTGATAATTTTCCTGTTTAAAACTTGTCTTAGTTGCATTGTGTACTAAGATGGACGGAAAATGAAAAATTGCTATTTTATAGGTCAGTGTGGCTAGGAATTATACTCTTACGCCAACATAATATTCAAGTAACTTTGTTGCCGTACCATAAAGTCGAGCTCTAAATAGGTAAAATCAAAAATTATTTTGAAGGAGTAGCTATTGATCTAATCCGTTACAATGCTATATGCTAAGCTAAAAGTGCGCTTAGCATAAATTACTGAATCTGATTAAACCGTTAGCATCTCATTCAAAAATGTAAAAAAAAAAAGTTTTAATATTTTTCCAGTTTAAAGCTTGACTTATCTAGCTAGAGCATGTATAGCTTAAATCTGATTAGACCATTAGCATCTCTTTAAAAATGTAAAAAAAAATTTTTTTTAAAGTATTAATTTTCCTCTTTAAAGCTTGACTCGGCGTCGCAGTGGTGCAGTAGGTAGTGCTGTCGCCTCACAGCAAGAAGGTTGCTGGTTCGAGCCTCGGCTGGGTCAGTTGGCATTTCTGCGTGGAGTTTGCATGTTCTCCATGTGTTCGCGTGGGTTTCCTCAGGGTGCTCCGGTTTCCCCCACAGTTCAAAGACATGTGGTACAGATGAATTGGGTAGGCTAAATTGTCCGTAGTGTGTGTGTGTGTGTGTGTGAGAGTGTGTATGGATGTTTCCCAGAGATGGGTTGCGGCTGGAAGGGCATCCGCTGCGTAAAAATGTGCTGAATAAGTTGGCGATTCATTCCACTGTGGCGACCCCGGATTAATAAAGGGACTAAGCCGAAAAGAAAATGAATGAATGAAAGCTTGACTCATCTGGCGAGAGCATTTATAGCTTAGCATAAACCATTGAATCTGATTAGACCATTAGCATCTGGTTTAAAAATGTAAAAAGAAATAATTTTTTTTTTTATAATTCTGTTTAAAGCTCGAAAAGCTTCATCTGGCGGGAGCATTTATAGAACTGAATGCAATTAGACCATTAGCATCTCCTTCAAAAATGTTTAAAAAAATAGCAATAATAATGTTTTAATAATTTTCCAATTTAAAGCTTGGCTTGTCTGGCAGGAGCTCTTATAGCTTAGCATAAATCATTGAATCTGATTAGACCGTTAGCATCTCATTCAAAAAAACATTTTGATTATTTTCTCCTGTTTAAAACTAGACTTTGTTGCATCAGATAGTATATGCTGAGCCAAGTTAAAAGTGCTCCCGCCAAACCCAAAGACCAGCTGAATGCATTCAAAATGCTAAAACTTGTAAAATGAGCAGATTTTCTGTTCCTCGACTGTTCCTTAAACTCAAATATGAACCAGACCAATATTCCTGCTTGTCTTAACCAAAAGCAATTTTTGCATTACAAATTAGCATGATGCAGCAGATGCCACGACCATGGGCATTAGATGCTGAAAGGCCTTTCATTCGTTTAAGGGCTTCCTGCAAGATCTGCATGTGATTTTGCCTCCTCGCAGATGTGTCTATAGTTAATCTATACTTAGCAGACGGGCCGAGCGGGGGGAGGCGGCATCAACATACAACTCATTGTGCCTGAAACTGACCCCATTCAGGGTCATTTGGCATGTGACACCACTTGAGGCGGGGCTTAATGGCCCCGTAGAATCAGGCACACAAGGACCATAAAAATGCCAACCCTCTTTTCCCTTGGGGTAGGGAGGTGCACGCTGGCCTCTTGACATACACTGGCAAGCCTGGAGGGGGAACAAAAGGAGGGCCGGTCTAAATGGCCCCGAGAATGCCGAGCAGAGAGCAAAGAAAAGTGCTGGTGAAGGAGCGAGCGGCGACTCTGATTGGTAAAGCCCCGAGAGGGGCTCCCAGATGGCAGACGGACCCCTTGTGCCACGGCCGGTTAGAGCCCAGGTGGGGGTGGAGGGCCCAAAATCTCCCTCGCCCTCTCGTCATTAATCATCGGTGACCCTCGGGCTCACCAGCGCAACACGTCCCACTGCATTGTGCTCTGGAAGATGGAGAAACTCAAGTTCACAGAGTACTGAACCTGGGGGCACTCCTGCATGTTAACGTAAAATCAATAGGCAGAATTTAAACAAACAAATTAAGTTGAACATTTAATTAAATTTATTTGTTTGCTTAAATTCAGCCCATATAAATTCTTTGCAACCACTTACCTTAAATTTAAATAAATCCAATGAACCATTTTTTTTCGGTGCATTTTGAGAGCACAAAAAGATCTTTTTAATATCATATATAATTTAAAGGGACAGTTCTACGGTTTAAAGTACCCGGATGCTATTGTGTGTCTGTTATTAATTACAGCGGTTGTTATCACAGAATAACATACCCTGGAATGTCGCGATTGACCAATTACAAATCAGGTATTCCAGATAGCCATGTAATAATCATCGTGGATGTACTTTATGCATAGACATCACTAAGATAGACTTTATTACTTATTTCTAATAAGAAAAACTTTTAGTCATTTCGTTTTGCATGTAATTAAGTTGGTGGCTGCAGCTCACATAACAGCCACCGGTGTCGCTAATAATATTAATAGTTTGTGAACGTCTACATTAGTTTCCATAGTAAGTTATAAAACCAAACACAAGAACAATTTTGTTTTGAATGTAAATAAGTTGGTGGCTGCAGTTCACATAGCAGCCACCAGTGTTGCTAATAATAACAATAGTTTGTGTAGTACTTCTACATTAGTTTCCATAGCAAGTTATAAAACCAAATAGACAAAAACAAATTCGTTTCACATGTAAATAAGTTGCTGGCTGCAATTCACATAACAGCCACCGGTGACGCTAATAATAATAATAATAATATTGATAATAATAATAATAATAATAATAATAATAATAATAGTTTGTGAACTTCTACATCAGTTTTCATAGCAAATTATAAAACCAAACCAAAAAAAAAAACAATTTTGTTTTGCATGTAAATAAGTTGGTGGCTGTAGTTCACATAGCAGCCGCCAGTGTCGCTAATAATAATAATAATAAACAACAACAATAATAGTTTATGAACTTCTGCATTCGTTTCCACAGCAATTTATAAAACCAAACAGACAAAAAATTTCGTTTTGCATGTAAATAAGTTGGTGGTTGTCCCTCACATAACCACCGGTGTCCCCAACAATAATAATAATACTAATACTACTGCTACTACTACTACTACTACTAATAATAATAATAGTTTATGAACTTTTACATTAGTTTCTAAAGCAAGTTATAAAACCCAACAGACAACAAAAAAATTTGTTTTGCATGTAAATAAGTTGGTGGCTGCAGTTCACATAACCGCCACTAGTGTCGCTAATAATAACAATAGTTTGTGTAGTACTTCAACATTAGTTTCCATAGCAAGTTATAAAACCAAACTGACAAAAACAAATTCGTTTCACATGTAAATAAGTTGCTGGCTGCAGTTCACATAACAGCCACCGGTGACGCTAATAATAATAATAATAATAACAACAATAATAGTTTATGAACTTCTACATTAGTTTCTATAACAAGTTATAAAACCAAACAGACAAAAACAAATTTGTTTTGCATGTAAATAAGTTGCTGGCTGCAATTCACATAACAGCCACCGGTGACGCTAATAATAATAATAATAATAATATTGATAATAATAATAATTTGTGAGTTTTCATAGCAAGTTATAAAACCAAACCTAAAAAAAACTATTTTGTTTTGCACATAAAGTTGGTGGCTGCAGTTCACATAGCAGCCATTGGTGTCGCTAATAATAATAACAACAACAACAATAGTTTATGAACTTCTGGATTCGTTTCCACAGTAATTTTTAAAACCAAACAGACAAAAAATTTAATTTTGCATGTAAATAAGTTGGTGGTTATCGTTCACATAACAGCCACCGGTGTGGCTAACAATAACAATACTAATAATAGTTTATGAACTTCTATATTAGTTTTCATAGCAAGTTATAAAACCAAACAGACAAAAAAAGTAATTTTGCATGTAAATAAGTTGGTGGTTGCAGTTCACATAACAGCCACCGGTGTCGCTAATAATAATAATAATAACAACAACAATAATAATAGTTTATGAACTTCTACATTAGTTTCTATAACAAGTTATAAAACCAAACAGACAAAAACAATTCGTTTTGCATGTAAATTAGTTGCTGGCTGCAGTTCACATAACAACCACCGCTGTCGCTAATAATAATAATAATAATAATAATAATAATAATAATAATAGTTTGTAATCTTCTACATTAGTCTCCATAGCAAGTTATCAAACCAAACATACAATTTTGTTTTGCATGTAAAAAAGTTGGTGGCTGCAGTTCAAATAACAGCCACCGGTGTCGCTAATAATTAAAGTTTGTGAACTTCTACATTAGTTTCTATAGCAAGTTATAAAACCAAACAGAACAAAAATAAATCAAGAGAAGCCGGTGCTTTTTTTTTTGATCAAGATTTTAATGAAAAGATTCTAAAATGACTTCTCGTAGCTGTACATTAAGACGTGAGATGAGCTCTGTACACTGTTTTATTCACATGAGACAGAATTCGAGCTGCATGCGGCATGTAGCTCTGACCTGAATACAAGCTCTCTGAGGAACGCGAAACCGCCGTGTTGTCTGCGCGCGCCATGTTCAAGGCTGACCAAAACACACACACACACACGACAGCAATTCAAGCTAATAAACATCAAGGGTAACTTGTCTTCATTCACAAGTGTGCCAAGTTAACTCTTCCAGCAGTGACGATGTCTTTTCGTTCTCAAAACTGAACATGAATATCGATCAGCATATAAAGATATTGGAATGCTCATGAAGGGTGGGGCGGACAGGCTAGTGGAGCATTTAAAAAGTGATATGGCGTTTAAGTGAAAACATCTGGGAACATGCCCACCTGCTATGCACGTGCTTGTAAATCTGGCTTTGGTTTAGTTAAGTTTATGTTGGTTTGGTAACTCAAGGTCCCTGCAAACGGCTAACACTCACCAGTTATGAATCCACAACGTTCAACATATAATACTATCTGGGATATGTAGAATCGGACGAAGACTACACATTAGCAGCAGCAAACGAGTGTGTTAATCTTTGCGTTTACTTACAAACTCGAGTGAACTTTGCAAGACACGGTCACCTAGAGCTTGCCTTAAGAAAAGGACCTCAAGTGAGAACTTAGAAAGTGCATATTATAAAGCTTAAAAAGATATGCGTGACCTTACAGTAATAAGATTTGTGAATGAAAACGCGGGGCTCCTTTGGCTCTGTTGTAAATAATGTAAAAACGGAATCAACCGACAGCCTTGAATCACAGCGAGCAGCAACACGGCAGCTTTCAGTACAGAAAACACAACCTTGAATGCCTTTGACACAATTCTAAAGGGTCCCTTCCTGCATCAGAGGCGCACAGACAGAGAACGTTTACAATTGACAAACAGCCTTCGAGTGTCCACGACAGAAAACACATGATCCGGAGCACATGCATGCTTTGAGTGAGATAAGATTTACAAAAAAAAAGTGATGGTGGATACATCCTTTATGATGGACACTTCATGGAGAAATACATTCCTCATGTCTACGTCTTCACAGGTTTTGAAAAAAATGAACTATGCCTTTTTTTTTTACCTCTCAACTTGCTATATAACAGAATAAACTCAGACCCTGAAGACACGTCGTCTCACCCAAAGTCAAGGATCAAAACAAATAAATACATTCATCACTGACAATAGACATTTGATAAAAAAAGTGAACACTGTCAGTAAGTGTTTGCACCAATGTAGATGGAGGAGAGGCCAGTCGGTTTTTAAGTTGCTTCTTTCGTGAATAAAAACAAAATAAAATAAACCCAGGCAGCTCAGAATACATATAAAAACGATAAGACTACATTCTAGAAATAATATCGAGAGAGATGACTCAAATTAAAAAATAAAATATATTTATATTTATACATTTATATATATATTTATATGCAGCACATCCTAAATAGTTACTTTGAGGTAAATGTGTATGTAGTTTTATTCATGCGTATTTACATATATTAAAAAAAAAACGAAAACGATAAAGCAGCAGATTCGTAAAAAGAATGATGTCAGTGACGATTAATAAGGGATGTCTCGGCACATCTTAAAGGGCCATTCACAACCGATAAATGCAGCAGCCCACCCAAAATCAAAAGCATGCGGCTACGTTCACAGGGTAAGACACAGTTACAATTGGTTTCGCTCGTGTTGAATGATGGTGACCTACGCAGAAGCAGGTTCAAACTGGCCTCCCCTCACCTGAGGTCTATGACTGTAAAGAGTTTATGTAAACAATGAGATATTATACACAAGTATCTTTAAAATGTCAATCAATCAATCAATCATTCAAAATGTGCTTTGGTTTAGAAAATAGTCTGAAATTTTGGGTATGAGCTTTTATCGTATTCGTTTATACATTTTATTTTCACTTACTAGAACGCTTGTTTTTTTTTTTCGTTTTTCGTTTTTTTTTTGTTCAAAAACACTCTGGAACTTAAAAGTAAAACTCTTCCACGTACATCTCTGGCTTATTTTTGTCTTTTTTTTCGTTTTTGAAGGCGTTTTGAAATGGGAACACACTCGTAAAATCTATTTCGTAGGAAACTAGTGTTTTGCTTTTCATCAATAAAATACAGAAATTGACACAGTATTGACACAGTCTTACAAATGTAGTCGAAAGCCCTGCGTTTATAAAATACACAGAACTATCCCTGAAGTTTTGAAGTAGAAACATTATTGTCACAGTTTGAACATTTTTGTCATCCTTTTTTTCTGCTGTCCAAGTTCTCTCAGCTATAGTCTCAAATGCTGGAATTGACAAGAGCCTCACACCACCCAAGACACAGCTTGTTTGATGGTATTCGTAAAATAGCACGATATTTGGTGGCGGCTTTTCCTGGAATCCTATCAACAACAACAAAAATACTCTATTAAAAGTCTCCCTGAGTTGAGGTGTGTATCAACGCCAGAGCACATTTGTACTGTAACAAAAACATCATCCAAGATATTCAAGCTAGAAAATATTTGGTGACAGTCTTGCCTTCGGCTGGAGTTAACTGTAACTGGGTATTTGGATGAGCTTTGGTGGAGATGATGCAATGAATATCGAGTCTATTGACTTTGGATAATAATCGGAGACGACTTGACAAACTAAAAACCAAAAGGATTCCAGGAAAAAGACGGCTGTAAACATTGTTCCATTAACAGGACTATAGCTGCACCCCAAAGTTTGTCATTAACAAGCCCAAATACAAGACTTGGGAGAAAGAACCAGAAAAAATATATCTCTCAAAAAAAAAAAAAAAAAAAAAAAAAGGAATGCCATTAAGACTTTAACATTAAGAAGGCTAAGAATCACAATGGAATGTGATACACTGGCGAAATAACCTGTAACTGAGTTATGAAATGAAAATGGCAGCAAAGAATTCAGCACTGAACAAGAAATACATCGATCAGCGTTTACCCAACACTGACCATGTAACATTCACCCGACACAATTACCAGCATTATGAATAACCTTAGATTCTATACCTATACCTCGAAAGAACAAATGATAATGGTTTTTATGCAATGCCATGTAACTTGGCGTCAAGGTTTGTAATTGGGGTATGATGGCTAAATAAGCGATCCAGTGCATCAATTCCTCCTCATTCAGTAAGCTTTCGAAGCATGGTCGATGTGTAACACAAAAACCTACAACACTCGCTATGCTCTCTTATGGTTTTCTACGGTTGTCTGAACTAATACAAATTAGTCCTTCTGAGGTTCTCTTATCAGACAAAGCAAGAAACTACTGTAAACGTTAAATAAAAACATGGAAAGCCAGCGGCCCACCAACCACCAGAAGAAAGAAGATCATTGGTTTTTAGTAAAATGTCAAGTACAAACTAACATCCCACTACATTGCTCTTTGTCAAGAACTAAAAGACAAAAGTACATCCATACCTCCTCCAATGTAATCTAAAACCTTTGGTAGGGATATTCTACAGGAAACATTTGTTGGTAAGCCATTCTCCCAAATATTAAATTTCTCTTTGGATTTCTCTGACATAAAACTCTCAATACCTTAAATACATGCGCCCAAAGAAGCTATAATCTACATTAATGCTTTTAAAACGTAAAAGCTTTGTTGATGGGCTGGTTTACAACTACTTTGAAAGCCTCGGCAAAACTTTATACATCTATATTCAGAGACCTCCATAGTTTCAAATGAATGTATTGTTCTTAATTAAGAGGTAGCAATGAGGCAAGACCGTATGGTCTCGCCTTGTTCAGTGAAGGGAAAAGAAATCGTATTCAAAAAAAGTCAAAATAACAGTACTGACAGAATTTCTCAAGTTCAATATCACTATAATGAACCCTGCCCAACCCATCAACCAAACAAACCCAACCCTCACTGATCCCAAAAGAAAAAAAGGAAAGAACTTCCAGTTAAAACATTCACAGAAGCATATCAATAAGTTATCTAAAGAAATCTAAAAACAAGTACCTTTAAGTTTGGCTTTTCTTTGAGAGTAAAACCCTATATACTTGAGTACCCTATATATATATATTTATTTGAGTAAACGACAAAATATGCCCATGGCCTCTCGACACCACTTTGCCATTGGCTTGCATCCAGATGTAGGAGCAGGGTATTCATGGTAAAGGCCCTGTTTTCCAGCTACACCTAGAACAAAGCCAGAGGATGTGATGTGCCGAGAAGGTATACTGGGAAATGTTTGGTTGGATGCACAAAGCTTTTATGAAACACCACTTAAAAGACAACGCTATCTTTGAGACCCTTAGAAGACACTTCAAAGAACTTGAACCTTTGTTTATACAAGTACTTGGTCATTACAAGTCCAAAACCGTAGAGAGGGATTTACAGAATTTATGACCAAGAACGGAAAGGAGGAATATTTCTGGGACACAAAAAACAAAACAACAACAACCAGACAGACCACATAGACTTAAGATGTATCATAAAAGCAATGTATGGACTGCAGTGGTTGGGAGTGGTCACAATATCCCAGGAAACCAAAAAATATATACTTAGTACCCCAGTTATACATTCACAGCAATATTCAAAAAGAAAAAAAAATCATAACCCATAAACTCATACCAATCAGTTAATTCTTTCCATTGTTGGGGCTTTCTGTCTGAAAGGCTCCTCCTACACTTTACAGCAGACGAGGATCCTGCTTTGGGTTATTGGCTCCTTGTTGTGTACTTCAAATGGAAGAGGTGTGCATTGACTCTTTTTGCTGAGGGTCTCCTGTTCAAGGTGTCTTTGGCTTATGATGGGGAGGTATGCATTCGTAGGTGGCTAATGAGGTTACGCTGCTGGGTAAATTTGCCCCCACAAAGCTGACATTCGTACGGCTTCTCACCTGAGTGAACCCGCATGTGCTCTGTGAGCCGGTATTGGCGAGTAAAGCGCATGCCGCATTCCTCGCAGGCAAAGGGCTTCAGCCCCAGGTGGCTGCGCATGTGGCGTGTCATGGTGCCACGTTGGGTGAACATCTTGCCGCAGATGTTACAGGGGAAGGGACGGGTGAGCCAGTGTGTCTTCTCGTGTTGACGAAGAGTGGCCGGATCTTTGTAGCTCTTGTTGCAGACCGAGCAGCTGAAGCGACGCGACTCGGTGCCGTGGACTTGGGTTATTTGTGAAGACAAGTCTTCTGCTTCTACTTCATCTTCCTTTGGATAAGAATCATCATCCTCCTCTTTGATATACAACTCCTCCTCTGTGTGGGTCTCCACGTGGGCATTCAGCTCTTCAGAGCTCGGGAAGCCTTTACCACAGGGGATGCAAACGTAAAGGTTGTCGCCAAGAGCGGGCTCAAAACCCTCCTGGCGGTACACGTAATTGGCGCTATTCCGCCCACCTTCGTTCTCACTCTGTCCACTCTCTTCACTCTGCTCCTGTCCATTCTCCAAGCCTTCCTCTTCATCTTTACACTGGAAGGATACTTCGGAGTTGCCATTCCCACCAGCAGGGAGCCTCTCTCCAGCCACTTTCAATCTTTTGGAGACTCCGTTTGGTAAAGTTACTCGTTCCACATCTTCGCCCTTTTTGCCTTCGCTCTTGGGTTGCCGCCTCTGCCGGGTAACCTGCCGGGAGCTTTTATGCTGGTCGACGTCTGGAGGCGGTTGGCTCTCTTCACATTCTCCTCCGCCCAGCTCCATGGGCTCTCCAGCGGTGAGGTTCTGCGTGTTGGGGTTCTCATCAAATGAGGCACTGTTGGCTGTGGATTCTGAGGCAGACTGAGGTGATTCTTGTGGGATGCTGCTGGGACTTACTTCTTCAGTGGCTGTGCTCCCTGAGGGGCTTTTCTTGGAAAGGTCTAGGCCAAGTTCCTGCATGCCACAACTGCCGTTGCTTCCGTTCTTACTCGTAGAGGGACTGAGCGAATTTGAAGTTGCACAGTGGGTGTTTCTCGCAAACATCTCGTCCTCTGACAAGTCATCTTTGATAAGCTCCTCGTGTCTCTTTGTCTTCTCACTGTCTTTTAACCCTGACATTTGGTTTGGAGTTACAGGTGTAGAGGACAGCCTTTGGTTCCTAGAAGTTCTTCCATTGGTAGGGGTGGTTGGTTTATTAAGGAGGGATCTCCCATTGCGCTTGAGCTTCTTCCTGCAAAGAGCAGCCAAGTCGTGAAGTTGGAGGTAGCTTGCTGCTGTTAGAAGAGCGTTGAAATTGTGGTCACTGAACTGATCAGATGACAAAAGCTTGCCAGTGTAAATGAAATCTAGAACCTGCCGGAATACCGACGGGTTGACCATGTCCGTATCGAGGTTAATCAAGTTGTCATGAAGGATAAGGGACTTGAAGTAGATACTGCTGGCTGCAAGAATGTTCTTGTGTGCTCGAAAAAGGGCATTTTCTACAACTATGATCACATCACACAGATAACCTTTGGCTCTTTGTTGGTTTAGCTGCAGCAGCAATTGTTTGGCATGATTTGGCAATTCCATTTCCAACTTCTTTTTCTTCACCTATAAAACCTAAACAGAGAATTAAAAAAAAAAGTTAGTATCAGGAGGAGCAAAACAAGTTTATGCTATACAGCAAATACTTAACACAGTTCACATCAAATAAATTAGCTACTTTTGCAGACACTATAATGTTTTTTTGACCCATGCTGACAAAAAGAAGTTACAAACTGAAGCACTTAGTTTAAAATCACAATAGCTATGTGCCAGCCACTGCTATTTGCTGGTTGGTCGCAGGGGAGGGGTTCTATCATTCAAGCACTATCATCAAAATTAACTTTAAATGAGGTCAAAGCAAACATACATAAACAAAAAGCAGCTCCAAGCCATTAACAAACTCATATCATAATCATCAGATAACATATTGAACCAGAACAGGGTTCACAAAGTCTTATGTACACTTTTCAGAAATGTTCAGCTATGTTTCTACAATAAATTTCCACAAATCTAAGTGGTTGGAGCATACTTGAGAAAAAAGGCCTTCAGATAGTATGCATAAGCTGGCATCTTATTCTTCAAGGGTACTCAAATTCTCAACTTTCAGCTAAAAGCAGAGCAGGGATGAAAGACTTGAACAGTAACACAATTTCTTTTCTTCTAAGGGCGGCCACTATAGCTTAACGTTCCTGCCAGCAGTCATTAATGCCAGCCTCCAGGGTCAGTCCCTTTGTTGTTATATGGGGGTTGGGTGAAATAGGCTAGTGGACGTCACCGACTGGTTTGTGTGACAGACAGCTTGAAACCTGAGCTGGGATATCACCAAGGGTGTGGTGGGAAACAGGTAAACCAGCACCCTTTCCACAGGACAAACAGGCCCTAGCTTGCAGCAGAATCTTTGTTATGCTGCAAAAAGGGGTTCTGCCACTCAGACCAGCCAAGACTGGCGTATCTGTGGGAATAACAGGGAATTATCTTTACACAATGCCCAAGCACATTTTCTCATTTGCAATATTATGACTATTTAGTGCCTAATTAACAGAAATTAGCAAGGGTGGAGTGAAACACCCCATTGAAAACTACTTTTGATATATTTATTGTAAAGGCATACCATTGTATGAGTCAATAAAATCCATAATTGTGTCTATCTAAATGAAAGCATAAAATAACTTTCTAAAAAAATCAATTAAACGCTGACTGCAGGTCTGTTTATGCGTCATTGATTATTTATCAGTTGTTACAGTGAATTGGATCTAACAGATAAACTATTAACAGTCAATTTAAGACAGCAATGTGCAACTGAGCCAAAACCAATAATGGAGACAGGAAACCAATCAGACCAATTTTAAGCTTCAAATTTGAGCTTAAAAATGCTTTAAAGCGGGCTAATCAATCTGGAAAGTGTATTAAAATATATATAGTGAATTATTTAATTAGATATTTATTTGTTATGATATTAAAATTAATAATAAAAAAGGCCCAAAGTCAGCAGTTTTAAATGACTAAATTACAAAAAAAACACTCAAAAATGGACAAATATAAAAGACAATGTTCACAAACTTGAAATGTTTTTCCCCTGTCTCCATTTACTCGTCACAATAAAACTAAATAAGCTTAGTTTTAGTTTAGTTTAGCATGCCCAGCCCTAAAACTAAGCATACCTCATGATACCATCTCTTAGGGTATTTTTAGGCCTAAAGCACTATAGTACGCTAAAAGAATGACGTAACAATAAACCACAACTGTTTGGTCAAACTTTGATAACAACTAAAATCCGCTGCCCAAACAACAAAAGACAAGGGACATTTGAAAAATGCATTTATCTAGTAGTTGCACACAAGTCTTGATAAGATTCTGCTAGTCTTCGAATCGCTTCACTGACTTTCTGACCTCTCCTCAAAAACCAGAAGTCCCATCCCAGAGATGAAACAACTCTAATCAGAGAGATTGTTGTCTGAGAAAAAAAAAAAGCCAAAGTGCAAAACCGACCAGTAACAACACAGGTAAACAAGTCTAGCAAGGACTGCGCTTAACCTCATAAACAAGCTTATCCGGTGGCATGAACCCCCGAGGCCACAAATTTTATTGTCTTAATGCCATAAAAACACAGAGAGCACCTTTGCTGTTATGAGAGAGAGAGCATTGGCGAAACCAAACATTATTCATGAGATGCAGGAACGTACAATATCTTCCCTACGGCGATTTTAAAAATGTTTCAGTGAGTAGTGAAGATGATTAAAACTTACAGATCAGTCAAATATTGATTCGAGTTTAATAAAAGGCTGGTTAACACTTCCATAGGTGATGCCTGCAGACATTAGGATCTAAGTGCTTACTGTAACCAACCACCAGCCTCCGGAGACACAGGCCAAGCAAACCTGATCCAAATAATCTGATGAACGACCTTAGCTAAGGGATAACACAATATCACTTATCTGAAGAATTCAAAGCCTTGGTCCACTGGCTATCTTCACTTAATTCAATATCGTGCACTATTTGTCCTATAAAGAAATATTGGCTTTTTATCTCCTCTAAAACTGGTGTAAAAATCTTAATGATGATGACTTTAGGCTTTTTACTTCGACATCCTTTCAACAAACCACAAATAATGAATTAATTAAAGGACTAGGCATGGGACGATAACCGTTTAAGGTATACCGTGGTTTGGAAAAGTCAAGGTTATCATACCACCAAAATTTTCTCTAATACCGATAAGGTATGTGTAAGATTTTTTTTTGTTTACATTTTTTTAACAACAGTATCTCCAGCAGAAAAGATATCTAAAGATGCCATTTTAAATTGTAAATAAATCTGTGTTTTTGAAACTAATGAAGACAGCAGAAGTCAATGATTCATTTTCATTATTTAGCCTGGCACGTTTACTGCTCCAAAATATTATAAATGTTTCTCAAAATAAAATATATTGTGTTCAAAGGGGAAAAAACTTTTAGTTTTTACCCAGACATTTAAAAAGAATATATTTTAGAGCAGTAATCAAAATACCGTAATACCGTGAAACCATGATATTTTTATCCAAGGTTATCATACCGTCAGAATCTTATACCGGCCCATGCCTATAAAGGACATATATTTAAAAAGAGCGATACCTAAGATTTTAGCTTGGAGTGACATGCAGGAAAGAATCACACACCATAATCATGCACTAAATCAATTGTGCCAAAAAGTCAACTAGCATTGTGTTTATGTTATTGATCGTTTGAAATGCAGTCGTACTGATTTTAAACCAGCAGGGCATTTATTGCATTTGTTCAGGCGCTCGCTGCAGTATTTTGCAGATAAATCGAAAGTAAATCAGAGTTCATATTCAAGTCATCTGTGGGCTGGGCTAAAAGTATACCTGAGAAACTAGATATCAAACTCTAACATTTCTCATCTGTGAAACTAAGTAGCACTTTTACTTTAAACAAATGTAACCGAAGATCATAACACACACACACACACACACACACACACACACACACACACACACAAAAAAACAATCATTGTAAAAGAGCAGCTATTTCTCTGTGATAGTAATCAACGATTAGAGAATCTGGGACAAAAACAACCACTCAAGCAGATTGGGCAACCCTGGAATAACCCTCAATAAATAACTCACATTCGTATTAGTCAACATCTCTACACAGCCATGCAATGTCGGTTTTTGCCCATGAAGTGGTTAAAAGGTTCCAGGTTGAAAGGATCTAGTCAATAAACATGCCAAGCATGTTAGACAAGATTTTAAACAGGGGGTGATGCCTTAAAGCAACATGTACACAATGCATGCATTGAGACATGTAGATCTAAACTAGCCAAAACGGTTAAACAGAACAATTAAACAGAAGCATAAAAACAGAAGCTCAAACAAGGTTTACAGATTTTCCTGCTTTAAAAAAAAAACATATATATTAGACATACTTTTCCATCATCGTTACCCAACCAGACAAGACTAGCGCAGCTGGCATGACCAGATGAGCAGATAAAGCTGTCAAAACCATCATACATTTCACGACAAACAAGACTGAGCGCCTCTAGAAAGTCAAACCACTCTCAAAAACACTCAACAGGGCGTGAAGCAAGACTTCAATCCGAAAGCCACAACGCGATTCATAAATGACCTTAATGATAATGGCTCTAAATAAACTGTCTTAAGCGCCGCTCCCACCCCATTCACTCAATACATCTGATCATCTGCATTATTCAAAGCAGAAACCGAGGGCTGCCTTTCATGGGAGTATTGATTAGATCTTAACATGAATGCCACTACATCTGTTAAACACATCTTTTATTCTCATTTTCTCTGACCTTTGTAGGGAACAACAAAACAATTACGACAGGGCCAGCCCGAACTCGCAGGGAATCGTTTGGACGCCACCTCTACAATTGAAAGATAAGCCCTACTGGACCATGGACCTAAACATCAGCGCCTCATTCCCAGCGTCTGCAGGTTTGCTTACCTACGTTTGTCACAATAGCATGCAGATGAGACAGTTTAACGTGCATTTTTTTTTTTTTCCATCAAGACGTTGGTTCTTATTTGTCTCATTCAAGCAAGCTGTCACCCAGAAAGGGAGTTACTTTAATGGTGTGGCACTGATCTAAAGCCACCCACCACTGTAAAACAAGCCCCCTCCCCCAGCCCATTAAAATGGATGAGATTAAAAGGGTCCTTCAAGCACTCCTCAAGATACGGAGGTAAAATAATTTAATATAACATTCATGCATCAATTAAATCAGAAGACCAAGGCCACAAAAGCACTTTAGACGCTCTTCATGATGTAAAACAAATGCAACAACAAAACACTTATTTTTTTTCTCTGTCATAAAGAGGGATGGAAGTACATACAAACAAACAATAACTTGAAATCTACATTTAAACATGCAGCAAATGCTGTAGTGTCACAGACAAATACAACCTAAATTAAACCCCAAATCTTGATGTTTACACTGCTTGTCTCAGACTGAGCATTACTGCAAAGGGAAGTAAAATGACTCTACCAGGGTTGCTTCGCAATACAATCATCACCCAAACGGTACAAGCAACACACATCAGGCAAGACTCGACAGATTCCAGCATAAAAGGGGTTTCTCATCATTCACATTGCGATTTTCATTTCACATTAAGTGAAACAAATAAATTTGACGTCTTCATTGTGGCTTTTTAATGCATGCATTAACATGCTAAACGACGTACACATTACAAGAGCGTAATTAAACATCCTAAGTAAAAAACGCGACAGTTAAAAGCGTGCATCAACAACGAAAACGCATTGTACGTGAGCATTACACACGTTAAAGGTAAAACACACACAGAGGGAGGGGTGAACCAGGAATGCTGTCCACATAAAGGGCCACTGATCGGGTTTTGCCATCAAGGTGGCGATGGATCGTTTTCACTAAAGTGTAAACACGCAAGCATACTCATATTTCACGTTTAATTTGATCTCGGATCTGAAGCAGGTACGAGTGTTTTGCTCAAACACACAGATCTGCCTCTGCCAGGCTGCGCTCGCGCTGTGTGTGCATTAAAAGCCCAGTGGGCACGCGATAAGAGCCCTGCGCTGGAGGAATCAGTGTTTCTTTGAAAACCAAGACAAGAAAGCCTCCTCAAACCCCCGCTAAACCGCGCCGACGTGTCCCGCGCTGCGAACAACCAAACGCGAATGTAATAATAAAGTATCCGTACCTTAATGCATCGACAGAAGCTCTTCAAACAGTCATTCTGTTTTCACATCTCACAGCTTTCCGAGCGCCATCTTGCCTGCAAGCTTGTGTGACGTGAGAAATCCTCACCCCTGACCCAAATTTGAATAAGAGGCAGTAAAGAGAGGGGGAGAGAGGGTAAATGCCCTGCCTCTGCCAGCCACACACTCTCATTTGCCTAAACAGCCCAGGGCTGCTGAAATGGTGTAACGTGCCATGACCTGCCACTGCTGCTGCCACATTTGCAATCCAAATGCTCCTGGGTGCGACTGTGGCTCCTGCATCATCTTCATGCTGCTGTTGTAGGGCTGCTGTCGTTTCTAAGTCTAGTTATACGCTTTCCAGTTTACTTGTTTGTACTTTGACCAATTCTTTGTCACTATGCAGGACTGGAGAAAATGTGAGGAAAACTTGAAACTGGTCACAGCATATACAGTGCTCAGCATATATAAGTGCACCTCTCACAAATCTCTCTTTTAAATTCATATTTTTATTAGGAAGCTCTACAATATTGTATTTGTGCATATACATTAAATTAGTCAGTACTGAAGCCAAATCTGAAACTTATCTAACAAAATAACTTAGAACGGTTCAAAAACGAGTACACCTAAATTTGTGTTATAGAAAAATATTATATACAGATTTAAAAAAAGAGGAAAAAATCAAGAGAAGCAAAAAAAAAAATTTTTTTTGTTGAAATTTTGTAGCTTGTTATTTTTCTTTTGCAATGCTTTGCTTGAATTTAATTGTATTATATTTTAATTTTTAAAGATGTTCGGTGACTAAAAAAATTATTTTAATAAATATATCTGTTTAATAAATGTGTTTTCTTTAAATGCACCAAAATATTCACCTATATTCACTGAGAAATGGATGAAAATATTCAATTTATATATATATACATACATGAACAAAGGAAAATTAAGACCCGTTTAAAATGATTTAAGACCCAAGACAATATTTCAGTCAATTTAAGACTTCTCAAGGCCTACAATTTTGTTTTTGAAATGTAAGACTTTTTAAGACCCCATGGACACCCTGATATACAATTATATCAACTGTTAACATACATAATAAAAAAATAATGAATGAATGACAAATATATGTATATTGTATTTGTGCATATACATTAGATTAGTCAGTACTGAAGCCAAATCTGAAACTTATCTAACAAAATAACTTATGATAACGGTTCAAAAGCTAGTACACCTAAATTTGTGTTATAGAAAAATATTATATACAGATTTAAAAATAGAGGAAAAAATCAAGAGAAGCAAAAAAAAAATAAAAATTTGTTGAAATTTTTTTAGCTTGTAATTTTTTTTGCAATATTTTGCTTGAATTTAATTGTATTATATTTAAATTTTTAAAGATGTTCGGTGACTAAAAAATTATTTAAATAAATATATCTGTTTAATAAATGTGTTTTCTTTAAATGCACCAAAATATTCACCTATATTCACTGAGAAATGGATGAAAATATTCAATATATATATATATATACATACATACATACATAAACAAAGGAAAATTAAGACCCGTTTAGTATGATTTAAGACCCAAGACAATATTTCAGTCAATTTAAGACTTCTCAAGGCCTACAATTTTGTTTTTGAAATGTAAGACTTTTTAAGACTTCTTGGACACCCTGATATACAATTATATCAACTGTTAACATACATAATAAAAAAATAATGAATGAATGACAAATATATGTATATTGAAGAAAATCATTCATGTAAAACACATTGGTGCATAAAATCATACATTATAACCAAATGCTAGAAGCTCACATTTTCATTTTCTTTTATGCGAGATGTTTTTACTCAGAAACCAAAAAACTGCACAGAGAATGTTGACCTCTGAATAAAAGCCTAAGATCTGTTTATAGTAGATCAAAGTACCAATCTTTATTTTGGGTTTTATGGCTTGTGGATGGTTAGGAATGTGTCATTTTGATATATTTCTATTAAAAAACTTCTATGCCTTGGTTGTTTTTTGAAGTTAACTATTCTATGTAGTATTTTTGTCTAGTTATGTATATGTTTTCCAGTTTACTGTTTGTACTTTGACCAATTCTTTCTCACAATGCAGGACTGGAGAAAATGTGGTAAAGCCTTGAAACCGGTTACAGCATATGTATACTGTATATATTGTTACCCGTATGGTTTCTACAGGTTTCACCAAGTCAAATTTAAGACTTTTTAAGACCTTTTTATGGCCATCAGGAATTAAATTTCAGACCTATTTAGGGCTAAACACTAAAGCAGAAAAGAAAATTAATTTACTTGTTCCAACAAGAAATGAATTTTAATGAGTTATTTCTTAGCCACATATTTTAAATAATATATCAAATTAAGCAGACCCTAGTTGTATACATGCACATTTTTCAACATAACTTAAAAAAACTCTTTAAAGCTTCAATAAACTAAATATATGCACAGCAGACTGTTATAATATTAGTTATGAATAGAGTTTTGCTAAATGTTTTATTGGGATGAATTGTTGGTGATTGGATGTGTGTTGGATTGATTGGGTAGCTTTGCATCAGGTGTGCCCAAACTTTTTCTTATGAAAGGTCAAAATCTAAGCTTGATTAAGAGCTGTGGGCCGAAAGTAAATATAGCAAAATGTATTACCTTAAAGTTGGCATGACTAATTTCCTAATTTATTTAATTTCATGATATTTAAAAAAAGGTAACACGGTGGCTCAGTGTTTAGCACTGTTGCCTCACAGCAAGAAGGTCGTTGGTTCGAGGCCTGGCTGGACCAGTTGGCATTTCTGCATGGAGTGTGCATGTTCTCCCCGTGTTGGCTTGAGTTTCCCCCACAGTCCAATTACAAAGAGGTGAATTGGGTAAGCTTAATTGTCTGTAGTGTACTGTATGTGTGTATATCCTGGGTTGGGGGTTGAGCATTGTGGTAATGACCGACCTCATAAAAACTAGATGTTATGAAACACCAACATGGTGCGGCTAAATATCAACTTCGATATAAATGGCCCTGGGAGTAAGTAAACTCTGTATATCTTAATACATTTAGGTGGAACCTGATTAACTTTTTAAAATTCTTTAAATCAACATAAAAAATATTGTTATCTTGACTTTTTTTTGTCATTTTAAAGTACAGACAAAGTAGACCAATCGTATGTCTTCTGTGAAAGGCAAGGAACGTGTCATTTTGATATAATTTAATTTAGACTTGATGTATTTCTATATAGGGGCGGCACAGTGGCTAGGTGGTTAGCACTGTCGCCTTACAGCAGGAAGTTCGCTGATTCAAATCCCGGCTGAGCCAATTGGTTGTGTGGAGTTTGCATGTTCTCCCCATGTTGGCGTGGGATTCCTCCAGGTGCTCCGGTTTCCCCAGTCCATGCGCTAAGTGAATTGGAAGAACTAAATTGGCTGTAGTGTGTGAATGAGTGTGTATGGATGTTTCCCAGTATTGGGTTGCGGCTGGAAGCGACCCCTGATAAATAAGGGACTAAGCCGAAAACAGAATGAATGAATGAATGAATATTTCTATATAAGATTGATTTTTTTAAATCTGCTTTAGGATGTCAAATACTTTAACATTATTGCAAATATGAGATTTCAAATGTATATAGAACATTATGCTATACATGTTATATCCTTGCTAAAATAATAATAATAAAAACATTTTGAAAATGTCGTTTCAAAGAAATTAATTAATTGGATTTTACCTCTTATTGTATTTCAAACATTGAACCATACCAGGGCATGTTGAAAGCTTGTGTGAATAAATCTTCGGTTTTCAAGCCCCTGGTAAAAGACCAACCAGAACAACAGGCTTGTGAAGAAACATACGTTGTGTGTTAACAGGTTCATATCCTCTAAAATAGAAGAAGTGGAAAAATAGGGCAAGTAGAAAGTATAGAAAAGGGAAGTATGGACGTATAGAAAAGGAAATAGAACCATGCATATGCTGACAGAAAGATTAAAAAAATCATATTTACTCTATTTCTTCGTTTAGTATTAAACATATATCTGTTTTTCATTAAATTGCTATAAATAAACAGCCAGGTGAATCCTAAAATGCCAGGCTTAAAGTTATGATGATCATTGATGTTGTAGCCTAATGACTACTACTTGTATCTTTTGGCAAATGTACAGCACTACTGAAGTGCTCTTACACCCCCTGGTGGACTTGTTTTTAGTCTACTTGCTTTTATTGAAGTAAATTGTAGTAGGCATTACAGTTTTAAATCGTAGTAGGCTAAATTGTAGGCTATACATTGTAAGTTATTTAGAGAAATATAGCTAATATTTCCCTAAATAACATACAGAAATTAACTTTTTAAAACATTGTTGTCATGTGTATTTCTAGTTGTCCATTTGGTCAGTTTGGTATTTTGCATTTATAAGACACTATTAAATATAATATATTGTACTGTTTAGCTAACTAGCCTAGGCTAGTGCATGTCAGCCAAGATCATACTATAAAACGAAGTGTAACAGCTGAGGAAAAACAACAGATATCGCTTTAAAAATCACATTGATAACGTTTAACCCCTTTCAATCGAGGTTTTAAAGCACCTAAATAGGAATATGTTAAAACTCTGCACAACGCGATATTCATTGCAATCAAGTTTATTTTATTTAGGTTGTTTTTGTAAAGATTATAATTAATTTGTTGATAACTGGATTTATTTAAGAATTATTAACAACACAGTTTCTCACTTGATGGCCAAAAGATCATTTATTAGCTTGATTAGTTTATTTGAATGACTGAAGTGAATCGAGCGCGCTTTGCATTGTGGGTACATAGCAGATCCAAGATGGCGGCGAGCAGGCGACTGCATAAGGTAAATATTCCGAAAAATCAGCTTTAATGTGTGCTAAATACAGATTTTACTCGTGTAATCCACGTAAACAGACGTATCGAAAAGTTAAATCGTTGTTAATTCGAAACATGAAACTTTAGAGCACTCTGGGGAGAATTGTAACGTGGATGATAAGGAAGAAGCTAACGAGCTTAGCTGTAGTTCGAATAAACCTGTAAAATGATAATAAACGATCAGGAAAAACGCAAATAAAACAAAATGTGTTCTGAGCGAGTATGATTTAGCATGTGGGTTAAAATAAACTTTTGTATGCCTATTAAAGATTATTTTCGTTGACAGGTGATGCTAGTTTGATAGATAAGACAGACAGAAACTAGCTTATCTGTAAGTTTATCAACTAAGAACAAACCAAACGTAATGTCTAAATTGTAATATAAGAAATAGTTTATTATGATAGACGAAGGTTTATGGGCGATCCTAATGTGTAATTTGATTATTTGATACAATCAGAAAGAGAAACAGGAAGTGTGAATGCTGCCTTGTTTTAAATTGTTTATATTTTTGTGAAAGAGTTTGACATTAGTTCACTTTAAGACCGTTCTTATTTCAGTTTTAAATAACAATGTGCATATTTACAACTTTAGTTTTTTTTTGACTTGTAAAGTAATAACAATAGTCAGTGTTTTGTCTGAACATGATCACGGTAAAACCGAAAGCATTTTGTTCTCACTTTGTGGTTTTTCAAATCTCTCAACAATTCAAGAAATGTCATATGTCTTGGTTGCTTCATACTCTGTGTTTTATAGGAACTCGATGAGATCCGCAAGTCTGGAATGAAAAATTTCCGCAACATTCAGGTGGATGAGTCAAATATTCTGACCTGGCAAGGACTCATCGTCCCTGTAAGTGTAATAATTCTGTAAAAATTGCCTTAAAGGGATAGTTCATCCAAAGATGAACATTTACTCACTATTTACTCGCTCTCAAAGGGTTCCAAACATGTGTTTCCTTTTTCTGTTGAACAGAAAATAAGTTATTTTGAAGAATGTTAGAAACCGTGTAGCCATTGACTTTTAATTGGAAAAGCAACTACTTTAGAAGTAAATGGTTACATGTTTTTAGCATTTTTCAAAATACCTCCTTATGCATTCAACAAACAGGTTTGTGACAAGTGAAGGTTGAGTAAACGATGACAGAACTTTCCGTTTTGGCTGAACTATCCCTTTAATTTATTGCATAGACATCTCACCACAACTAAACTGTTAGTAGCCAATCAGAAAAGTGCATTTCATTTAGCATGTGCCATGTTTTCTTAATTTTTAGGACAACCCACCATATGATAAAGGTGCATTCCGGATTGAGATCACATTCCCTGCTGAATACCCCTTTAAACCACCCAAGATCACATTTAAAACCAAGATCTATCATCCGAACATTGATGAGAAGGGTCAGGTGTGCCTGCCGGTCATTAGTGCTGAGAACTGGAAACCTGCTACCAAAACTGATCAAGGTACGCCGTGTCATGCTCTTAATAATGGCAGTAAATGTATGAAGATTTTAAGTGCAAAAAGTTGATGTTTTAGCAAGTCAACTAAAATATATACAGGGTTCCCATGGGTCATGGAATTTTAAAAGATCTATTCCAGACATAGAAAATCAGGATATATATAAACTACCTAACAAAAGTCTTGTTGTTGATCCCAGTTGTAAGAGCAACAAATAATAACTCGACTTCTAGTTGATCATTTGGAAAAGTGGCAGTATGTCGACTTTCCCATGAATCATCTGTTGAACTGCATCCCAATCAACACAAATACTGCAGAAGACCTATTGGAACCCGCATGGACCCAAGATTCTCAGAGAAATCAGGCAAGTTTGGTGAAGTAAAAATCATGGTTTGTAGCTACGTTCAGTATGGGAGTGTGCGAGAGATCAGCAGAGTGGATGGCAACATCAAGAGCCTGAGGTCTCAAGACATTTGTGCTGCTCATTACATTACAAACCACAGGAGAGGGCAAATTCTTCAGCAGGATAGCGCTCCTTCTCATACTTCAGCCTCCACATCAAAGTTCCTTAAAGCAAAGGTCAAGGTGCTCCAAGATTGGCCAGCCCAGTCATCAGATATGAACATTATTGAGCATGTCTGGGGTATGATGGAGGAGGCAATGATCCAAAGAATCTTGATGAACTCTGGGAATCCTGCAAGAACACTTTCTTTGCCATTCCAGATGACCAGATCATGGGAGTCAGACACAATATTCACTCTTTATCCACTGCACCATGACTTTATGACTTTATATACTGTACATTATATCTGTTAAGTGACAAGACTTGATTATATTTTATTTTTTATATAATATATTTATTTATTTTTTTCCCTGGTTATGGAATGTGAGGTTTTTGGTATAAATTTAAAAAACTTGCTTTACATTTATCAAAATGTTATTTTTCTATTACATGTTTTTTGTGTTATTATTAAGTGTAGCTTTTATTAGGTGTCATAAATGGTCATCGCTGACTGAATTGAAAATGTAGGTTGCGAGCTAATTACTGTTAAGTTTTGACCTTTTTTTTCCCCCTCTGCAACCAATATTTACTCCCATATTGAAAGTCATATGCTGGGATCACAGCTAATACAGAATTAAGTATTTGTGTGATTAAATTACATACAAAGTCAATGGAATTGCGTGAATACATGAGAATTATTGCCACGAATGACGCATGAGGGGAAAAACATCCCGCTAGTGAACAAGAGCAAGTGACGCAGTGCACTTTATTCGGTGTGAACCCAGCATTGGAGTGCTGTAAAATAATCAGTATTTAATGTATCAGTCAATGTTGCATTAATGTTATGCTCTAATCAAGAAGATTAACACGCCCCTTTAATTAAGACAATTTAATCTAAAATCCAGTCCAGCTTTGCTTCAGGCTTTAGCACGGTGTCCTAAACAGATGCGACATGACCATGCAATTAAAGGTTCTGTGAAGTGCTTCGTAATGTGTATTTTTAAAAAATTTGATATTTGACGCAAACTCAACTCAACATATAGTAGCTCCTCCCCTTTAAAAAAACGGCCAATAGCGTTTTGTTTTATCACAGCTCTGCCAGTGAGAGTGGTTGAGCTCAAGCGCATCAAATGAGAAGCTTCTTGAAGGAGGCAGGACATGTCCGATACTAGATACTAGACTGGTCAGAAGATTTGATGTGAAACTGAAGTATGAGGTGACTTTTGCGGTGGAAGTCACAGACTGCTAGCTTTAGATGTTTAAATTCTCTCAATGTGAATTTTGTCACTTTTTGTAGCACACTATCTTATAGATGTCCTTAAGACTAACATACTAATATCTATAAAACTTTATTTTTTAGATGTAAGTATGAGCGTGTTAGTCTTAAGGATATCTATATTTTAATTTCATGGGTGCTTTAAAGGTATATTAAACTTTTTGTCTGCTCAGTGCTAATAGACCATGGACATTCAGCTTTTTAGTCTGGGAATTTGACATTTGGCTTGGCCAATATGTATATAAATGTATTTATTTTTTCCTCTTTACGCAGTTATCCAGTCTCTCATCGCCCTCGTCAACGACCCGCAACCAGAACACCCTCTGAGGGCCGACCTCGCGGAGGAATATTCAAAAGACCGTAAAAAGTTCTTTAAGAATGCAGAAGAGTTTACAAAGAAACATGGCGAGAAGCGGCCAGTGGACTGATATCGCATGGGCGTCTTTCCCTTGTTTTTCCTTTGCCCACTCCTCCAAAACCGTTCCCCCCCTTCCCCAGTCCAGAACCCCGCCAGCCTGCCCTCACTCTCGGTCACTTGCGGAGCGTCCCAGCTGCATCCGACCTTCGGCAGAAAGACCCCTGATTCTCAGCCTCTGGGGGTCAAAAGGGTGTTGAAATTGTGGTCAGCGAATCATGATGAGAACTCGATGATGATAGAAGTGGTGAGATCTGGGGGTGGGGAAGGACGGGGTTGTTCCTTTTAATTTGTTCTTAAATTGCACAGAGATATGTTCAGCTCATGTAATCTGCTGTGTGATAAATCTTGACTGTTTTCATAGGCAGAATACTACGGTGAACCAGAGTATAATGTTAAGTCTTTCACATTTATGACATTAAAAGAAATCAAACCCAATAGTACATTAATGGAAACACATAATTCGTCAAAGGTGTGTGGCAAATGTTTTTTTTTTTATTATATATAAATATATATTTCTCTTTCATCTCTGTAATTTTTTATTTTTTGCTTAGATTGCACTGTTTTCTGTGGAATAAGGTTTCATGTTCTTCATAATCTCAGTTTGTAACACGTTGAATCACAAACTAGTCACTGTCACCCATATAATGTTCATGATGTCATAAAAAGGAAAGCAAATACCTTTCTGTCTGATTGACCATTATATGTCTCAATACCTTTCTGGCAAACACAATAATGTGCTTTAAACATTATTATGGAATAAAACCGATTTGATCTTTCCCTTTATGAAAATAAAGTAAGAATACCTTTATTCATTGGCAAATCTTTGAGGTAGGTAGAAGGTAAACAACTTTGTACATTTTGTCTAAAGCTCACTACTTGGTGCTTTAAAAAAAGTAATACTATTTTAATTTTAGCATTATTCCACAGCAAATAAAACATGTTTTGTAGTTTTTAATTTATTAAAATTTTATGTCATTAATGTTAACATGATTGTAGCGTTTTGTTAGTTATAAAATTGCTACTTGTGATTAAGAAATACATCATTTAAACATCACGATAGATCATTCCCACTTTATGGCCAGTAGGGGGAGGTTTGCTTCATTCTAAACTCGCTCAAAGAACCGCCAAATCACTGAGGAAGATCCGATTGAAGAACTGGAGAAGGATTAGAGTTCAGTGAGGTAAATGGGTCAGTTTGCAAAACTTCTATGCCCAGTTTCACAAACAGGGCTTAGCTTAAGCAAGGACTAGACCTTAGTTAAATTAGGCTATTTGAGCCACATTTATAAAAACTGACTAAGAAAAATACATTACTGGTGTGCACATGTAGACAAAAAATGACACTGACATATTTTATGACATCTCACTGCGAGTTATTTTCGATTGAGACAGCTCAAACATGCAATTTAATCCATGACTAGCCTTAAACCTTGTTTGTGAAACCGGGGGATAATATTATTGACTACTTGTTTCTAAATGAATATACAGTTTAATACTCAGTTTAACATTATTCAGCCTGTACAAAATTTATGTGGTACAGTGTGTTCATATTTGGCGGTAAAATAACTTCATTAACACCGTCAGTGAGTTTTGGGAGCACGTACAGCCTCTAAAAATACCCCTGTGTACAGTATGTTTGCAGTATCTTACAGCCAGCATATTTAGTTGTGAAGTGTGCAGACACATTATTTACCCCTGTAACCAGATTCTCTCTTAAGTATAGAACCAAGATTAGCATTATTAGAAACGGCACTAAGCAGCTCCAAAATGGAGAAATTAATAAAACAGATTTGATCTTTCCCTTTATGAAAATAAAGTAAGAATACCTTTATTCATTGGCTAATTTTTGAGGTAGGTAGAAGGTAAACAACTTTGTACATTTAGTCTAAAACTCACTACTAGGTGCTTTAAAAAAAAAAAAAAGCAATGCTATTTTAATTTTAGCATTATTCCACATCAAATAAAACATGTTTTGTAATTTTTATTTTATTTAAATTTAATGCCATTAATATTAACATGATTGTAGCGTTTTGTTAGTTAGAAAATTACTTTTTGTGATTAAGAAATACATAATTTATACATCATGATGGAGCATTTCCACTTTATGGCCAGTAGGGGGAGGTTTGCTCCGTAAGAATCCTCCTTCAAAGAACCGCCAAATCACTGAAGAAGATCCGATTGAAGAACTGGAGAAGGATTAAAGTTCAGTGAGGTAAATGGGTCAGTTTGCGAAACTTCCATTATTATTGACTACTTGTTCCTACATGAATATACAGTTGAATATTCAGTTTAACATTATTCAGCCCGTACAAAATGTATATGTGGTTAAGTGTGTTTATATTTAGCGGTAAAATAACTTCATTAACACCATCAGTAGGTTTTGGGTGCACGTACAGCCTCTAAAAATACCTCCTTGTATGTTTGGAGCATCTTACAGCCAACACATGTAGTTGTGAAGTGTGCAGACACATTATTTACCCCTGTAACCAGCTTCTCTTTAAGTATAGAACCAAGATTAGCATTATTAGAAACGGCACTAAGCAGCTCCAAATGTAGAAATTAGCCCCACTGGATTAGCCCGTCTAAAGATGGGAGGCCGGTGTCTGGAGTTAAATTAGTTACAGTTTAAACCATCAGGTAACACAGGTTCTTTTAAAATAGACCTTGACAACTTGACAAACACTGTTTGCTTGGTTTGTAAAGATTATTTATTTTACAAGATACCGTTTTTAATTGGATCAGTACCTGATGTGATTAAGGATAAAGTGAAGAGACTCATCAGGAAGTCTAGGAGAAAAGGTTTGTACAGCCTAATGCTAATTACTGTAGTGCGTAGGCCATGTGTCGGGCGTCTGGGTTCTTAGAAATTTAGCTCAGCGTTGTTACGATAAACCCATTATCTGTCTGTGATAGCAGAGTAACTGCTAACGTTGTTGTAACATCCTGCTGCTAAATACTTTAGCTTCTGGTAGCGCCATAAGATACTAGACTCCTAGTAAAGGTTAATTAAGCTAGGTACGCTAAGTTATCCTTGCTGAATGCACATTATGTTTGTGGTTCCAACGAAATAAGAAAGCATTTATATTTTTAGGAATTGTTTTATTGAGCTTTCTATACATATAAGACCTTCAGTTTTGGGATTGGTGGAAGGAGTGTCCATGTTTCTTTGTGCTGTATTGGGTCCAGCCTTCATCAGAGGAGCGTCGCTCACTTCTTAAACTGTTGTATGGGAGCGGGGACCTTGATATCCTGGCCCTTCTCCAGCCTCTTTTCACACTCTATGAGGTAGTTGACCCCATCAACTACCAGCTGCACCAGTTCCACCTGGTAAAGACAAGCACAGCAGAAAATGGAAAATCATAATCATTATAGGAATCCACCAATTTTTCAGCTGCTGAAAATTATACGCCATTTTCAGTTTTTAGACGAAAGAGAAAAATGGTCAAAAATATGAGCCAAAAAATGTAGTCATGTAGCCGAAGTCATTGGATGGAGTGGTGCATGGAGTGCTTTCACACTGGACGGGAAAATCGCTGCTCTATGAAACCCATTCACTTCATTGCGCCATGCAAAATGATGCCTCTCAACTCGTTCAGTCAATAAAATGGGGTTGTTTTTTTAAGTCAGAATAATCTGTTCACTGATTCACTTTCCTATGGCTTAGTCCCTGATTGATCAGGGGTTGGCACAGCTGAATGAACCGCCAATTACTTTGGCAAATGTTTTATGCCCTTCCAGCCGCAACCCAGCACTGATAGTACACTCATTCACACCCACACTCAAACCCTACGCCAATTTTTTGGTTTACCCAGTTCACCTATACCGCATGTCTTTGGATTGTGGGGAAAACCGGAGATAATCTAAGCTGAGTAAAATTTTAGAAAGTCTTACAAAACTATATTTTATATTAAAATAAATAATTATTACAATGCATTTTTAGGTTGATTTTCAGGCAACTGCATCCAGAATGTTCAGTTTTGGTACAAAATTTTAATTTTGGTGCATGTCTAATATAGATGTAACTCTCTGTTCAGTTAACCCACTGGCTTTAAATGACCCACCTCGGATTTGCCCAGGCGGTCAAGGTTTGAGATGTCAAAGGTATCGCCCACCGCAGCTGTATCCACACCTCCAGTACCACGCTTTTGCAGCCGCAGGTTATCCAGGATCTTGCCAAAGCGAGGGTCCTACAGGCAGTTATTTAGGTTATTTGGACTTATGGTAGAAATGCCTAAATAAAAAGTGTGCCGTTTAGTTAATTAGGTAATTACCTTGCTGAGCTTTGGCAAGCGGACGTGTACTCCAGCCCTGAGGCCGGTGCCCAGGTTGGATGGGCAGGTCAGGACGTAGCCAAGACGTTCATTCCACATGAACTCCCAGCCTCTCTCCTGAATCAAGTGCTCCACCTGTTCAACACAGAAGCAGCCTTCAGATGCAAGACATTAACTTTATAGGACAAATTTACTACATACATGTGTCAAATAGAGCCACACATTCTAGAACAATGAGGAAAAGTTTGGTACCTGTTTGAGTCCTCTGCAGAACCTCTCAAACACCCTTTTCATGTTGCCACCTTTCTCCATGGAGATGACACGGGTGTGGTCTTCCTCATTGACCCATATCAGGAAGGTCTTCTCATTGTTATGCCTTATGATTAGATTTGCACATGGAAGAGCTTTTAATAAAAACCAAACTGTCACATAGGAACCATATTAAAAGCACATAAAAGATTAAATTAAGGTTTAATGTACTGTAAGCCACACCATCTTGCAGTAGAATCTAATGTCATGCATTCAAAATGACGTTGAATTTACGCCACTTTTTATCTGAAGGCAGCTCATTACTTGCAGGTAAACATATGTGAATCTTTTTAGTTACACAATTGGAGATCAAGACATGCTAAGAATTTTTAAAATCATACCAGATGCCTCTTGCATCTGGCCAGTCGCGGGCCATAAAGGCACAAGTCAACAAAGGGGAAACAGGTTTGTCAAACAGGAAGTGGTCCTACAGAGGGATGATAGGAAGAAAGGGTAGATGGAACTGAGGAATAAAGAGTAAAGGTAAGGCAAGACACCGGGAACAATACTCTCGTCAATCGTAACCAATAAAAACTTGTAAGATAGGAGAAAAGCTTGAAACAGAAGAATGGGAACTGTTGGGGTCTTTTCTCTTTCCCTCCAACCAGGGGTGCCCAAACTTGGTCCTGGAGGGTCGGAGTCCTGCAGAGTTTAGCTCCATTTGTCATCATCACGTGACCTACTCGCGTCAGTTGCGTCGCTTCATTCCCATTCATGAATTCTCTCCCGGTGCATTATAGGATAGTGTAGCGTCTATTGGAATGCGCTCTTCAGAATCTCGCCGGAAGTAGTAGGTGATCCAGGTACTTCTCGCATACTGTTTTTCGAATACTATGATTTCGGACATACTACTCACCTCACATACTGTTTTTAACGTACTATAAAGTAGGGAAGTATGTGGTTTAGCACGCAGCGAAGCTCTAACTTGCATACTAGAAGCTTCCTGACATGTGTGATAAAGCAAGTTGGAGCTAAACTCTGCAGGACATCATCTCTCCAGGATTGAGTTTGGGCACCCCTGTTCTAACCTTACCAGATCCCACGAGCATCAGGCCAGTCCCTGGCCATCCCAGATGCAGTGAGCAGAGGAGACACAGGCTTGTCAAAGAGAAAATGCTCCTAAGCCATGCCAGCATGAAAGGAAGATTTTAGCATCATCATGTGTGGAAGTTAAACCCAGTCACATTCTCAATTAAACACTTAAAGAACCACTCCACTTTTTTGAAAATCGGCTCATTTTACAGCTTCTCTAGAGTTAAAGAGTTTGGTTTTACTATTTTTTAATCCATTCAGCCGATCTATGGGTCTGGCGGTAGCCTTTTTTAGCTTAGCTTACCATAAATCATTGAATTGGATTAGACCAGGGGTGCCCAGACTCGTTCTGGATGGCCTGTGTGCTGCAGAGTTTAGTTCCAACCCCAATTAGACACACCTGAAGCAGCTAATTAAGCTCCAGGAAGGTGTGTAGAAGGATGCTGTAGAACTATGACACGGGCCCTTGACTCTTTTGTAAATACATCATGTACTAAGATCAACGGAAAATAAAAAGTTGCTATTTCCTTGATTGATATGGCTCAGAACTATACGCTCATTCCAGCATAATAATCAAGGAATTTTGCTAATAATAACATTGTGCCTGCTGCAGCCATGGTACAGCAGCAAAGTCGCTTGAATATTACGCCGAAATGAGAGTATAATTCCTAGCCATATCAGCCTAAAAAATAGCAACTTTTTACTTTCCGTTGATCTTAGTGATGCACAATGTAATAACTACAGAGGAGTCGAGCATTAAATAGGAAAATTATTAACTGTTTTATTGAATTGCTTCGGGGGGATGCTAATGGTCTAAACTGATTCAATGATCTATGCTGTGCTAAGTTAAAAGTGCTTTCGCCAGACCCAAAGATTGGCTGAATAGATGTAAAAATGGTAAAACTCAACTATTTAGATTTTGGGGACTTGTAAAATGATCCTATTTCAAAAAAAAAGTAGAGTGTTCCTCTAGCCTAGAGCTCTGTCACTATGAAGCAACTCACATCAATGAGTCTCTGCTGCTCATTGTCAGTCATTTCAGTCAGGCTGTAGTAACGTCCAGAGAGGTCTCCCTTCAGTCCAGCTAAGGCCTGGATTACCACCCTTTCCACTTCACGTCGCTCTGCGCGGCTACAGGCAGGGGGAAGGCTGAGGCCACGGATGCTGCGGCCTGTGCGCACACGGGAGGACAGGACGTAGTGTTCATCAAACATGCCTGAATGGATCTGCAAAATAAAAAAATCAGACTGCATCCAATCAAATGGAATTCTATGAAAATCGTGTTGTGTGATGAGATTGTGTACCTTGCCGGCATCCAGGTCAGTGGGATGCTTCATGTTTCTTGGGTCATAGCCATTGTGTCTGTCCTTGATTACAGGATCAAAGATTTCAGCAAACACCTGCAACATTAGACAGTGGCAGAAAGGTCAAGAGTGCTGTCTCTTCCAGCATATTATACAAGATGAAAGTTATGTCTGATTTTTTTTTTGTAATAAATATCCTATAAGTAGGCGCACACGGAATCTGTTCACGCATAATTCCGCAGATTTTCCGCAGAATTCCGCAGATTTTTAGCCCATCATTAATTCCGTTTATTTACTTGAGTAAATGTGTGTAAATCTGAATTTATTCAGTTTTTAAATTACACATATTTCACATATTAAGGTTTTAGTTGTGAGACTCCCAAAATAATTCCGCAGAAATCCGCAGATTTTTACCAAAATTCTCTGCAGAAATTTCAAAAAACTTCCGCAGATTCTGTCTGACCCTACCTATAAGACAGGGGTGTCAAAGTCAGTTCCTGTAGGGCTGCAGCTCTGCACAATTTAGTTCCAACCCAACTCCAACATACTTACCGGTTTCAAACAAGCCTAAAGGACTAGACAAGTTTGATCAGGTGTGTTTAATTAGGATTGGAACTAAACTGGGCAGAGCTGCAGCCCTCCAGGAACTGAGTTTGACACCTGTGCTGTAGGCTCTTACTTGCACATAATTTGTGAATGCCCAGTGGGGTGTATGTTTTGGAAATTTGTATGTTCTCTTCTTTTGGATTTTCTACATTTAGACATACCTTGAAATCCCCTACTTTTTCTTTTATTAGATTTGATGTTTCAGTTAAATGCTCATTAAAAAGGACTTTACCACCTGCAAGTACTGTTGCTAAAAAGACTAGTTAGACATGGATTCATATGAATTGAGTCATCTACTCCCTCAACCTTTACCTGGTTATTATACTTTAGAGACATTGTCTTGCTGGAAGGTACAACTGCCAGGCTCAACAGTGCAAAGGTCAACACTATTTAAAGTTGGACAAATATTGCTCAGACGTTGTTGGATAAGCTTAAAACAGTTGTTCTGTTTTTCTTCCCTTTGGCTTCATGGCATCTATAGTTGTGTTGTTTTGAACCATGAATTGCTATGATTGTTTGACACGAAACATCATTTGAATTAAATATTGATCTTTAAAAAAGGACTCTCTCTATACAACGACACACCAGACCAGCTTATACACTAATCAATTTGATTTGGCCAAGCTGGTTAACGTCAGTGCTGCTGCATTGCTGATTGTCCCCTGGTCTACTCTAGTTTGCTTCAACAGCAGAACTTTTAGTGAAGCTAGAAAGACTGCTATAGTCATACTTTTAAACATGAAAAGGTCCTATAGAAGCAAGATTATCAAGGATGTCTGCTGGATAAGCTGGTTAAGAAGTTAGTATTCCAAAAATAACGCATGCTGTGGACCAGGGGCGGACTGGCCATAGGGAGCACCGGGACATTTCCCGGTGGCCTGACGGTCAATCTGGCCTGCCATAGTGATTCTGGCCTGCCGCGCACAACCCCCCGCCCGCTCTTCACTTTCTATATCGCATCGGATGTGGCCTGCCACTGGGACTCTGGCCTGCCGCGCATCCCCGCACACCCCTCCTCGCCCCCTCCCTGCTCTTCACTTTCTAGATCGCATCAGATGTGGCCTGACTGACAGTTACTTTTGCCTGGTTGAAAATGCTTTCCCAGTCTGCCCCTGCTGTGGACCCTTTCCAAGAGCTAAAGAATATATATATATATATATATATATATATATATATATATATATATATATATATATATATATATATATATATATATATATACACACACACAATATATATAGAAGATATTGTCTCTCACTAAAACTGCATTAATACTTTTGAATGTATTGCTGTACCTCATAGCTCTCCTCATCACCAGCGACCATTCCAACAGTCTTGATGAAGGGATGACCGGGGTTGTCCACACCAGTCTGAATGCACTGGTCAAGAGTCCAGTTGTTTGGAGTGAGTCTGTCCCTCAGTTTGGCATAGATGGCCGGAGTCAGCGCACTGGCCATGCAGTTGTTGTGTTTGCGAAGGTCAGGGAAGTCAGCACTGTCAAGGAACACAATTGCCTTAAGAATTGCCTAATGGAAATGCCAAGATATGCATACATTGTGAAATTGTGCATTTATACGCATAACTAGTAGGATAAAATTTTTTATTTGATGACAAAAAGGTGCATAAACTACAATGGACATTCATTCATTTTCCATTTGCTTAGTCACTTTGTTTAACAGGAGTGACCATAGAGGATTAAACCGCCAACTATTCCAGGATATGTTTTACACAGTGGATGCCCATCCAGTCGCAACCCAGTACTGGGAAACAAGTAAACACTCTCGCATTCACACACACTAATACACTACGGCCAATTTTGTTAGCCATGTTAACCTATAGCGCATGTCTTTGAACTGTGGGGGAAACCGGAGCACCCGGAGGAAACCGGAGCCTACACTGGGAGAACATGCAAACTCCACACAGATATGCCAACTGACCCAGCTGGGACTCAAACCTGTGACCTTCTTGCTGCGAGGCAACCACAATAGACATTTACCGAATAAATTCCAGAATGTGCATCAAAAAAGCCATGTGATTTTGTTTTAACAGGTCATGTGATGATAAAAATGTGCACAATGGGATGGCATTAATGCACAAACCAGCAGACAGACCACATTGTAAAACATCTGAAATGTTGTTTTGGTCAATCGATGTCTCAGCCAAAGTCTGTGATTACAGTGGTTCAGTTTTATTCCCTCCCAGAACTGTCTTGACTGTCCTAAAGAGCATCTCATACAGCCAAAAGCCACCACACACAATCATTGCGTTTTGTCTTTGTCTTCTGAGACTCAAGTAATTCAATATATAAGAAAAAAGGCCCACGGTGGCTTCACCTGCTGCAGCAGATTTAATTTTTCCTATTTTATTTGCCGCCAGTTTATCAGCAGGTGACAATTTAGTTCTCTTTAACTCAGTGAATGGAAACAGTGCTTATTTGCAAATGTTTTATGCGATATTCCATGTTTTCACAAGTTTAATTAGCATCTTAGAGTAGAAACAGATATGTCGTGAGTCATGTTGTATTTGTACTCATGAAAGTAGAAACTGAGAGGAAAATGATGTCTAAATTGTTGTTTGTCACGCCGATTCTGGCATTCTGATAGGAATGATGAATGTGTTTTAGTAAAGCAACCTTGATGTGCTACAGAAGGTCATTTCTATCTTCTGGTATAAGACTGCACAACCCATTCACTATGTGCAAAGTCATCACTGGCTCTAGCTCAGAGGCCAGCTTTAGGCCCAATTCCTTGGCCCTTACCTCTACCCCTCATTTTCCACGTTCTCGTGAAGGGGTAGTGGTGTCCCAATTCTCTTTAGCTTGTAGGCATAGGGCTAAGAGGAAGAGCTAGATAGCTCTTGAAACAGATATTTTCCAGGACTACACTAGAACCCAAGGGGTACGAAAATTTGACAGAATACACCAGCTACAAAGGCAACATGGAGTTACCTTTTTTCAGTGTCTGGTATAATGTTAATGTTGTTTTCTTGTGTTTACATGAATATGGCCACGTTGTAAATACACATCAGTGATTTCCTGACGATAAATACCAAAGAATAATGCAACTGGGATAACTACAGCAGTTGCCATCATCAATATCATATGAAGTAAGAGCTCGTAAAGTAAGTGCTGTCCCATTCCTAAGGGGTAAATTTTAAGTCCTTCCCCTCACACTCTGTTTCAAGGGCCAAGGGGTAGGGGTAAAAAATAGAATTGGGATTGGGCCTTGATGAGGATTCAGTCAGGACTACACTAGCATGGACTTCATAGTGGATTACTACCTGTAAGTCTATCCAGGATTATATTAGTGAACTCAGAGGATCACAAAACCTGACGGTGGCATTCAGGGCAGATGGACTTCTTGTGAACTGGGCCTAAATCCAAATTCTGTTGGACTGTAACATGAGACTAGCTGGTCAGACAGAGTTACTGTGGTTTCTTGGTTTGAATTTGGGTGAAGGGTCTTTTAGGATCAACCTAGAAAACAACTTTCTTCACAGTTGGTTCCTCTGGTAAACTTCAGTCAGTCTTAGACTGATGATCTGATTTGATCTTTGGCATCTATTAACGTAAAGGGTAAAAGAGGTGGCGTGTGGGACAGGACATAAGCTACTTAAGTGTCATGTTCCCACCCATTTACCTTTCACTTAGTTAGCGTGTGACACTTCATCAAAGTACATCATGACCTCTACAACTGATCGTATTTTTTCCATTGCAGGACAGGTGCAAGTTAAAGGAGCAGTTCACCCAAAAATGAAAATTCTGTCATCATTTACTCACCCTTTACTTGATTCAAACCTTAGATATTTTGAAAAACCTGCAATCAATGAATTCCATAGTATGTTTTTATGCCTACTATTGGGGTTAATGTTTACAGGTTTTCAGCTTTCTTCAAAATATCATCGTTTGTGTTCAGCAGAATAGAGAAACTCAAAGGTTTATAACCACTTGAGTGTAACAGGCCAGTAAAGTAAAGTGTCCTCACTCCTCTGAACCCGAAAAGGTGTTCTAGCGACAGACGCTAGAGGCCATGGTCTTTAGCCTCCTTGTTAGAGCAACCGACTCCCATACAGAGAGTTGCCAGTTCAATCCCAGCTCTGAGCGAGTTAGGTAATGTAGACTGACGGGGTTACATTGGTGCCATGACCCGGATGGGAGTGAGGTTTAGGGGGGTGATTGTAACAGAGGCCAGATAGTAAAGTCCTGTGAAGGTAAACCTCACTCCTCTGAACCCAAAAAGGTGCTCCAGCAACAGACGCTAGAGGCTATGGTCTTTAGCCTCCTTGTTAGAGCAACCGACTCCCATGCAGAATGTTGCGGGTTCGATCCCAGCTTGCAGCGATTGGGTGGTGTGGAACCGCCGGGGTTATATGAGGATGAGTAAATATTTTGTGCATTTTCATTTTTGGGATAACTACGCCTTCTAAATGCATTAAATGGATGTTTTAAACATAACAGTTCTCAGAGACTTGAGCGTGATTAGAACAAGTGCAGTATTATCTAAGTGTTACCTGGGAGGGTAGAGTTTCCTCTTCTCGTCCGCAGAGATGGCGGCACTGTCGCTCATCATGTATCCGGTCGCCAAAGCACCAGCTCCGAGGCTCGCCATGAGCAGGCCAGTGGTGCGGCCTGACATCATCTTGCCAATTGAACCAGCCATCTTCACACCGATTCTCCTCAAAAAGTTCAGATGGGGTCAGCACTGGAAGAACAGGGTTAGAAGGTCTTCAGAATCATCAGTACACTGTTAAGTACACTTATATTTTTCATAATTTTTATTTTAATGTACAGGTCATGCTATCAACAAACCATTAACTAAGGCTTTTAGCTCAATAAACTACTAATTAGTTGCTTATTAATAGGTATACGGTAGTAATTGGGTTTAGGTATTGGGTCGGATTAGGGATGTAAAATAAGATTTATATTTATAATGCTTTGCTTGCAGGCATCTCAAAATCCACCCTAAATAAACTGCAGTATGTCCAAAATTAAGCTAATTCTTACAGGAACCACACCACACCAGTTTTGGAAACTCTACATTGGCTCCCTGTTTTCAAATTGATTTAAAAATGTGTATGCTTACATACAAGCTCTTGCATGTTTGGCTCTTCAATATATTTCAGAACTTTTAATCGTCTTTTCAATTTTGTAGACTTGCCTATTTGTGAGGTGTATGTGTATTTTCGATCAGTTTTGTACATTTACATTGTTTCTGACAATGTTGTTTTATTTGTTTAACCAATAGTTTTAGATAACTGTTTTTCTGCTACCCTTGTATCTTTTAAGTGTAAAGGCCGGGACACACCAAGCTGACAGTCGGCCATTGGACTTCGTCGGTCAGCATTGGTCCGGCTAGTGTGTTTGGTGTCTTCCACACATCGCCTCTCATCGAGTTAATGTCGGATTGCATTGGCTCGATTCAATATGTAGAATCAGTGTAAGCCGTCAGCTGAAGAGAGCTGCCAGATTCCGCCTCTGAATGAGCGAGTTTGAGCTACTTGTAGAGTAAGGTAGCATTAAAAGAACGCGGCTCTTTTTTCAGCTGGCTTTCGTCTATTTTGTGTGTTCACGTGTAGCTTTTTGGTCCAGACGTGAGCCGACGCAAGGCGACAACACAGTTGAGTTTCTTTGGTGCTAGTTGTTTAGCATCAGTTTGGTGTGTCCTGACCTTAAAGCACTTTGAGAGTTAAAGGGTGCCTATTATGCAACTTTTTACAAGATGTAAAATAAGTCTCTGATGTCACTAAAGTGTGTACGTAAAGTTTCAGCTCAAAATGATACACATATAATGTTTTATAACTTTGAAAATGCCCCTCTTAGGCTTTGATCTTAATTGTGCCGTTTTCGTGACTGTCACTTTAAATTCAAATGAGATTGTGCTCTTTTCAAACTAATGGGCGGGGATTTCCCCCTCTGATGACACGTACAAAGGGAGAATGTCAATCAAAGTGTTTCTGCAGACTGTTTTCATCAAGTGTGATTATAAAAAAATAGTATGAATAAATTTTGACCTTTATTAGCTGACTTAAATTCCTTATGAGTGATATTTGCATAATCGGTCATCTTAAAGTTTTAAAAGCGCCATGTAAAAATAAATAATCATTATTATAATAACAGCATTGGACATTTAACTGCAAACTAAGCATCAAACTAACTTTGTGTTAGTAGACAGATGGTGACGTAAGCTGACAAACCTGATTTAAGATGGCAGCTTTACTTGTTACTGACTGGTCACCTTATTAAGAGACTGGTTTATTAACTCCATTAACTCTAATACTTTCTTAACATGCTTGCCTCTATTTAGCGCCGGCTGCACTTGTTAAATCCATCTTACATTTTTAAGTCAATGTCATTTTGTCATGTCTTGTCACATAAAACTAAGGACAAATGCAGTTCTACAACATATGAACCTACAGCTATAGTGGAGTATTTACTCAAATAAGTGCTTTAAAAATGATCCTCAAGTTTAACTTAAAATGGTGTCATAGAAGAAACAAATAAAGGCCCACTGCAAAATAAATAACTTTATAAATATGAAAAATAAATGAATTATTTAAGATGATATACAGACTAGAAACAAGTCAAATGATCTGACAGTGGAGTAAGATAATTATACTTCACTCAAAATAAATGACTTTTGCTGCTTGTTCAAACTACTTATTTAAAATGAGTTGAAACAACACAATTCTCTAAGTTTTTTTGGAGAACATAATTGTTTATGTTAAATCCACTTAAATTTGTTAACTTATGTTAACTTAATCGATTTTTGTGGTGGTACAACATGAAGGAATTGTGTGAAACCCTGCATTTTTTACAGTGTTGGTAAGATTTCTTGAAATACAAAAGCGTACCTAGGTTTAGTAAGACAAAGAAAATGCCTTTAAATAAGTATTATAAAACTTTTTTCAAGCAGTGTACTTCATCAAATTATCTTAAACGTAGCATGCTAGCTTTTTAAACAGTTTGCTTTTCTTATTTTGTGAGAAAAGGTCTTAGAGCTATAGTTATTAAACAGGATAATTCATTTTAATTTAAGAACTGTTGTTATGTATACTGTGTTAAAATGAGTCAAAGCATTTCAACTCAAAACAAGATTGTTGTATGAATAAATCAGGATCATGGATACATGCATATTATTCACAATGTTAATTTTTTTTTTTTCAAATTATGACTTGACAGTAGATACAATGAAGAAAAAAAATTATTACTTGTTGCTTCTCAAAATGCTGGTGCTTACTGCAACAAAAACATAGCGGATTTTGTATTTTGTCACTAAAGAACAAGTATAAGTGCGATTGAGAATTTTTTTTTATGACTTAAAACAAGTTATTACAGCTAAAATAAAGTCTTAGAAATACATTGTAAAAAATGTAGACTTCCACACAATTCATTCATGTTGTCTCAACATAAATCAGTCAAGTTAACATAACTTATTTAAGTAGATTGAACATTTAAAAAAATCTCCAAAATTGTGTTGTTTCATCTCATTTTAAATAAGTAGTTTGAACAATCAACAAAAATCTGATCTTAAATGATGTCTGATGGTAATTAAGCTAAATTTGCAGGTAAAATAACTAACTTTAAGCACTGAAAAGTCTCCAGATTTGTTGCAAACAATTTATATGTGTTTAATTTAAACAAACAAATTAAATGTATTAATGTTCAACTTTATATGTTTGTTTAAATTAAGCCTGAATATTTTTTTTACAGCCAATTAACTTTTTGTAAGTTTGTAACTAATTGTAAATACAAGTAATCTTCTTTGAGTAATTTTTTTGTGAGCTTTATTAACTAACCAAAAATACAATCATAATAATTTTACACAACCTAATTTTGCATAGTACTGTATTCTTAAAAACAAGATCAATGCTCAAATAAAATTACATTTGTTGTTTGTTCAGACTACTCATTTAAAATGAGCTGAAACAATTCTTAGGTTTTTTTGGAACAACTTGATTGTTTTATGCTTTTATCTGCTTAAATTTGTAAAAACTAATACGCTAATTTAATTATTTCATGTCGCTACAACACAAACGATTGTGTTGAACCCAGCATTTTTTAGATTTCCTTTTGTCTTAAAATACGATTGTAACGCTGGATAAGGACTTTTTTTGCAGTTACCACACTAAAGCGATTACTTGGCATATTTTCAATGTTGGCCAATTAATATGAGTTTTCAATTAGCACATTCTCAAACTTTAATATTTACACTGTAAAAAATGCTGGCTTCCTCACAAATACAACCCAGGCTCATTCTGAAAAAGTACCGCTATATACATTTCTGGAGAGCACCAAGTACATCCCAGGAGGTACTTTCTTTGCAGTTTTTGTTTTCTCGAATCCACCAGAGGCCGCTGTGTACACTTTTTCAGATCTCAAATTTATCTCGCGAGTGTCATTTGCGCCTGCTGTTCTCAAGTAAATCCACCAGAGGCCGCTGTCGACTAACTGACCAATCGACTGACCCACCCTCCTTCTTCCCTAAACCCAAGCAGTAGTTTTCTCAAAAGCACCGATTGACCCAATCACCCCCTTCCTTGAACCCAAACGCAGTGTTTTAAAAAGCAATCCAGAAAAAGAAAAGTCCTCGCCCGATTTTTACCACGTTTTCAGATTTTACCACAGTGTCACCCTGCTATTTACTTGTTTATTTTATTTTTTGCCTTTTGTTTTTGTCTTACCCACTTTCTGGAACCGTTCTTCACCGGACTCTAACCCCGTCATCGCAGTCAACTCCTCTCTGCGTCTCAAGTTCACCGACGTACATGGTGAGATAACTGGATAAACTGGTAACAGCAGGAAAGCCGTCCACACGGAGGTAAGTGATCAGCTGTTAAGCGCAATAAGGAACGGCGTCGTATCGCCCCATAGCGTTCGTTTTAAAGACGAAATGCAGCCATAAGTACTTCTGGCTACATAATTCCCGCTCTCCAGAATTGTATACAGGGCTACATTTTCAGAATGAGCCTGTGTAGGTTGTCGTGGTCAACTCTTCTTTGCGTCTCAAGTCCGCCAACGTATGCAGTGAGTGAGCCACTGGACAGACTGGTAACAGCAGGAAAGCCATCCATATGGAGGTAAGTACCTCTAACTACATAATTTGTGATCTCGAGAAATGTACATAGGGCTATGTTTTCAGAATGAGCCTATGTTGCACAAATACCTTCATTTTGTCCCAACACAAAATCGATTAAGTTAACTTAATTGTTTTTACAAATTTAAGTGGATTGAACATAAAACAATTAAGTTGTCCCCCCAAAAAATAAAACTCAAGAGCTTTATTGTTTCAGCTCATTTTAAATATTTCAGAATCGTTTTTTGAGTGTAGTGACATGCTTGACACTGCAATCCGCTGCCCTTTCGATACTGCAAATGTGACTCTCTAAAAGTGAAAGTGTTATTAATAGACTAGCAGACTAGATGCCTCGTGCTTAGGCGTAACATTCTGAACAGGTCACGCCAGTAGACACAAGACCTGACCAGAATCTGAACTCAGATCTACATAAAACAGCAAAACCAGGAACAAGCTGTAATACTTCAGGAGCAGGTGGCTCTTCAGCACTATAGCTGAGTACTGAAGGATTATTAGGCTTTTAACTCTAGGATTAGTCTAGGATGGTTTGTAGAATACCATCAAATCATAATGTACGGTCACTGCAAAAAATGCTTTGTCTTGTTTTTAGTCCAAATATCTAAAAATTCTTAAATCAAGTAGCATTTTCTTGACAAGCATAAAATTTTGCCTTGTTTGCCTTGTCAAAATTAAGTTAGTTTTTCCTTAAAAAAAGAAAATAATCTTGTGTTCGCTTTGAAATAATTTACAAACCTCATTGGCTGATTATTTTGGTGTTTTAAGAAAAAAAAAACACTTAGTTTTGACATATTATTTCTGAAAACAAGACCGTATCATTTCACTTGTCTTGAAAATGCTTTTCTACTTAACGTTTTTATCTTGTTTCTAGTCCAAATATCGACAAATTAATAAATGAAGAAGCATTTTTTTGACAAGCAGAAAATTTGTCTTGTTTTCAGAAATGAGTTTTTTCTTAAAACAAGCAAAATAATCTTGTATTCACTTTGAAATGGGATTCGTTTATGTTTTGGCTGATTATTTAGCATGTTAAAAAAAAACACTTAATTTTGATATTATTTCTGAAAACGAGACAATATCCTTTGCTTGGCTAGAAAATACTTAAAGTTTTTATCTTGTTTGTAATCTTGTTTCTTTTGACAAGCAGAATTTTTTTTTTGAGAAATCTTATTTAGAGAAATAATACATCAAATTGTAGTGACGTTTTCCTTAAAACAAGCAAAATAATCTGCAAATGGAGTAGGCAAAGTAATCTTGATATTTGCTTTGAAACAAGATTAATTTACAAACCCCATTGGCTGATTATTTTGCTGTTTAAAGGAAAAAAAACACACTTAATTTTGACATTATTTCTGAAAACAATACAGTTTCGTTTCGCTTGTCTTAAAAATGCTTTTCTACTTAAAGTTTTTATCTTGTTTCTAGTCCAAATATCGACAAATTAATGAATTAAGAAGCTTTTTTTTTTTGACAAGCAGAAATTTTGCCTTGTTTTCAGAAATAATGTCAAAATTAAGTGAGTTTTTCTTTAAAACAAGCAAAACAATCTCGTATTCGCTTTGAAATGGGATTCGTTTATGTTTTGGCAGATTATTTAGCTTGTTTTAAGAAACAAAAAACACTTAATTTTGACATATTATTTCTGAAAACAAGACAATCTTGTTTGCTTGTCTAGAAAATGCTTTTCTACTTAAAGTTTTTATCTTGCTTCTAGTTTAAATATCGACAAATTAAGAAATCAAGAAGCATCTTTTGACAAGCAGAATTTGTCTTTTTTGAGAAATCTTGTTTTGAGAAATAATACATCATAACGTGGTGAGTCTTTCCTTAAAACAAGCGAAATAATCTTGTTTTCGCTTTGAAATAAGATTAAATTACGTACCCCATTGGCTGATTATTTAGCTTGTTTTAGAAAAAACTTTGTTTTTACATATTATTACTTGAGACAGTCTTGTTTGCTCGTCTAGAAAATGCTTCTTGATTTAAGACATTAGATATTTGGACTAAAACCAAGACTTATTTTTGCAGCGTAATGTTATAGTTTATTCGAAAGTAATAAAACTGGCAGCAGAAAGCATTAATGTATGATGAGATGCTATAACTTCTTTATAATGTCATCAAATATGGCACAGGGATTTCAATAAGTTTGTTGAAATAGTAAACTGATAAACTGATAAATAGTAAACATTCAATACAACGGTTTAAGAATATTAAATGAAAAAAATAATCCAAATACACACAAAAAAGGGAATTCTTGGCTTTAACATATTGCATCTACACTCATAAAATGGCTTTTGCTGCTTGTTCAAACTACGTATTTAAAATGAGCTGAAACAACACAATTCTTAAGGTTTTTTTGGGACAACTTAATTCCTTCATGTTCAATCCACCTAAATTTGTAAAAACGATTAGGTTAACTTAATCTATTTGTGTTGGGACAACATGAAGGAATTGTGTGGAACCCAGCATTTTTCCTACAATTGTCAGTGAAATTACACAGTTTTTTACACTGTTATTTACAATAAGGTTTGTTTTAGTTAATGTGTTTATTAATATGAACAAAAATTACATTAATTACAGTATTAATTACTTTGATAACATTAGTTAATGAAAATAAAGTTGTACATTGTTGTTTCAGGATAAATAACTCATCTTAAAAAGCAGGAATATGGATTTTAATACACTGTAAAAAATATAATGACCAAAATAATCAAGACAACAAATATTTTTGTTGTTTTAACTCCTTTTAATAAGTTAATCCAGTTTCCGCTCAATATTTTAAGTTATACAAAGTTAAACTTAGTAAGTTTGCTTGACGTAAGTAGAGATCATGACTAGAAAAGTACATTTGATTTAACTAAAATAATTTAAGGCAACAAGAAATGATTTACAGTGTAGTAAATGTTGAACTATGATTAATAAATGCTGTACAAGTATCATTCATTATTAGTTCATGTTAGCATTAGCTAATGAAACCTTATTATAAAGTGATATTACAAACTAATCTGTAGTTTAGTTCCCTCCAGGATCAAAATTGACATTTGGTTATATTAAGTAAAGTAATGTAAAAGAGGAGAGTTTTACCTGTAGAGTCTCCTCAGTGTCAGGAAGCACACAGTCTGTGCAGGAATCTGGCGCTCCTCCCAGCATATGGGATTAGAAGCCGACCTGATGGCCAATCCTCTTCCATGTGAGTGCCAGGTCATAACCCGTGTCTGTCGTCCAGCTTGTCCTTGAGACCTGCCGCCATAGTCCAGCGTTTTGCACTCTACTACATAGCCTCTTTATAACCTCTACATAGCCTCTTAATCACAGCCACCGTTACTAATTCAAATAGCAAATCCACTTTTAAGATGTGCAGTTGAAGTCAAAATGATTAGAAATTTGAATTCCTTTAACTGTATTTACCAATTGTTGCTTATCGGAGAGATTTTTAAAAAAAAATATAATAGTTTTATTAACTGATTTCTAATAAGGACCCTGTAAAAAATTATATGAACAATTAGTCATGACAACATATGTTTTTAGTTTATTGTAACTTATTAAACTAAGTTAATCATTTTAATTTTTTTAATTTACGCAAGCTGTTTTAAGTCAGTTTAACATAATACAAGTTCAAATGGCTCATAAGGTTTATCTGATTCAGATTAAAAAATGAAGGCAACCAGTATTTTTTTTACAGTGTAATTTATTTAATCTTTGGCATGGCGACAGAGATGGGCTGGGCGATTAATCGAAAAATAATTGTAATCGACATTCAGAACCTATAACTGATCTACTTTTCCCAGGTCGTTTTTTTTTACCATGTGTGGAGTCACGTGACCCCGCTCTGTTAAGACTCATTTATACTTCTGCGTCGAGCGTACGCGTATGGTCCAGTGTTGCATACCCGCACACCTTACAAAAAAATTTAACTACATGTCGCGATGATATAGCACAAGCTCTGTGATTGGTCGATTTGGTAGTGCTGACAAGCGTGAGCAGCACGGAGAGATGCACCCTTCATTCAAAAATCTCTCACTTGTAATATGTGAACATATTTAGTGTACAAAACTTATCAATGAACTATGAAGGTAAAACAATAAAATAAATAAATAAAATAATCGTTCATTAATCGTAATTGAGTTAAAATGTTCAATTATTCAAGATTTTGATTTTGAGCCAAATCGCCCAGCCCTACAGTATATAATATTTTTTAACTTATTTTTTAAGATACTAGTATTCAGCTTAAAGTGCCATTTAAAGACTTATTATGTAATTAGGCAAGTTATTGGGTGACAATGGTTTGTTCTGTAGACAATAAAAAAAAATTTTTTTTTGTTTTCAAATTTTTAAAAGCTAATTTTATTCCAGCTAAACTAGAAAAAAAACAGCAAGACTTTCCCCAGAAGAAAAAAAAACATTATAGGTGCTCTGTTAAACTTCACTTAGGAAATTTGAATCCAAATTTCACAGTTAAAAATATCTGTAAATTAGCAGTTTTCCATACTTTGTGATTTTTTTTTATTTTTTCCCCATTTATTTCTGCTTTTGAATTGCATTATGGGACCTTGAGCTTTCTTCCATCAATTTTTAACTTTAAAAAGTTCGAAAAAGTGACTTCTTCCCTAAACCAAACCGTGTTTTCAAAAGCACCTATTGACTAGCGCCCACCGACTTCCCTAAACCCAACCCAACCGGACTTATTCCTCTACATATTATTTCTTATACATTATATTATTTCAAACTACTAAAACTGGAATAAAAGTCACTTTGTTAAACTGTAGACTTGAATTTTCAACATAAAAAGTCGACAGAACAGAGATCAACATCCCATAATGCAATTCACAACTGTAAATTAACGGAAAATGATGTTTAAGAAAACATAAGGGATTACAAACTATCAGTTCGTTCACTTTTTTGTTTCACATTTTTACTGAACTGTAACATATATGGTGTGACAGTAAAAAATAAAGAAAGACAACTAAAAAACTATAAAATATACAAATAGGATGAGCGTGATCTATTTTTATTGTTGGACACTTATTTTCATGTAGTACTATTTATATATTTTTTTCTCTATGACTTTTCTAATAAATAGGGATGTCACACCAAAGGACAACTAAATTTTATTTCATCATGGTTGCAAAAAAGGTTAAAAATTCAAAGAAAAACTTATTAGGTCATGGGCTTCACATGGAGCTTCAACTAATTAAGTTTTCAGTGGAATTGTCGATTTAAAATTAGCATATAGCGTCACACCATGTTTTTTAGTGACAAAAAGTTCCTATGTTTATAGAAATGTATGGATGAAAAAAAACAACAATTATGGATTCGTACCCCTGCATACAATTCTGGACAGCACGTAATGCGTCCCTGGGGGTACTTTTTTTTGCAGTTTTTGTTTTTGTGAATCCACCAGAGGCCGCTGTGTACGCTTTTTCAGACCTCAAATTCCTGTCACGGGTGCCATTCGTGCCTGCTGTTCTTGTGTAAATCCACCAGAGGCCGCTGTCGACTGACTCACTGACCAACCTATCGATATCCCCCACCCACCCCCTTTCATAAACCAACTCATAGTGTTTTCAAAAGCACCGATTGACCAGCCCCAACCCCCTTCTCTAAACCCAACCGATAGTGTTTTAAAAAGCACCGATTGACCAGCGCTCACCCCCTTCTCTAAAACCCAACCGATAGTGTTTTCAAAAGCACCGATTGACCAGCACCCACCCCCTTTTCTAAACCCAACCGATAGTGTTTTCAAAAGCACCGATTGACCAGCGCCCACCCCCTTCTCTAAAACCCAGCCGATAGTGTTTTCAAAAGCACCGACTGACCAGCACCCACCCCCTTCTCTAAACCCAACCGATAGTGTTTCAAAAGCACCGATTGACCAGCACCCACCCCCTTTTCTAAACCCAACCGATAGTGTTTTAAAAAGCACCGATTGACCAGCACCCACCCCCTTCTCTAAACCCAACCGATAGTGTTTTCAAAAGCACCGATTGACCAGCGCCCACCCCCTTCTCTAAAACCCAACCGATAGTGTTTTCAAAAGCACCGACTGACCAGCGCCCACCCCCTTCTCTAAACCCAACCGATAGTGTTTTAAAAAGCACCGATTGACCAGCACCCACCCCCTTCTCTAAAACCCAACCGATAGTGTTTTCAAAAGCACCGACTGACCAGCGCCCACCCCCTTCTCTAAACCCAACGATAGTGTTTTCAAAAGCACCGATTGACCAGCGCCCACCACCTTCTCTAAACCCAACCGATAGTGTTTTAAAAAGCACTGATTGACCAGCACCCACCCCCTTCTCTAAACCCAACCGATAGTGTTTTAAAAAGCACCGATTGACCAGCACCCACCCCCTTTCTCTAAAACCCAACCGATAGTGTTTTCAAAAGCACCGATTGACCAGCACCCACCCCCTTCTCTAAACCCAACCGATAGTGTTTTCAAAAGCACCGATTGACCAGCACCCACCCCCTTTTCTAAACCCAACCGATAGTGTTTTCAAAAGCACAGATTGACCAGCGCCCACCCCCTTCTCTAAACCCAACGATAGTGTTTTTAAAAGCACCGACTGACCAGCGCCCACCACCTTCTCTAAACCCAACGATAGTGTTTTTAAAAGCACCGACTGACCAGCGCCCACCCCCTTCTCTAAACCCAACGATAGTGTTTTTAAAAGCACAGATTGACCAGCGCCCACCACCTTCTCTAAACCCAACCGATAGTATTTTCAAAAGCACCGATTGACCAGCCCCAACCCCCTTCTCTAAACCCAACCGATAGTGTTTTTAAAAGCACCGACTGACCAGCGCCCACCCCCTTCTCTAAACCCAACGATAGTGTTTTTAAAAGCACCGATTGAACAGCGCCCACCACCTTCTCTAAACCCAACCGATAGTGTTTTTAAAAGCACCGATTGACCAGCCCCAACCCCCTTCTCTAAACCCAACCGATAGTGTTTTTAAAAGCACCGACTGACCAGCGCCCACCCCCTTCTCTAAACCCAACCGATAGTGTTTTCAAAAGCACAGATTGACCAGCGCCCACCCCCTTCTCTAAACCCAACCGATAGTGTTTTCAAAAGCACTGATTGACCAGCACCCACCCTCTTCTCTAAACCCAACCGATAGTGTTTTCAAAAGCACCAATTGACCAGCACCCACCCCTTCTATAAACCCAACCGATAGTGTTTTCAAAAGCACCGATTGACCAGCCCCAACCCTCTTCTCTAAACCCAACCGATAGTGTTTTCAAAAGCTACCCACTGCGCAGCCCGCCCTGTTTGTTTTTGCTTTACCTGTTTTCTGCAAATTTCTCCGTTCTTCTGCGAATTTGAACCCTCTTGTCACGGTCAACTCCACTCTGCGTCTCAAGTCTGCCAACGTATGCGTCAAGCCACTAGGTGAACTGGTAACAGCGGGAAAGCTGTCCATAGGAGATAAGCGGTCACCTGGTAGCCCAAAAACAAACAGAAGCCGTTGTCTGCGTCATACCGCCCCGTAGCATTCGTTTTAAAGACAAAATGCAGCCATACGTACCATGACATTGATATTTGCCAAAATAGCCACTTATGAAATTAAACCTGAGGTATTTATGAATGACTTTACGATTTTCTTTTTAGTGAAAATGCAACGTCACGTCAACAACTCATATGCAGATCATAATTACGTAAGCTTTTATGTAAGAGTTTTTGTGTGCTATAATTCATCTTTGAATGTGTATATAAAAACAAGCATACTGAACATAAGGCAAAAAAGTTTTATTAGCTTCATGGAAAGATGTACAGAACAGAGAAAGTTGTCTATTATTATTTAAAAAAAGACAATAATTCATTTATGAAAAGACAAAGTCACTCCTTGAGAAGTATTTAAATGCAAAACAACAATGCAGGGCTGTCTAAAGTTCTCTAGGTTTGCCAGGTCAAAGTTTCAATAAACGTTTATATAACCAATTAAATAAACAGGGCACTGTACAGACATATGTTTGAATAAATCAAACAACAACAATCTAAAATGAACATTTAAGAACGTGTAAAATGTTAAAAGAGTGAATTTAATGGAAACAATAAGTAATAAACTGTAAAATGGAGAATGATTCGTTCTCATGTTATAAAAACAACAATAAATGTGTATTCTGCATTAACCTTCAGTTATTCTGGATTTGTTACTGTAGTATAGAGTGTGCTGTTTAAGTACCATGGTACACTGATCCGGTAATAAGTCAGTACTACTGTACTTTGGCCTTACCATCACGTAATCCGGTAATGTTTGAGCTTGCAGTATACAAAACAGATGTTTTGAACAATAGAAACTGTTCTCGTTAATCCAAAATTATCTAACGATTCATGCAAAGACATGCTCAAAATATCAAAATATGCCTACAAACAAAAACATTCTAAATGACCAAATATAGTGGACATGCAGTGTGATCTGACTATATAATAATAATTCAAATTCTCTCGTGTGCCAATCGCGCCTGCTGTTCTCAGGTAAATCCACCAGAGGCCGCTGTCGACTGACTGACTGACCGAATTACTGACTCACAAAGTTTCAAAGTCATTTCCATCAACTGGTTTGTCTATAAGCTGACATACACTCATGAATTGTGGCTTTAAAACACTTAAGTGTCCCTGTATCTGTGGTTACACTCAGTAAACATTGGTGAGTTCAGTGAACTGATGACCTTCACGGCCAATCACAGTCATTTCTGTTGATCATGTGAACACAAATGGCACAACAGCGCTCAAATGTTAGTGGGAAATGGCCGTTTTTTAAATTTCAGTATCGATTGATACCGAATTCCAGTATCGTCACAACCCTAGTGTGTGTTCAGGTATATTAGGTTTACAGGGACACAAAGTTGTATAATGACTTGGGTATGACTTGGTTGTACTCTATTAAAGTAGTTTAAAGGGTCACACCTCGCGTCCCTCTAATTTAAAACGCTTAGAAATCATATCACAACAAAGTCTTTTGATGTTCAAACTTTGCCACAGGTTTCCTGTGAGGGTTGGGTTTAGGGGTAGGGGGGGGGGGGGTAGTGCTATATCATAAGCAGTTTTTACTGTATAAAATACATTACGCCTATGGAGTGTCCCTGTAAACCATGTATACAATGTACACATATATGTGTGTGTGTGGGCGTGTATGCGCATGTTTATGTGGTGTACAAAGAAATTGTATATTGATATGGTTTGTACTCTATTAAAGTGGTTTATCAGGACCTGTCTTGTGTCCTTGTAATTCCAAATGCTTAAAAATAATATTTAATCTCTTTAGATTTAGTCTTTTGACGTAAAATTTGCTACAGGTTACCAGTGAAGGTTGGGTTTAGGGGTAGGGGTTGGGTAAATAGTGTTTTTTACAGTATAAAATACATTATGTCTATAAAGAGTAAACCATTTATACAAGTATATGTGTGTGACATTGTTTCATCTAAAGCTATTTGTATGCAAACAAACATGACGATTAGTATACTAAAGAAATGATTAGACTTAAAAACCGAACTGATATTTTCGCATTCAGGTAAAAAACATTATCAAGAAAATATCATACTGATATTAAATTGCACCATCCTATAAATATGTACCGAGAAATTTCATAACATTTACAACAAGGCACATTAATACCTGAGTTTACAGCAATCATCTGGAATGAGGTGAATATGTATGGATAAGTAGTTTGTTTTTCCGGTGTAAACATGATCATTGTGTTTAGTTGGCAGGTGGAAGTCTTGGCTCGATCTTCAGAGATAATTCATAAAGCGTGTCCTCGTCCATTACAAGGGTCTTATCCAGGAGGAACTGTGTCACCTGAAAGAAAAACAGTTTTTCATAATGGGATTCCACATTCGAATCAACTGTAAATCAGTAAGTAAACACACCTCGTGGCCCTATCATACACCCGATGCAATAAGGCGCAAGACGTGTATGGGGCGAATTGTTGCTATTTTCAGCCCAGCGCAACTCTAATATATATATATAAGAACAGGACGTGTGTTTGGATATAACTCAGTTTCTTGACCACACTTCATTATTATTGTTCCATTTATCAATTTGCTGGAAATTAGACCAGAATTTAGAAATAGTTTTGAAACAAATCTTTACGCTTAACAAACAAAATTAAATATGTAGGCTAATAGATGTCTTCAGTGGAGTGAGTTTTCACCGTTTCCTTACTCCACCAAAGTAAAGGAGTAAAATAAAGAGTAAAAGTAAAGAGAAAGTAAAGAGGCTGAATGGAGGAGGCTCGTTCTTTATCCTCGCGCTGCAGATGCTCTGTTTAACTGTTTTCTCGCTAGTGAAGCGTTCAGGTTTTCCACTTACAAAGTCCTCCATGTAAAAAGTAAATGTGCCATGCCAAGACGCAACTGACTCTTAAAGGTAATGTGGGACGAGACTCTGATTGGTTTAATGCACGTTGTGCTCAAAACACACCCATAACTCATTAAGAGAATAAGCACAACCCTGTTAGACCATGTGACTGGGCGTAGAGCGTATTTTTCCATCCTTAAAATATCAAAAGTGGATTCGGGCATGCTCTTAATGCTTTTGGGCCATGCGCTTTAGACTTTGCGCCTAGATCGTTAGAATAGAGCCCCTCCTCTTTTCGGTCTTTAACTTTATAAAGCCCACTATATTATTTTTAATGCACACAAGGCCTCATAAATTGTAAAATAATTAGTGCTGGGCCGTTATCGGCGTTAAAGTGCTGCGTTAACCCGAGACTCTTATCGCGCGATAAAAAAAATATCGCCGTTAATCTATTCTCAAAGTTGGGTGAGAGCTGGGTCTATTCTACGCAGGCTATGATGACTTTCACCTTGATAGTTTAGCGCGGATGTATACTTGACCGGTGAGCCATATGGGAAAGAAGTGCCCTTCTGAATCAAATCAGCAGGATGCCTGACTCTAACTGCAGTTGAGCAGTTTCACTTTAACTCACGAACATTTAATTCACGCCTTCGTGACAAACTGGGGTATTAGACGCAAATAAATGAGTAAGGACAGGTGAGAGTGTTATGGAATTTAATAACGCACGCCAAATGAGAAGGAAAAAAAACGTCCGCATTTCGTGATGTGTGTGTGTGTTTGTGTGTGTGCGTCTGTGTGTCTGTGCAGTCCTTTACTGACAGCCGCCTGCGTGGATCTTGTCGGAAAATATGCTCCACGTCTCAATTCCATTTCTGTTTAGTTCAGTTATGACTTTAGTTGCATTAAGTAATCAAAAATCGCTGTTTACATGGTAGACTCTTAATCAGAGTATTGTTTTAATCATATTAAAATCGTATTAAAGTATTGTTGCCCATGTAAACATACTCAATGTTTGACACCGTCAGGGCTCCGTGAACTTGCCTTTGCAAAGCAGCATTTTCTGTATGTACGTACATCAAAAGCAAGTATGAAATCACTGTTTGGAGCTTATGTAGGCCTACAGCTCAACATTCATGTTTAACTGAATAAACAGTTAGTAAACTCAAGCACATCTTATTGAACATCATTTATTTTTATCACCAATTATCATAGTAGAACAGTTTCTCAAGCAGTTTGTGATGCATTTTGGAAACAGGAGATGAGACCCTGGTCTAATGCGTCACCTGGCTTGAGAAACCCGTTCTCGAAGACTTATCATTTGGGTAGCATATTCTGAATGCCTTCGGCAGAATTCAAATGAGCCATTTTAATCTAGATTAATCTAGATTAATTTTGAAATTAATCTAGATTAATCTAGATTAAAAAAAATAATCTATGCCCACCTATAAAAATAATACAAAAATAAACATACTTTTCTAAAAACCCGTTAAACCTAACTTACAGCATTCTTTTGTCTCCAGTTTTTTGGGGAAATCGGCTCATTTTACAACTCCTCAGAAGTCAAGCTAAGCTTAGTATAAAGGGCTGCAATTTTATCCCTTTTACAAGACACGATATAGGAAATCCGCACTCCTATGTCACATTGCAGTGGGCCTTAAAATCACTGGGATTTGGATCCTATTTTATTCATTCATTCATTTTCTTTTCGGCTTAGTCCCTTTATTAATCTGGGGTCGCCACAGCGGAATGAACCGCCAACTTATTCAGCATATGTTTTACACAGCGGATGCCCTTCCAGCCGCAACCCATCACTATTAACCCATCACTGATCCTATTTTAATGTCAGGAATTTTAAAAAAGAGACTTATTGTGTTTCTATCACCTCAATATGACTGTGCACACACTATACCTACACACAGTTCTGTCCAAACAGCTTACAAACGATGATTTTCATTATAGATGCCTTTCAAATCATTTAATCAGATTAAACCATTAAGATCTCTCTCAAAAAAATCTAGAGTTGTACATCTGATCTATTAAAAGGTGAGTGTATAGTAGACATAAAGCTTGATTTATCAGATATGCTGCTGTTGTGGAAAAAGGAATATATTTTTTATTATTTTGTCTCTTTCTCTTTTCTTTAAACCACTTTAAATCAGCAATTGTATTGCTACTGTTGAGTGTGATATGTTTTGCATATTAATGAAGCTTTTTTGCAGAAGTAGATCCTGATTGACAGGCTTGATTGTCTAAAATTAACTTGAGCTCTGCAGCTAAAAACTTCCTGTGAGCAGAAATGTGTTAAAACTGAACACAGAGTTTGTGCAGTTGAGAAAGTCTTATGCTTTTAATGTTGTGCAGACAATTCGTAGAAAATAAGGACGTGTGCATGGGTTGTGGCCAATGGAGGACTGGAGAATGATTGACAAGTGACGAATTCCACTAAACTTCACCTGTTAATATCAGCTGCCTATTTAAGTTTGTCAGGAAATGAAAGTTGTTGGACACCTCCTGAATGTAACTTATGCATTGCATTGAGGAAAACTGAATTATGTAAATCGAATTATTCATTTGTATCCAATAAATTGCTAATATGTTAAACCTTGAAGAAAAACCTCTCCTGACCTTTTTTATTGAACATGCATGGCATTGCTTGAATATTCCAACACTGCTTAAAGAAAACATATACAGTTAAAGTCAGAATTATTAGCCCCCCTTTGAATTTCTTTTTCTTTTTTAAATATTTCCCAAACAATGTTTAACAGAGCAAGGAAATTTTCACAGTATGTCTGATAATATTTTTTCTTCTGGAGAAAGTCTTATTTGTTTTATTTCGGCTAAAATAAATGCAGTTTTAAATTTTTTTAAAAACATTTTAAGGTCAAAATTATTAGCCTCTTTAAGCTAATTTTTTTTTCCGATAGTCTACAGAACAAACCACTGTTATACAATAACTTGCCTAATTACCATAACCTGCCTAGTTAACCTAATTAAGCCTTTAAATGTCACTTTAAGCTGTATAGAAGTGTTTAGAAAAATATCTAGTCAAATATTATTTACTGTCATCATGGCAAAGATAAAATAAATCAGTTATTACAGATGAGTTATTAAAACTATTATGTTTAAAAATGTGTTGAAAAAAATCTGCTCTCCGTTAAACAGAAATTGGGGAAAAAACAAACAGGGGGGCTAATAATTTTGACCTCAACTATATATATATATACCCACACCCACAGTATATATATATTAGTGGTTTTTTTTTCCTAATGGTTCAGTAAATGTTCCACAATTTAAAAAAAATCTACTATCATACATACCAGGTTTTTCAGGGTTAAAAGTGAATTACATGAGGACACTATACATTAACACTGTACCTTAGGTTGAAGTTCAATCCTATAGGGCGCCTGCTGAAACTGTCGGATCTCTCGTATTATGTGTGAAATCTGTGAAAAACATTGAATTGTATAATTAAAGACAGATCTTTATTGATGTCTTTCAAGAATTCAGAAATGTGAAGTCTTACAAGAATTTTGAGCAGACCAGCACTTACCATCCTCATTTTAGAGAAGTTGACGAGACCTTCCTCCGTGAAATTGGGTGTTCCTTCCTCGATAAATGCCAAATCCGTCAGGTACATGCCCAGATAGGGCACACATGGAGGGTTACAGCTGTGGATTAAATACAGCGGCAAGTGTAAAATCACAAGGTGTGTACAGTTGAAGTCTGAATTATTCGCCCCCCTTTGAATTTTTTTTTCTTTTTTTAAATATTTCCCAATTGATGTTTAACAGAGCAAGGAAATTTTCACAGTATGTCTGATAATAATTTTTCTTCTGGAGAAAGTCTTATTTGTTTTATTTCGGCTAGAATAAAAGCAGTTTAAAAAATCTTTTAAAACCATTTTAAGGACAAAATTATTAGCCCCTTTAAGCTATTTTTTTTTGATAGTCTACAGAACAAACCATCATTATACAATAGCTTGCCTAATTACCCTAACCTGCCTAGTTAACCTAATTAACCTAGTTAAGCCTTTTAATGTCACTTTAAGCTGTATAGAAGTGTCTTAAAAAATATCTAGTCAAATATTATTTACTGTCATCATGGCAAAGATAAAATAAATCAGTTATTAGAAATAAATTATTAGAAGTATTATGTTTAGAAATGTATTGAAAATTTTTTTTCTCTCCGTTAAACAGAAATTAAAATAAAAATAAAAATAGGGCGGCTAATAATTCAGGGGGGCTAATAATTCTGACTTCAACTGTATATTATTCTGTGCCAACAAAAAAAAATGAAGAATTTTTGTCTTTTTTTATGAGTACAAATATCTAAACATTCTTAACCTCCTAGGGCTTAGTGGCCACATACGTGGACAGCACATTTTTAGCTCTTAAGTGGCTATTTAAAATACTTTGAATGTTTTATATTTTGTTACAGACATACAGTGTCATCCTGCAACTGTTTTGCAGCATATGAAATGTCCCAAAACCTATTTTTAACTGTCCAAAATGGGCAAAAAATGTTGTTTTTACTCTCTGATAGTCAACACATATTACAATTTTTTTTTAATATGTTATATATGCAATAAAAAACATTCAGGAAAAAGTGTTTTATGTAAATTGGGACCACGAGTCCACATATGGACATCATTTTTCTCTAAAAGTACACTATATCAAAAGATGATACTTAGGTTTTTTTCTAATTAGGTTCCAATAAGCTCAATTAGCAAAGAGAAATAAAAAATGCATGTAAAAAAAACACCTTGGGCCAAGAGATATTAAGAAAAGTATACCAAAATTTATAGTTTAGCCTAAAACTTTCATCAAAGCAAGAAAATAATCTTGATTTCTGTTTATTTTTATTATCACACTTCATGTGAGGTTTTCCACACCTCAAGAAATTTGTGGGATATCATGGATTTTTTATCTTTTTGTCTATCTAAAGGAATTTCAGGGATTTTTGTTTGTCGATTTAAATTCAAGTTTCAATTTATGAATATACAGTTGAAGTCAGAATTATTAGCCCCCCTGTTTATTTTTTCCCCCAATTTCTGTTTAACAGAGAGAAGTTTTTTTCACTACATTTCTAAACATAATAGTTTTAATAACTCATCTCTAATAACTGATTTATTTTATCTTTGCCATGATGACAGCACATAATATTTTATTAGATATTTTTCAAGACACTTCTATACAGCTTAAAGTGACATTTAAAGGCTTAACTAGGTTAATTAGGTTAACTAGGCAGGTTAGGGTATTAGACTATCAAAAAAAAAAAATTAGCTTAAAGGGGCTAATAATTTTGACCTTAAAATGGTTCATAAAAAAATCAAAACTGCTTTTATTCTAGTCGAAATAAAACAAATAACTTTCTCCAGAAGAAAAAATATTGTCAGACATACTGTGAACATTTCCTTGCTCTGTTAAACATAATTTGGGAAATATTTAAAAAAGAAAAAAAAAAATCAAAGGGGGGCTAATAATTCTGACTTCAACTGTATATAGTTAAGCCCAAAATTATTAATACTCCTTCATTTTAAAAAAAGTATTCAGCTTTGTTTTATTCTATTCATCCTCATCAACTGACAATCACTGAAGTCAAATGCTGTCACCAGAATGTACCTGTTAACTAAGCCAAACATTCCACGATTATATACATTTTGACAATGACATAATAAATGACAACAAAAAAAAAAGAACAGATGACAGAAAAGCGAAATATAATGTTTGTAAAACTATTTTGAGCTATCAAACATGGGAGAGGGAGCACTTCACAGCCACGCAAACAGAAAATACTTCAGTTTTTTTTTTTATTCTGAGGTAAATTATCCATTGTTGTTCTCATAGTGGCTAACTGGCTATTAAAGGCATACAAAATTAAATTCAAGCTAAAAACAGATAAATATTGTGTTAAGCATTATTTTAATATTATATAATTTCTATATAAGCGCAACAACAGCCTGTTTTTACGTTTATTAGCTGTCATGGAAAGTCAGCTTTTTAGTCAATGAAAGCCAGGGAAACTTTAGCAGGCTACGTTTTAGCATTTTGATTCGTTTTTACATTTGTTTTGTAATTCTTAATATCCGTCCTTTTGTTTCTTAGATAAATAAAGCAATGTTTAGATCATTGTACTGTAAAACAAGACAAAAAAAGCAGTAACAAACATGAACTTACTTCTTCAGAGTTTCCCTCAGGTTCTTAAACCTCCCTTCAGACGACACAATCTTCTGCAGCCTATCCATTAATGCCTTGGTCTGAGGGAAAAAAAATCATGGATGATTAAAATGGCCAAAACAGCCCCCCAAAAATAAATAAAACGCGGTCTTTAATTTAATTTCAGACCTACCTGTTTGCAAACCTTGGCCCATGTCTTTTTCAGCCTGTAGATGGCGCTGCGGTTCAGTGCAGATGTGATTTCCAAGACTCCATTATAGTTGTTGAGACAACGGCAAATATCAGCCACTGCCAGCCACTTGTCAATGGATCCAGCCCTGGAGCTCACATCTGCATGAGCCATAATCTCAGAAGCTACCAGATTACTCATCTGTGGAGACAACCCAGTTACACTTCTTCAAGCACATCATATGAAGCCATTATGCATATTACAAGTATAGTTGAAGTCAAAATTATTCGCCCTACTGTAATTTTTTTTCTTTCTCAAATATTTCCCAAATGATGTTTAATAGAGCAAGGATTTCTTGTCTTATTTGTTTTATTTCAGCTAGAATGAAAACAGTTTTTCATTTAAAACAAAAACATTTTAAGGACAATATTATTAGCCCCCTTAACAATATATTTTTCGATTGTCTACACTACAGAACAAACCACTGTTATACAATGACTTGCCCAATTACCCTGATTTTAACCTAATTAACCTAGTTAAGCTTTTAAGTGTCACTTTAAGCTGAATACTAGTGTCTTGAAAAATATCTAGTCAAATATTATGTGCTGTCATCACGGCAAAGATAAAATAAATCAGTTATTATAGACGAGTTATTAAAACTATTATGTTTAGAAATGTGTTATGCTTAAATGTGTTATGTTTAGAAAACTATTATGTTAAACAGAAATTGGGTGGAAAATATACAGGAGGGCTAATAAATCTTACTTCAACTGTATATTGTAAGTCTTGTCTATATTTGATCTTTTCCTTTATTTCATTTTATACACTTTCTTTTTATTTTCACCTTTATCTTTAATTTTATCTTTCTTCTCTATTTCCGAGTAGCACCTGTAACAAAAGCAATTTTCCACTGGGATAAATAAGGTATTTTCATTGTGATTAAAATGCATAGTCTTTCTCAATCTTAAATTAGTATATTGAAACCATGGTTTTCTTCTCGAAAAGGGATTGTTTTTAATCAGTGTGCTGATTACTGTGCTCTTCATAAATTAACCCAGCAGGCACAGGACATCAACATGACGTCAGATTAGAGTAGGGATGTTGCATTTTGTTTAGAAATGAAAAGTGGGATAATGTCAATGTCCAACGTCCAATCTAAAATCAACCCAATATCAACGTCTAATGATGTTACAGCTTGACATTGTGTGGACGTTACCACTATGACGTCTAATAACATTGGATTTTGGTTGCCATATCTGACAAATAAACGTCAGTATTTGACGTCAATATGACGTTGATTTAAGATGTTGACTTGACGTTGGATTTTGGTCACTTTCCAACACAACCTAAAATCAACCAAACATCAACGTCTAATGATGTTACAGCTTGACATTGTGTGGTCGTTACCACTATGACGTCTAATAGACATTGGATTTTGGTTGCCATATCTGATGGATAAATGTCAGTATTTGACGTCAATATGACGTTGGTTAAAAACATTGGCTCAACGTTGGATTTTGGTCACTTTCCAACACAACCTAAAATCAACCAAACATCAACATCTAATGATGTTACAGCTTGACGTTGTGTGGATGCTACCACTATGACGTTAATCAGACGTTGGATTTTGGTTGCCATACCTGACAATAAACATCAGTATTTGACGTCAATATGACGTTGGTTTAAGATGTTGGCTTGACGTTGGATTTTGGTCTCTTTTTTTAATACAACATAAAATCAACCAAATATCAACGTCTAATGATGATACAGCTTGACATTGTGCGGACTTTACCCCTATGATGTCTAATAGATGTTGGATTTTGGTTGCTATACCTGCCGAATAAATGTCAGTATTTGACGTCAATATGATGTTGGTTTAAGATATTGGCGTGAGATTGGATTTTTGTCACTTTCCAACACAACGTAAAATCAACCCAATATCAACGTCTAATGATGTTACAGCTTGATGTTGTGTGGAAGTTACCACTATGACATCTAATAAACATTAGATTTTGGTTGCCATACCTGATGAATAAATGTCAGTATTTGACGTCAAATTGACGTTGATTTAAGATGTTGACTTGACGTTGGATTTTTGTCACTTTCCAACACAACCTAAAATCATCCAAATATCAACGTCAAATGATGTTACAGCTTGACATTGTGCGGACTTTACCACTATGACGTCTAATAGATGTTGGATTTTAGTTGCCATACCTGATGAATAAATGTCAGTGTTTGATTTCAATATGACGTTGGTTTAAGATGTTGGCGTGATGTTGGATTTTTGTCACTTTCCAACACAACCTAAAATCAACCCAATATCAACGTCTAATTGATGTTACGGCTTGATGTTGTGTGGACGTTAGCACTGTGACGTCATGTTGGATTTTGGTTGCCATACCTAATAAATAAGTTTCAGTATTTGACCAAATTATGACGTTCGTTTAGTAATGTTATCTTTCCCACACAATCTAAAATCAACGAAATATCAACGTCATTTCATGTCATTAATAAACGTCAAAATAACGTTGTCCTTAGACGCTGACTGGACATTGAATTTTGGTCACCTGACATCATGACCTAAATCTTACCTAATATTAAAGTCTTATGACGTTGTGTGCCTGCTGGAGTACACCCCTTACAGATATTACTTTTTAATTTAATATTTTCTCTATAAGATCCTTTAAAGTAATATATTTTCGCATTGTTAGATTAGTCAGTACCAAATCCAAAACTGGAACTAATCTCACAAAATAACACGATCACAGTCACAAAAAATAAATAAAAATAAAAAAACGAGTACGCCCAAATTTATATGTTGCTAAGAAATATTAAATAAAATTTTAATAAACAGGAAAAATAAAGAGAAACACACTGTAATAAATATAAAATATGGTTGAAGTTTTGTAGTGGTGTATGTATATAGCTTTTTAAATGAGTGCCCACATCATTGAAGTGCTGACTGGTCTTCATAATGTATGGAGTTCTTTCATTTTTGTCCATCTTCATCCAGCCTTGACCAAGAAACTCCCTGCAAAGTCAAACATCATTATCAAATATTATGCAAAACACAAAATAGTGAGTCACCAACAATTTGTGTCGATTCAAGTGTTTATGTTTGCTCTGTTTGTATTATGGCTGCACAATATTGCCAATACTTTTGCCTTCAGAACTGCCTTAATTCTTCGTGGCATAGATTCAACAAGGTACTGGAAATATTCCTCAGAGATTTTGCTCCATATTGACATGATAGCGTCACGCAGTTGCTGCAGATTTGTCAGCTGCACATCCATGATGCCAATCTCCCGTTCCCCCACACCCTTAAAGGTGCTCTATTGGATTGAGAACCGGTGACTGTGGAGGCCATTTGAGTACAGTGAACTCATTGTCATGTTCAAGAAAGCAGTCTGAGATGATTCACGCTTTATGACATGTTGTGTTATCCTGCTGGAAGTAGCCATCAGAAGATGGGTACACTGTGGTCAGAAAGGGATGGACATGGTCAGCAACAATACTCAGGTAGGCTGTGGTGTTGACACGATGCTCAGTTGGTACTAATGGGCCCAAAGTGTGCCAAGAAAATATCCCCCACACCATTACACCACCACCACCAGCCTGAACCGCTGATACAAGGCAGGATGGATCAATGCTTTCATGTTGTTGATGCCAAATTCTGACCCGACCATCCGAATGTCGCAGCAGAAATCGAGACTCATCAGACCAGACACATTTTTCCATTCTTCTATTGTCTAGTTTTGGTAAGCCTGTGTGAATTGTAGCCTCAGTTTCCTGTTCTTAGCTGACAGGAGTGGCCCCTGGTGTGGTCTTCTGCTGCTGTAGCCCATCCGCCTCAAGGTTGGATGTGTTGTGTGTTCAGAGATGCTCTTCTGCAGACCTCGGTTGTAACGAGTGGTTCAAAGTCACTTAAATCACCTTTCTTCCTCATTCTGATGCTCGGTTTGAACGGCAGCAGATCGTCTTGAGCATGTCTGCATGCCTAAATGCATTGAGTTGCTGCCATGTGATTGGCTGACTATATAGAAATTTGCGTTAACAAGCAGTTGGATACCTAATAAAGTGGCCGGTGAGTGTATATTACGATATGAATATAATTTCACCAGATGATTTGAATAAATCTATTTAGAAAGATATATTCATTTAGATCGGCTGGGATGATCAAGTTTTTTTCTATGCAGTGCATCTGCATAAATTATAATAAGCAAAAATAAACACTGTTTTAGGGTTTTCTGGGGAGTCTAACAGTGTTCAAGTACAGAAGTTGAACAATCAAATGTAAAATAACATGGTCATCATTGGATAAATAATTAAAACTAATCATATTTAATAATATGATTATCTTTAACTCTTTACACACATTGCAATATCGATGCTCAAACAATATATTGATCAGCCCTAGTTTGAATGCACTCACTCATAGGGAATATTCCGGAACACAATATGGTCCAGCAGGGTGATTTGTTCTGCTAGCTCCATTGCGGACAGTGACTCAAAGCATTCGGCCCTCGGACAGTCCACCTAGAGAACACACACAAAATAATATATAAAGTGAAAAAAAAGTAGTGCTGTCAAACTATTAATCGCATCCAATGTAAACATTTGTATTTACGTAATTTATGCATGTGTATATTTATGAATATATGTATAAATACTATAGGTGGGCATAGATTGTTTTTTTAATCTAGATTAATCTCACTGTAATCTTGGAATTAATCTAGATTAAAATGGCTCATTTGAATTCTGCCGAAGGCATTCAGAACATGTGTGCTACCCAAATAATGACTAAAAGTAAGCCTTTAAGAACGGGTTTCTCAAGCCAGGTGGCGCATTAGACCAGGGGCTCATCTCCTGTTTCCAAAATGCATCACAAACTGCTTGAGAAACTGTTCTACTATGATAAATGGTGATGAAAATAAATGATGTTCAATAAGATGTACTTGTGTTTACTAACTGTTTATTCAGTTAAACATGAATTTTGAACTGTAGGCCTACATGAGCTCCACACAGCGACTTTGATGACCTTAATCTGTCTAAAGTCATAACTGAACTAAACAGAAATGGGATTAAGACGTGGAGTATGCTGATATTAGTGGCATTATTGAAGTAAACACCGCAATCAAACTATTACCGTCATGGAGGACTTTTCGCTATATTTTCTGACAAGATCCACACACGCGGCTGTCAGTAATGGACCGCACACACACACACACACACATCGCAAAATGCGAAAGTTTTTTCTTTCCATTTAGCGTGCGTTATTACATTTCATAACAATCTCACCAGTCCTTACTCCTTATTTGCGTCTAATACCCCAGTTTGTCACAGGGGTATGAATGAAATGTTCATGAGTGAATGTGAAACTGCCGAACTGCAGTTAAAGTCACCCAACATTACAAGAAACTCTTACATGAAAGCACTTCATGTAAACACCTTCATTATATTATTGTCTATTAAGGCAAGTACCTAGATTACAGATGTCCATGTAAGCGTAGTCAGTAGTGTCTTCAAAGTAAGTGAAAGATCCAGAAGGGCATCCTGCTGATTTGATTCAGAAGGGCACTTTTTTGTCAGACGGCTCACCGGTCAGGTATACATCCGCTCTAAAATATCACGGTGAAAGTCATCATAGCTTGCGTAGAATAGACCCAGCTCCCAACCCAACTTTGAGAATTGATTAACGCCGATATTTTTTTTATCGCCTGATAAAAGTCTCGCGTTAACGCCGATAACGGCCCACCACTACTAAATACACACACATAGTCAACATAAAATACAAAAATATGCAAAAGAAATATATTTAGATATATACTTATATTTATATATAATTTGAAATATAAAAAAATATTTGATGCAATATAGTCATGCATATACTTATGGGAGAAATAAGTACTGAAGTAAGGCAATAAGTATTCATTTCCTGGGAATAATATTTCTAAAGGAGCTGCTGACATGGAATTAAACCAGCATTTGGTAAAAACCTAAACAATACAAACATAAAAATAAAACAAAAAAACAACAAATCTGAAAAATGAGTTGTGTAATAACAATGGAATTACACAAGCAGAAAGTCCTGAACTACTGAAACGTGTTTAATACTTTATAGAAAAGGCTTTTCTGGTGATGGCAGCTTAAAAGTCACATGCATTGGTCAGGTGTGAGTTCTTCACAGACTTCAACAGAGTGTAAAAATCTTGATGGTTCTGTGGGTCTGCTCTATCAAATCTGAGCTTTATTTTGTATTTTTATTGGATTCAAGACAGGTGATTGTCTGAGAGATTACTGAGAGATTTTAGCTGCTGTCTGAGCTTTCACTGCCTTTCTACACCTCCCTTTCTTCATGTGTTCAACACTTTTTCCCTGCATCATATCATGTTATTACACATAACTTCATTTGTAAACTAACGCGATTTGTTTTCTTTGCATATGTGGATTTCTTTGGTTGTTACTAAAATCTGGTGAAAATTTCAAGTCAAGAGCACCTTTAGAGATACGTTTTCTGAGAAAAATGGTGACTTGTTCAATACTTTTTCCCCCACTGTATATATATATATATATATATAGATATATATATCTATCTATATATATATATATATATATATATATATATATATATATATATATATATATATATATATATATATATATATATATATATATATATATATATATATATATATATACAGTTGCAATCAGAATTATTCAACCCCCTGATTTATTAGCCCCCCTGTTAATTTTTTCCCCAATTTCTGTTTAACTGAGAGAAATTTTTTTCAACACATTTCTAATCATAATAGTTTTAATAACTCATCTCTAATAACTGATTTATTTTATCTTTGCCATGATGACAGTAAATAATATTTGACTAGATATTTTTCAAGACACTTCTATACAGCTTAAAGTGACATTTAAAGGCTTAACTAGGTTAACTAGGCAGGTTAGGGTAATTAGGCAAGTTATTGTATAATGATGGTTTGTTCTGTAAACTATTGAAAAAATATATAGCTTAAAGGGGCTAATAATTTTGACCTTAAAATGGGTTTTAAAAAATTAAAAACTGCTTTTATTCTAGCCGAAATAAAACAAATAAGACTTTCTCCAGAAGAAAACATATTATCAGACATACTCTGAAAATTTCCTTGTTCTGTTAAACATCATTTGGGAAATATTAAAAAAAGAAAAAAATTAATTCAAAGGGGGTTCAATAATTCTGATTGCAACTGTATATATATATATATATATATATATATATATATATATATATATATATATATATATATATATATATATATATATATATATATATATATATATATATATATATATATATATACACACACACACACACACACACACACACACAAATATACAGCGATTAATCGTTTGACAGCACACAAAAAAAAACATCTAAACACTCAAATCTAGCTTCAGTGACACTAACCATTTGGACAATATCCTCAATCTTCAGTTGTGAATCGTCCTGTTCTTCTTGAGAAAGCGCACTGGGGAAAGATGAGCATTAATAAAGAAGTAGTTTAACTAAGATGAACAACCTGCAACATTCAGTCACTACTTTATATGTGTATTTATATTTATTGTACTGTAGTGCGATGAGTAAACTTGAAAAATCTAAATTAATAATGTGATATTTCTGCAATTACTAGTTAGAACACAATTAATCGCAGAATTTACTGTGCTTAGTCTAGCTTCAGTTTACTGTACGAAAATGTACTGTTTTAAAAAAAAGGCGCGGCACCAATCCCCATCCCTAAACCCAACCGGGGTCATTGGGGAAAGAGCAAATCGTACAAAAAATGTATGAAGATTATACAAATTAGCCACTAAATCAAAACGTTACGAATGCGTGAGCTAGAGTTGGTAATGCATAACTCTTTGTAAATACTATAGTAAGTGCATGGAACATGTGTCAAGAACACAACACTGATTCATTCATTCATTTTCTTTTTGGCTTAGTCCCTTTATTAATCCGGGGTCACCACAGTGGAATGAACCGCCAACTTATCCAGCACGTTTTTACGCAGCGGATGCCCTTCCAGCCACAACCCATCTCTGGGAAACATCCACACACACTCATTCACACTCATACACTACGGACAATTTAGCTTACCCAATTTAGCTTACCCAATTCACCTGTACCGCATGTCTTTGGACTGTGGGGGAAACCGGATGATTTCTTCAACACATTTCTAATCATAATAGTTTTAATAACTCATTTCTAATAACTGATTTATTTTATCTTTGTCATGATGACAGTAAATAATATTTTACCAGATATTGTTCATAACACTAGTATTCAGCTTAAAGTGACATTTAAAGGCTTAACTAGGTTAACTAGGCAGGTTAGGGTAATTATGCAAGTTATTGTATAACGATGGTTTGTTCTGTAGACTATCGAACAAAAAGATTAGCTTTGAATTGGCTAATAATTTTGACACAAAAAAATTAAAAACTGCTTTTATTCTAGCTGAAATAAAACAAATAAGACTTTCTCCAGAAGAAAAAATATTATCAGACATACTCTGAAAATTTCCTTGCTCTGTTAAACATTATTTGGGAAATATTTAAAAAAGAAAAAAAAATTCAAAGGGGGGCTAATAATTCTGACTTCAACTTTATGTCTTTCCTTCAGTCTCCCCCATATTTGATAAGTGTAAAGCTGCTTTGGTACATCAGGCTTTGTGTTTACATTTTTGGTTAGAAATATTTAAACTTGTTGCTAAAGTTTATAATTTGTCTCCTGTACCTGCTGACCCAAAGATAGCATTTTTTGGTTTGGTCAGATTTGTTTGATACCTAAAGGTGTGGTTACCTGTCCAACATGGCATGATTATAGCTAAGAAATGCTGGTCACTTTTCCTTAAGTCCATCTTACAAGGACTCAATAAGGTAAAACAACTTTTTCCTTTTTCTGAAAGTCTTGCTAACACCATTGCGGAAGTTTTTCATTTATTATTTCAGCATATAGGATTGTAAAAAAGTGATTTGTTGTACTCTCCTATCCACTGTGCTTTAAGTTTCCCATTCACTGCGCTTTAAGTTTACCAACTATGACGACTTCTGCTGCTGAGAAACCCATAAATCTGGCTTGATCTATATTTTTGAAGGTGTTTCTCTTATGCAACTGAAGCGTATGAATGCAGTCAGATTGACCTCAGTATATTGACTGCAGCTTTTCTCTCCTGTGGCAGAAGATCTGGATCTCGCAGCACCTCCTCCAGCAGAGCCATCACAGCCGTCGTCAGCTCCGCGTTCATCTCAAAGTCCTGCAGAGACCAACACAAACAAGTGACCCTTCAGTGAGTACTTCATTATTATTATTTGCTTTTCAATGAAGGCAATGTGTGCATACTGCAGGTTTAACACTCAACGTGACGAAACAAAACAAAAGCTCAAACCCAGATTAAATGGAAATGTAATTTTAATGTATGATTGCTATAGGTTTATTGTACATCTTGAATTCGTGTATATGTTTTGAGTTTGGAAAGGATGGATTAAGGAGAGGAGGACAAAATATGATAAAAAAAAAACATAATATGGGAGTAAATGATGGTTGGTTGAAGAAGGTTATTCATTTAATGTTTAAGTCAGAATTATTAGCCCTCTTGTGTATTTTCTTACACCAATTTCTGTTTAACGGAGAGGTTTTTTCAGCACATTTCTAATCATAATAGTTTTAATAACTCATTTCTAATAACTGATTTATTTTATCTTTGCCATGATGACAGTAAATAATATTTGACTAGATATTATTCAAGATGCTAGTATTCAGCTTAAAGTGCTATTTAAAGACTTAACTAGGCTCATTGCGGATACGTACCCATGTCTATATTTCTGCGTGCAGCGAAATACGTAACCAGAGGTATGTCTGCTCGCAGTTTTTGTTTTTTGCAAATCCACATGAGGCCACTGTGTATGCTTTTTGATGATCTCAAATTTCTCTCCTGCATCCTCTTCCACAAGAGGGCGCAATATACACTTCAGCCTACCAGGGGTGCATTTCCCAAACAACGGCGTAACTCGGGGCTGAACTATCATAGTGCGATGCATCGTTTGGGAAAAGACCGATGTAGTGACAAGTGTTTCCCAAAACCTGTAGTTTCTCTGTCGCAGTTCCATCGATTGAACCACGTTAGTTATAACGTAAAACGCCCATAATGATGCTCTAAACGGGGTAAAGTAACAACTTCTTTAGAGAAGAACGCCATCATTTCTTTGTGCAAATTATATTGTTTTACACAAACTCGCATTTAAAATAAAATCCAATATTAGTTTTGGTAAAAACATGCACTCGTTTTCCATATTAATTAAAATATATGTAAATGGCACATATAGAGCCTGTGTTTCCTTTACAAATATTATTGAGAACATTACATATTCTATTCTAAAACATAAAATTACTTACAAAACCGAACATGTATTCTAATATCATATATAAATCATATAAATAAATAAATAATGAGATGATTTATTAAGAAATGAAATTTAATATTTTTTATTTATTAGGAAATGAACAAAATAATACTTTATTAATATTAATAATGTTGATGATGATTATTATTATTGTTATTATTATTAAGTAGGATATTGTTTATTTATTTTTTGTTTTTAAAGTCTACATTTACAATTTGACACATGTAAACCACTGCAGAAATGTTCTAATCAACAGGCCCATGTCATATACAGTACAGATACTTAATAAATAACCCACTATAAATTAAAAGCATTAATGTATGCTATGTTTTTTGTTTTCACAAGCTTTGGAGATGTAACATAAATTCCGCTTTTAAATAATAGGTCAACTTTCGTCATGAACCACGACTGTGTTCAAAATGACATCGATGTTTTCAAAGTGCACTGCGAAGGGAGCGCAATTATAAACATGAAGATCACTAAAACTGAACTGTAAAAATACTTTGAAAGCAAATTACAGTTAAGACTAAGACTTTAAAGCTTTTTTTTATCATTCCAAGTTTAAATGTCAGAATGTTCTAAATGAATAGGGCATAGGGGGGATAACTGGGAATAGAACACAGCCAGGAACTATGTTTCTAACTACAGCTCCAGAGGTGTAGTTACAAGTGCTCAAGTTTCGCGACACAGTTTGCGAATGTTCGTTGGAACAATGGATTTGGGAAATGCCAAATAAACGAACTATGTTTGTAACGACGGAACTTGTGACCTTAGTTGGCTAACCATGGTTTTCGGAAACGCACTCCAGGCCAGCTTTGCTGTCGACTGACCCAACCAATAGTGTTTTTAAAAGCAATCTAGAAAAAGAAGCCGTCGCTGCTGCATGATTTCACCACGTTTTCAGCCTGTTGTTTACTTATTTATTTTTGTTTTACCAGGTTTCTGGAACTGCCTTTGCCTGCTCGAACCCTATCATCGCAGTCAACTCTGCTGTTAGTGCTAAAATGAACAGAAGCCTTTGACGACATCACACCGCCCGATACCATTCGTTTTAAAGACGAAATGCAGCCAGACGTACCTCTGGGTACGTACCTCTGACAAACACTACGCTCACATAATTTATGCTCTCCAGAAATGTATCCACAATGAGCCTGTGTTGCAGGAAAAATATTGCTGAAGAGGGCTAATGATATTGACCTTAAAATGTTTTTTTAAAAAATTAAAAACTGCTTTTATTGTAGCCGAAATAAAACAAATAAGACTTTCTCCAGAAGAAAAAATATTATAGGATATACTGTGGAAAATTCCTTGCTCTGTTAAACATAGTTTGGGAGATATTTAAAAAAGAAAAACTATTTACAGGAGGGCTGATAATTGTGACTTTAACTGCATGTGTGGCTCAGTTCCTGACATGAGTTAACAGCACCCTGAGGGCCCCTGACATTTCAGAGCCGTCTCTATTGCATACAAAAACATACTGAAGCCCAAAGCAGATCTGACAAACACTACGCTCATGAGGTGTGAGCCATGACACCACAGATGAATGAACCTGTAGGAAGAAGGTCTGTCCTGATCCAATCACAAGCTAAAACAAACCATAAACACAACAAATCAGTTTTAATGCCAGACACTACAGGCACCGGTCAAATTTAAGAAATCATTTCCATCAAGTGACCTCTTTGAGACTACACTGTACAAAATATCAGTAAATTAACATTCATTCAGTAATTTTCCTTCGGCTTCGTCCTTTATTCATCAGGGAGTTGCCACAGTGGAATGAACCGCCAACTTATCAAAAAAAGCATATGTTTTACGCAGTACTGGGAAACATCCATACACACTCATACACTACGGCAAATTTAGTTTCTTCAATTCCCCTATAGCACATGTGTTTGGACTGTGGGGAAAGCGTAGCAGCCAGAGGAAACCCACGCCAACACGGGGAGACCTAAGTTCCTTTATGTATGTCATTTATTTATGTATGTAACGATGATGGTCCAGGATCAACATTAGTGATTTTACACTGTATTTAAATGATGATGGTCCAGGATCAACATTAGTGAATTTACACTGTATTTAAATGATGATGATGGTCCAGGATCAACATTAGTGAATTTACACTGTATTTAAATGATGATGGTCCAGGATCAACATTAGTGAATTTACACTGTATTTAAATGATGATGATGGTCCAGGATCAACATTAGTGAATTTACACTGTATTTAAATGATGATGATGGTCCAGGATCAACATGAGTGAATTTACACTGTATTTAAATGATGATGATGGTCCAGGATCAACATGAGTGAATTTACACTGTATTTAAATAATGATGATGGTCCAGGATCAACATGAGTGAATTTACACTGTATTTAAATAATGATGATGGTCCAGGATCAACATTAGTGAATTTACACTGTATTTAAATGATGATGATGGTCCAGGATCAACATGAGTGAATTTACACTGTATTTAAATGATGATGATGATGGTCCAGGATCAACATGAGTGAATTTACACTGTATTTAAATGATGATGATGGTCCAGGATCAACATGAGTGAATTTACACTGTATTTAAATGATGATGATGGTCCAGGATCAACATTAGTGAATTTACACTGTATTTAAATGATGATGGTCCAGGATCAACATGAGTGAATTTACACTGTATTTAAATGATGATGATGGTCCAGGATCAACATGAGTGAATTTACACTGTATTTAAATGATGATGATGGTCCAGGATCAACATTAGTGAATTTACACTGTATTTAAATGATGATGATGGTCCAGGATCAACATTAGTGAATTTACACTGTATTTAAATGATGATGATGGTCCAGGATCAACATTAGTGAATTTACACTGTATTTAAATGATGATGATGGTCCAGGATCAACATTAGTGAATTTACACTGTATTTAAATGATGATGGTCCAGGATCAACATGAGTGAATTTACACTGTATTTAAATGATGATGGTCCAGGATCAACATGAGTGAATTTACACTGTATTTAAATGATGATGGTCCAGGATCAACATTAGTGAATTTACACTGTATTTAAATGATGATGATGGTCCAGGATCAACATTAGTGAATTTACACTGTATTTAAATGATGATGGTCCAGGATCAACATGAGTGAATTTACACTGTATTTAAATGATGATGATGGTCCAGGATCAACATTAGTGAATTTACACTGTATTTAAATGATGATGGTCCAGGATCAACATGAGTGAATTTACACTGTATTTAAATGATGATGATGGTCCAGGATCAACATTAGTGAATTTACACTGTATTTAAATGATGATGATGGTCCAGGATCAACATGAGTGAATTTACACTGTATTTAAATGATGATGATGGTCCAGGATCAACTTTAGTGAATTTACACTGTATTTAAATGATGATGATGGTCCAGGATCAACATGAGTGAATTTACACTGTATTTAAATGATGATGATGGTCCAGGATCAACATGAGTGAATTTACACTGTATTTAAATGATGATGATGGTCCAGGATCAACATTAGTGCATTTACACTGTATTTAAATGATGATGGTCCAGGATCAACATGAGTGAATTTACACTTGTATTTAAATGATGATGATGGTCCAGGATCAACATTAGTGAATTTACACTGTATTTAAATGATGATGATGGTCCAGGATCAACATGAGTGAATTTACACTGTATTTAAATGATGATGATGATGGTCCAGGATCAACATGAGTGAATTTACACTGTATTTAAATGATGATGATGGTCCAGGATCAACATGAGTGAATTTATACTGTATTTAAATGATGATGATGGTCCAGGATCAACATTAGTGAATTTACACTGTATTTAAATGATGATGATGGTCCAGGATCAACATTAGTGATTTTACACTGTATTTAAATGATGATGATGGTCCAGGATCAACATGAGTGAATTTACACTGTATTTAAATGATGATGATGATGGTCCAGGATCAACATGAGTGAATTTACACTGTATTTAAATGATGATGATGGTCCAGGATCAACATGAGTGAATTTACACTGTATTTAAATGATGATGATGGTCCAGGATCAACATTAGTGAATTTACACTGTATTTAAATGATGATGATGGTCCAGGATCAACATTAGTGAATTTACACTGTATTTAAATGATGATGATGGTCCAGGATCAACATTAGTGAATTTACACTGTATTTAAATGATGATGGTCCAGGATCAACATGAGTGAATTTACACTGTATTTAAATGATGATGGTCCAGGATCAACATGAGTGAATTTACACTGTATTTAAATGATGATGGTCCAGGATCAACATTAGTGATTTTACACTGTATTTAAATGATGATGATGGTCCAGGATCAACATGAGTGAATTTACACTGTATTTAAATGATGATGATGGTCCAGGATCAACATTAGTGAATTTACACTGTATTTAAATGATGATGGTCCAGGATCAACATGAGTGAATTTACACTGTATTTAAATGATGATGATGGTCCAGGATCAACATTAGTGAATTTACACTGTATTTAAATGATGATGATGGTCCAGGATCAACATGAGTGAATTTACACTGTATTTAAATGATGATGATGGTCCAGGATCAACTTAGTGAATTTACACTGTATTTAAATGATGATGATGGTCCAGGATCAACATTAGTGAATTTACACTGTATTTAAATGATGATGATGGTCCAGGATCAACATTAGTGAATTTACACTGTATTTAAATGATGATGGTCCAGGATCAACATGAGTGAATTTACACTATATTTAAATGATGATGGTCCAGGATCAACATGAGTGAATTTACACTGTATTTAAATGATGATGGTCCAGGATCAACATGAGTGAATTTACACTGTATTTAAATGATGATGATGGTCCAGGATCAACATTAGTGAATTTACACTGTATTTAAATGATGATGGTCCAGGATCAACATTAGTGAATTTACACTGTATTTAAATGATGATGGTCCAGGATCAACATTAGTGAATTTACACTGTATTTAAATGATGATGGTCCAGGATCAACATTAGTGAATTTACACTGTATTTAAATGATGATGATGGTCCAGGATCAACATGAGTGAATTTACACTGTATTTAAATGATGATGGTCCAGGATCAACATGAGTGAATTTACACTGTATTTAAATGATGATGGTCCAGGATCAACATGAGTGAATTTACACTGTATTTAAATGATGATGGTCCAGGATCAACATGAGTGAATTTACACTGTATTTAAATGATGATGGTCCAGGATCAACATGAGTGAATTTACACTGTATTTAAATGATGATGGTCCAGGATCAACATTAGTGAATTTACACTGTATTTAAATGATGATGATGGTCCAGGATCAACATTAGTGAATTTACACTGTATTTAATAATGATGATGGTCCAGGATCAACATTAGTGAATTTACACTGTATTTAAATGATGATGGTCCAGGATCAACATGAGTGAATTTACACTGTATTTAAATATGATGATGGTCCAGGATCAACATTAGTGAATTTACACTGTATTTAAATGATGATGGTCCAGGATCAACATGAGTGAATTTACACTGTATTTAAATGATGATGGTCCAGGATCAACATGAGTGAATTTACACTGTATTTAAATGATGATGGTCCAGGATCAACATTAGTGAATTTACACTGTATTTAAATGATGATGGTCCAGGATCAACATTAGTGAATTTACACTGTATTTAAATGATGATGGTCCAGGATCAACTTTAGTGAATTTACACTGTATTTAAATGATGATGATGGTCCAGGATCAACATTAGTGAATTTACACTGTATTTAAATAATGATGATGGTCCAGGATCAACATTAGTGAATTTACACTGTATTTAAATGATCATGGTCCAGGATCAACATGAGTGAATTTACACTGTATTTAAATGATGATGATGGTCCAGGATCAACATTAGTGATTTTACACTGTATTTAAATGATGATGGTCCAGGATCAACATTAGTGAATTTACACTGTATTTAAATGATCATGGTCCAGGATCAACATGAGTGAATTTACACTGTATTTAAATGATGATGATGGTCCAGGATCAACATTAGTGATTTTACACTGTATTTAAATGATGATGGTCCAGGATCAACATTAGTGAATTTACACTGTATTTAAATGATGATGGTCCAGGATCAACATGAGTGAATTTATACAGTATTTAAATTATGATGATGGTCCAGGATCAACATTAAGTGAATTTACACTGTATTTAAATGATGATGATGGTCCAGGATCAACATTAGTGAATTTACACTGTATTTAAATGATGATGGTCCAGGATCAACATTAGTGAATTTACACTGTATTTAAATGATGATGATGGTCCAGGATCAACATTAGTGAATTTACACTGTATTTAAATGATGATGGTCCAGGATCAACTTTAGTGAATTTACACTGTATTTAAATGATGATGGTCCAGGATCAACATTAGTGAATTTACACTGTATTTAAATGATGATGGTCCAGGATCAACATGAGTGAATTTACACTGTATTTAAATGATGATGGTCCAGGATCAACATTAGTGAATTTACACTGTATTTAAATGATGATGATGGTCCAGGATCAACATTAGTGAATTTACACTGTATTTAAATGATGATGATGGTCCAGGATCAACATGAGTGAATTTACACTGTATTTAAATGATGATGATGGTCCAGGATCAACATGAGTGAATTTACACTGTATTTAAATGATGATGGTCCAGGATCAACATTAGTGAATTTACACTGTATTTAAATGATGATGATGGTCCAGGATCAACATGAGTGAATTTACACTGTATTTAAATGATGATGGTCCAGGATCAACATTAGTGAATTTACACTGTATTTAAATGATGATGGTCCAGGATCAACATTAGTGAATTTACACTGTATTTAAATGATGATGATGGTCCAGGATCAACTTTAGTGAATTTACACTGTATTTAAATAATGATGATGGTCCAGGATCAACATTAGTGAATTTACACTGTATTTAAATGATGATGGTCCAGGATCAACATTAGTGAATTTACACTGTATTTAAATGATGATGATGGTCCAGGATCAACATAAGTGAATTTACACTGTATTTAAATTATGATGATGGTCCAGGATCAACATGAGTGAATTTACACTGTATTTAAATGATGATGATGGTCCAGGATCAACATTAGTGATTTACACTGTATTTAAATGATGATGATGGTCCAGGATCAACATGAGTGAATTTACACTGTATTTAAATGATGATGGTCCAGGATCAACATGAGTGAATTTACACTGTATTTAAATGATGATGATGGTCCAGGATCAACATGAGTGAATTTACACTGTATTTAAATGATGATGATGGTCCAGGATCAACATGAGTGAATTTACACTGTATTTAAATGATGAAGATGGTCCAGGATCAACATTAGTGAATTTACACTGTATTTAAATGATGATGATGGTCCAGGATCAACATGAGTGAATTTACACTGTATTTAAATGATGATGATGGTCCAGGATCAACATTAGTGAATTTACACTGTATTTAAATGATGATGATGGTCCAGGATCAACATTAGTGAATTTACACTGTATTTAAATGATGATGGTCCAGGATCAACATGAGTGAATTTACACTGTATTTAAATGATGATGGTCCAGGATCAACATGAGTGAATTTACACTGTATTTAAATGATGATGATGGTCCAGGATCAACATTAGTGAATTTACACTGTATTTAAATGATGATGGTCCAGGATCAACATGAGTGAATTTACACTGTATTTAAATGATGATGATGGTCCAGGATCAACATTAGTGAATTTACACTGTATTTAAATGATGATGATGGTCCAGGATCAACATTAGTGAATTTACACTGTATTTAAATGATGATGGTCCAGGATCAACATTAGTGAATTTACACTGTATTTAAATGATGATGGTCCAGGATCAACATGTAGTGAATTTACACTGTATTTAAATGATGATGGTCCAGGATCAACATTAGTGAATTTACACTGTATTTAAATGATGATGGTCCAGGATCAACATGAGTGAATTTACACTGTATTTAAATGATGATGGTCCAGGATCAACATTAGTGAATTTACACTGTATTTAAATGATGATGGTCCAGGATCAACATGAGTGAATTTACACTGTATTTAAATGATGATAGTCCAGGATCAACATGAGTGAATTTATACTCTATTTAAATGATGATGATGGTCCAGGATCAACATTAGTGAATTTACACTGTATTTAAATGATGATGATGGTCCAGGATCAACATTAGTGAATTTACACTGTATTTAAATGATGATGATGGTCCAGGATCAACATGAGTGAATTTACACTGTATTTAAATGATGATGATGGTCCAGGATCAACTTTAGTGAATTTACACTGTATTTAAATGATGATGGTCCAGGATCAACATTAGTGAATTTACACTGTATTTAAATGATGATGATGGTCCAGGATCAACATTAGTGAATTTACACTGTATTTAAATGATGATGGTCCAGGATCAACATTAGTGAATTTACACTGTATTTAAATGATGATGATGGTCCATGATCAACATTAGTGAATTTACACTGTATTTAAATAATGATGATGGTCCAGGATCAACATTAGTGAATTTACACTGTATTTAAATGATGATGATGGTCCATGATCAACATTAGTGAATTTACACTGTATTTAAATAATGATGATAGTCCAGGATCAACATGAGTGAATTTACACTGTATTTAAATGATGATGATGGTCCAGGATCAACATTAGTGAATTTACACTGTATTTAAATAATGATGATGGTCCAGGATCAACATGAGTGAATTTACACTGTATTTAAATGATGATGGTCCAGGATCAACATGAGTGAATTTATACTGTATTTAAATGATGATGGTCCAGGATCAACATTAGTGAATTTACACTGTATTTAAATGATGATGGTCCAGGATCAACATTAGTGATTTACACTGTATTTAAATGATGATGGTCCAGGATCAACATGAGTGAATTTACACTGTATTTAAATGATGATGGTCCAGGATCAACATGAGTGAATTTACACTGTATTTAAATGATGATGGTCCAGGATCAACATTAGTGAATTTACACTGTATTTAAATGATGATGATGGTCCAGGATCAACATTAGTGAATTTACACTGTATTTAAATGATGATGATGGTCCAGGATCAACTTTAGTGAATTTACACTGTATTTAAATGATGATGATGGTCCAGGATCAACATTAGTGAATTTATACTGTATTTAAATGATGATGGTCCAGGATCAACATTAGTGAATTTACACTGTATTTAAATGATGATGGTCCAGGATCAACATTAGTGATTTACACTGTATTTAAATGATGTTGGTCCAGGATCAACATGAGTGAATTTACACTGTATTTAAATGATGATGATGGTCCAGGATCAACATGAGTGAATTTATACTGTATTTAAATGATGATGATGGTCCAAGATCAACATTAGTGAATTTACACTGTATTTAAATGATGATGGTCCAGGATCAACATGAGTGAATTTACACTGTTTTTAAATGATGATGATGGTCCAGGATCAACATGAGTGAATTTACACTGTATTTAAATGATGATGGTCCAGGATCAACATTAGTGAATTTACACTGTATTTAAATGATGATGGTCCAGGATCAACATGAGTGAATTTACACTGTATTTAAATGATGATGGTCCAGGATCAACTTTAGTGAATTTACACTGTATTTAAATTATGATGGTCCAGGATCAACATGAGTGAATTTACACTGTATTTAAATGATGATGGTCCAGGATCAACATTAGTGAATTTACACTGTATTTAAATGATGATGATGATGGTCCAGGATCATCTTTAGTGAATTTACACTGTATTTAAATGATGATGGTCCAGGATCAACATGAGTGAATTTACACTGTATTTAAATGATGATGGTCCAGGATCAACATTAGTGAATTTACACTGTATTTAAATGATGATGGTCCAGGATCAACTTTAGTGAATTTACACTGTATTTAAATAATGATGATGGTCTATGATAAACATTAGTGAATTTACACTGTATTTAAATGATGATGATGGTCCAGGATCAACATGAGTGAATTTACACTGTATTTAAATGATGATGATGGTCCAGGATCAACATTAGTGAACTTACACTGTATTTAAATGATGATGGTCCAGGATCATCATGAGTGAATTTACACTGTATTTAAATGATGATGATGGTCCAGGATCAACATTAGTGATTTTACACTGTATTTAAATAATGATGATGGTCCAGGATCAACATTAGTGAATTTACACTGTATTTAAATGATGATGGTCCAGGATCAACATGAGTGAATTTACACTGTATTTAAATGATGATGATGGTCCAGGATCAACATTAGTGATTTTACACTGTATTTAAATAATGATGATGGTCCAGGATCAACATTAGTGAATTTACACTGTATTTAAATGATGATGGTCCAGGATCAACATTAGTGATTTTACACTGTATTTAAATGATGTTGGTCCAGGATCAACATGAGTGAATTTACACTGTATTTAAATGATGATGGTCCAGGATCAACATAAGTGAATTTACACTGTATTTAAATGATGATGGTCCAGGATCAACTTTAGTGAATTTACACTGTATTTAAATGATGATGGTCCAGGATCAACATTAGTGAATTTACACTGTATTTAAATAATGATGATGGTCCAGGATCAACATTAGTGAATTTACACTGTATTTAAATGTTTATGATGGTCCAGGATCAACTTTAGTGAATTTACACTGTATTTAAATGATGATGGTCCAGGATCAACATTAGTGAATTTACACTGTATTTAAATGATGATGGTCCAGGATCAACATGAGTGAATTTACACTGTATTTAAATGATGATGGTCCAGGATCAACATTAGTGAATTTACACTGTATTTAAATGATGATGATGGTGCAGGATCAACATGAGTGAATTTACACTGTATTTAAATGTTTATGATGGTCCAGGATCAACTTTAGTGAATTTACACTGTATTTAAATGATGATGGTCCAGGATCAACATTAGTGAATTTACACTGTATTTAAATGATGATGGTCCAGGATCAACATGAGTGAATTTACACTGTATTTAAATGATGATGATGGTCCAGGATCAACATTAGTGAATTTACACTGTATTTAAATGATGATGGTCCAGGATCAACATTAGTGAATTTACACTGTGTTTAAATGATGATGATGGTCCAGGATCAACATTAGTGATTTTACACTGTATTTAAATGATGATGGTCCAGGATCAACATTAGTGAATTTACACTGTATTTAAATGATGATGATGGTCCAGGATCAACATGAGTGAATTTACACTGTATTTAAATGTTTATGATGGTCCAGGATCAACTTTAGTGAATTTACACTGTATTTAAATATTGATGATGGTCCAGGATCAACATTAGTGAATTTACACTGTATTTAAATGATGATGGTCCAGGATCAACATTAGTGAATTTACACTGTATTTAAATGATGATGATGGTCCAGGATCAACATTAGTGAATTTACACTGTATTTAAATGATGATGGTCCAGGATCAACATTAGTGAATTTACACTGTATTTAAATGATGATGATGGTCCAGGATCAACATTAGTGAATTTACACTGTATTTAAATGATGATGGTCCAGGCATCAACATTAGTGAATTTACACTGTATTTAAATGATGATGGTCCAGGATCAACATGTAGTGAATTTACACTGTATTTAAATGATGATGGTCCAGGATCAACATTAGTGAATTTACACTGTATTTAAATGATGATGGTCCAGGATCAACATTAGTGAATTTACACTGTATTTAAATGATGATGGTCCAGGATCAACATTAGTGAATTTACACTGTATTTAAATGATGATGGTCCAGGATCAACATGAGTGAATTTACACTGTATTTAAATGATGATAGTCCAGGATCAACATGAGTGAATTTATACTCTATTTAAATGATGATGATGGTCCAGGATCAACATTAGTGAATTTACACTGTATTTAAATGATGATGATGGTCCAGGATCAACATTAGTGAATTTACACTGTATTTAAATGATGATGATGGTCCAGGATCAACATGAGTGAATTTACACTGTATTTAAATGATGATGGTCCAGGATCAACATTAGTGAATTTACACTGTATTTAAATGATGATGATGGTCCAGGATCAACCTTAGTGAATTTACACTGTATTTAAATGATGATGGTCAAGGATCAACATTAGTGAATTTACACTGTATTTAAATGATGATGATGGTCCACGATCAACATTAGTGAATTTACACTGTATTTAAATGATGATGGTCCAGGATCAACATTAGTGAATTTACACTGTATTTAAATGATGATGATGGTCCATGATCAACATTAGTGAATTTACACTGTATTTAAATAATGATGATGGTCCAGGATCAACATTAGTGAATTTACACTGTATTTAAATGATGATGATGGTCCATGATCAACATTACTGAATTTACACTGTATTTAAATAATGATGATAGTCCAGCATCAACATGAGTGAATTTACACTGTATTTAAATGATGATGATGGTCCATGATCAACATTAGTGAATTTACACTGTATTTAAATTATGATGGTCCAGGATCAACATTAGTGAATTTACACTGTATTTAAATGATGATGGTCCAGGATCAACATTAGTGATTTTACACTGTATTTAAATGATGATGGTCCAGGATCAACATTAGTGATTTTACACTGTATTTAAATGATGATGGTCCAGGATCAACATGAGTGAATTTACACTGTATTTAAATGATGATGATGGTCCAGGATCAACATGAGTGAATTTATACTGTATTTAAATTATGATGGTCCAGGATCAACATTAGTGAATTTACACTGTATTTAAATGATGATGGTCCAGGATCAACATTAGTGATTTTACACTGTATTTAAATGATGATGGTCCAGGATCAACATTAGTGATTTTACACTGTATTTAAATGATGATGGTCCAGGATCAACATGAGTGAATTTACACTGTATTTAAATGATGATGATGGTCCAGGATCAACATGAGTGAATTTACACTGTATTTAAATGATGATGATGGTCCAGGATCAACATTAGTGAATTTACACTGTATTTAAATGATGATGGTCCAGGATCAACTTTAGTGAATTTACACTGTATTTAAATGATGATGATGGTCCAGGATCAACATGAGTGAACTTACACTGTATTTAAATGATGATGGTCCAGGATCAACTTTAGTGAATTTACATTGTATTTAAATGATGATAGTCCAGGATCAACATGAGTGAATTTATACTCTATTTAAATGATGATGATGGTCCAGGATCAACATTAGTGAATTTACACTGAATTTAAATGATGATGATGGTCCAGGATCAACATTAGTGAATTTACACTGTATTTAAATGATGATGATGGTCCAGGATCAACATGAGTGAATTTACACTGTATTTAAATGATGATGGTCCAGGATCAACATTAGTGAATTTACACTGTATTTAAATGTTTATGATGGTCCAGGATCAACTTTAGTGAATTTACACTGTATTTAAATGATGATGGTCCAGGATCAACATTAGTGAATTTACACTGTATTTAAATGATGATGGTCCAGGATCAACATGAGTGATTTTACACTGTATTTAAATGATGATGATGGTCCAGGATCAACATTAGTGATTTTACACTGTATTTAAATGATGATGATGGTCCAGGATCAACATTAGTGATTTTACACTGTATTTAAATGATGATGATGGTCCAGGATCAACATTAGTGATTTTACACTGTATTTAAATGATGATGATGGTCCAGGATCAACATTAGTGAATTTACACTGTATTTAAATGATGATGATGGTCCAGGATCAACATGAGTGAATTTACACTGTATTTAAATGATGATAGTCCAGGATCAACATTAGTGAATTTACACTGTATTTAAATGATGTTGATGGTCCAGGATCAACATTAGTGAATTTACACTGTATTTAAATGATGATGATGGTCCAGGATCAACATTAGTGAATTTACACTGTATTTAAATGATGATGATGGTCCAGGATCAACATTAGTGAATTTACACTGTATTTAAATGATGATGATGGTCCAGGATCAACATTAGTGAATTTACACTGTATTTAAATGATGATGGTCCAGGTTCAACATTAGTGAATTTACACTGTATTTAAATGATGATGGTCCAGGATCAACATGAGTAAATTTACACTGTATTTAAATGATGATGGTCCAGGATTAACATTAGTGAATTTACACTGTATTTAAATGATGATGGTCCAGGATCAACATGTGTGAATTTACACTGTATTTAAATGATGATGGTCCAGGATCAACATTAGTGAATTTACACTGTATTTAAATGATGATGATGGTCCAGGATCAACATGAGTGAATTTACACTGTATTTAAATGATGATGGTCCAGGATCAACATGAGTGAATTTACACTGTATTTAAATGATGATGATGGTCCAGGATCAACATGAGTGAATTTACACTGTATTTAAATGATGATGATGGTCCAGGATCAACATGAGTGAATTTACACTGTATTTAAATGATGATGGTCCAGGATCAACATTAGTGAATTTACACTGTATTTAAATGATGATGGTCCAGGATCAACATGAGTGAATTTACACTGTATTTAAATGATGATGGTCCAGGATCAACATGAGTGAATTTACACTGTATTTAAATGATGATGATGGTCCAGGATCAACATGAGTGAATTTACACTGTATTTAAATGATGATGGTCCAGGATCAACATTAGTGAATTTACACTGTATTTAAATGATGATGGTCCAGGATCAACATTAGTGAATTTACACTGTATTTAAATGATGATGGTCCAGGATCAACATTAGTGAATTTACACTGTATTTAAATGATGATGATGGTCCAGGATCAACATTAGTGAATTTACACTGTATTTAAATGATGATGGTCCAGGATCAACATTAGTGAATTTACACTGTATTTAAATGTTTATGATGGTCCAGGATCAACTTAGTGAATTTACACTGTATTTAAATGATGATGGTCCAGGATCAACATTAGTGAATTTACACTGTATTTAAATGATGATGGTCCAGGATCAACATGAGTGAATTTACACTGTATTTAAATGATGATGATGGTCCAGGATCAACATTAGTGAATTTACACTGTATTTAAATGATGTTGATGGTCCAGGATCAACATTAGTGAATTTACACTGTATTTAAATGATGATGATGGTCCAGGATCAACATGAGTGAATTTACACTGTATTTAAATGATTATGATGGTCCAGGATCAACATTAGTGAATTTACACTGTATTTAAATAATGATGATGGTCCAGGATCAACATTAGTGAATTTACACTGTATTTAAATGATGATGATGGTCCAGGATCAACATTAGTGAATTTACACTGTATTTAAATGATGATGATGGTCCAGGATCAACATGAGTGAATTTACACTGTATTTAAATGATGATGGTCCAGGATCAACATTAGTGAATTTACACTGTATTTAAATGATGATGGTCCAGGATCAACATGAGTAAATTTACACTGTATTTAAATGATGATGGTCCAGGATTAACATTAGTGAATTTACACTGTATTTAAATGATGATGGTCCAGGATCAACATGTGTGAATTTACACTGTATTTAAATGATGATGGTCCAGGATCAACATTAGTGAATTTACACTGTATTTAAATGATGATGGTCCAGGATCAACATTAGTGAATTTACACTGTATTTAAATGATGATGGTCCAGGATCAACATGAGTGAATTTACACTGTATTTAAATGATGATGGTCCAGGATCAACATGAGTGAATTTACACTGTATTTAAATGATGATGGTCCAGGATCAACATGAGTGAATTTACACTGTATTTAAATGATGATGATGGTCCAGGATCAACATGAGTGAATTTACACTGTATTTAAATGATGATGATGGTCCAGGATCAACATGAGTGAATTTACACTGTATTTAAATGATGATGGTCCAGGATCAACATTAGTGAATTTACACTGTATTTAAATGATGATGATGGTCCAGGATCAACATGAGTGAATTTACACTGTATTTAAATGATGATGGTCCAGGATCAACATGAGTGAATTTACACTGTATTTAAATGATGATGATGGTCCAGGATCAACATGAGTGAATTTACACTGTATTTAAATGATGATGGTCCAGGATCAACATGAGTGAATTTACACTGTATTTAAATGATGATGGTCCAGGATCAACATTAGTGAATTTACACTGTATTTAAATGATGATGGTCCAGGATCAACATTAGTGAATTTACACTGTATTTAAATGATGATGATGGTCCAGGATCAACATTAGTGAATTTACACTGTATTTAAATGATGATGGTCCAGGATCAACATTAGTGAATTTACACTGTATTTAAATGTTTATGATGGTCCAGGATCAACTTTAGTGAATTTACACTGTATTTAAATGATGATGGTCCAGGATCAACATGAGTGAATTTACACTGTATTTAAATGATGATGATGGTCCAGGATCAACATTAGTGAATTTACACTGTATTTAAATGATGATGATGGTCCAGGATCAACATTAGTGAATTTACACTGTATTTAAATTATGATGATGGTCCAGGATCAACATTAGTGAATTTACACTGTATTTAAATGATGATGATGGTCCAGGATCAACATGAGTGAATTTACACTGTATTTAAATGATGATGATGGTCCAGGATCAACATTAGTGAATTTACACTGTATTTAAATGATGATGATGGTCCAGGATCAACATTAGTGAATTTACACTGTATTTAAATATGATGATGGTCCAGGATCAACATGAGTGAATTTACACTGTATTTAAATGATGATGATGGTCCAGGATCAACATTAGTGAATTTACACTGTATTTAAATATGATGATGGTCCAGGATCAACATTAGTGAATTTACACTGTATTTAAATGATGATGGTCCAGGATCAACATTAGTGAATTTACACTGTATTTAAATGATGATGATGGTCCAGGATCAACATTAGTGAATTTACACTGTATTTAAATGATGATGGTCCAGGATCAACATTAGTGAATTTTACACTGTATTTAAATGATGATGGTCCAGGATCAACATGAGTGAATTTACACTGTATTTAAATGATGATGATGGTCCAGGATCAACATGAGTGAATTTACACTGTATTTAAATGATGATGATGGTCCAGGATCAACATTAGTGAATTTACACTGTATTTAAATGATGATGGTCCAGGATCAACATTAGTGAATTTACACTGTATTTAAATGATGATGGTCCAGGATCAACATTAGTGAATTTACACTGTATTTAAATGATGATGGTCCAGGATCAACATGAGTGAATTTACACTGTATTTAAATGATGATGATGGTCCAGGATCAACATGAGTGAATTTACACTGTATTTAAATGATGATGGTCCAGGATCAACATGAGTGAATTTACACTGTATTTAAATGATGATGATGGTCCAGGATCAACATGAGTGAATTTACACTGTTTTTAAATGATGATGATGGTCCAGGATCAACATGAGTGAATTTACACTGTATTTAAATGATGATGGTCCAGGATCAACATTAGTGAATTTACACTGTATTTAAATGATGATGGTCCAGGATCAACATGAGTGAATTTACACTGTATTTAAATGATGATGGTCCAGGATCAACATTAGTGAATTTACACTGTATTTAAATGATGATGATGGTCCAGGATCAACATTAGTGAATTTACACTGTATTTAAATGATGATGATGGTCCAGGATCAACTTTAGTGAATTTACACTGTATTTAAATGATGATGATGGTCCAGGATCAACATTAGTGAATTTATACTGTATTTAAATGATGATGGTCCAGGATCAACATTAGTGAATTTACACTGTATTTAAATGATGATGGTCCAGGATCAACATTAGTGATTTACACTGTATTTAAATGATGATTGGTCCAGGATCAACATGAGTGAATTTACACTGTATTTAAATGATGATGATGGTCCAGGATCAACATGAGTGAATTTACACTGTATTTAAATGATGATGATGGTCCAGGATCAACATTAGTGAATTTACACTGTATTTAAATGATGATGGTCCAGGATCAACATGAGTGAATTTACACTGTATTTAAATGATGATGATGGTCCAGGATCAACATGAGTGAATTTACACTGTATTTAAATGATGATGGTCCAGGATCAACATTAGTGAATTTACACTGTATTTAAATGATGATGGTCCAGGATCAACATGAGTGAATTTACACTGTATTTAAATGATGATGGTCCAGGATCAACTTTAGTGAATTTACACTGTATTTAAATGATATGATGGTCCAGGATCAACATGAGTGAATTTACACTGTATTTAAATGATGATGGTCCAGGATCAACATTAGTGAATTTACACTGTATTTAAATGATGATGATGGTCCAGGATCAACTTTAGTGAATTTACACTGTATTTAAATGATGATGGTCCAGGATCAACATGAGTGAATTTACACTGTATTTAAATGATGATGGTCCAGGATCAACATTAGTGAATTTACACTGTATTTAAATGATGATGGTCCAGGATCAACATTAGTGAATTTACACTGTATTTAAATAATGATGATGGTCTAGGATCAACATTAGTGAATTTACACTGTATTTAAATGATGATGATGGTCCAGGATCAACATGAGTGAATTTACACTGTATTTAAATGATGATGATGGTCCAGGATCAACATTAGTGAACTTTACACTGTATTTAAATGATGATGGTCCAGGATCATCATGAGTGAATTTACACTGTATTTAAATGATGATGATGGTCCAGGATCAACATTAGTGATTTTACACTGTATTTAAATAATGATGATGGTCCAGGATCAACATTAGTGAATTTACACTGTATTTAAATGATGATGGTCCAGGATCAACATGAGTGAATTTACACTGTATTTAAATGATGATGATGGTCCAGGATCAACATTAGTGATTTACACTGTATTTAAATAATGATGATGGTCCAGGATCAACATTAGTGAATTTACACTGTATTTAAATGATGATGGTCCAGGATCAACATTAGTGAATTTACACTGTATTTAAATGATGATGGTCCAGGATCAACATGAGTGAATTTACACTGTATTTAAATGATGATGGTCCAGGATCAACATAGTGAATTTACACTGTATTTAAATGATGATGGTCCAGGATCAACTTAGTGAATTTACACTGTATTTAAATGATGATGGTCCAGGATCAACATTAGTGAATTTACACTGTATTTAAATAATGATGATGGTCCAGGATCAACATTAGTGAATTTACACTGTATTTAAATGTTATGATGGTCCAGGATCAACATTAGTGAATTTACACTGTATTTAAATGATGATGGTCCAGGATCAACATTAGTGAATTTACACTGTATTTAAATGATGATGGTCCAGGATCAACATGAGTGAATTTACACTGTATTTAAATGATGATGGTCCAGGATCAACATTAGTGAATTTACACTGTATTTAAATGATGATGATGGTGCAGGATCAACATTAGTGAATTTACACTGTATTTAAATGTTATGATGGTCCAGGATCAACATTAGTGAATTTACACTGTATTTAAATGATGATGGTCCAGGATCAACATTAGTGAATTTACACTGTATTTAAATGATGATGGTCCAGGATCAACATGAGTGAATTTACACTGTATTTAAATGATGATGATGGTCCAGGATCAACATTAGTGAATTTACACTGTATTTAAATGATGATGGTCCAGGATCAACATTAGTGAATTTACACTGTATTTAAATGATGATGATGGTCCAGGATCAACATTAGTGATTTACACTGTATTTAAATGATGATGGTCCAGGATCAACATTAGTGAATTTACACTGTATTTAAATGATGATGATGGTCCAGGATCAACATGAGTGAATTTACACTGTATTTAAATGATGATGGTCCAGGATCAACATTAGTGAATTTACACTGTATTTAAATATTGATGATGGTCCAGGATCAACATTAGTGAATTTACACTGTATTTAAATGATGATGGTCCAGGATCAACATTAGTGAATTTACACTGTATTTAAATGATGATGATGGTCCAGGATCAACATTAGTGAATTTACACTGTATTTAAATGATGATGGTCCAGGATCAACATTAGTGAATTTACACTGTATTTAAATGATGATGGTCCAGGATCAACATTAGTGAATTTACACTGTATTTAAATGATGATGGTCCAGGATCAACATTAGTGAATTTACACTGTATTTAAATGATGATGGTCCAGGATCAACATGAGTGAATTTACACTGTATTTAAATGATGATGGTCCAGGATCAACATGAGTGAATTTACACTGTATTTAAATGATGATGATGGTCCAGGATCAACATTAGTGAATTTACACTGTATTTAAATGATGATGATGGTCCAGGATCAACATTAGTGAATTTACACTGTATTTAAATGATGATGATGGTCCAGGATCAACATTAGTGAATTTACACTGTATTTAAATGATGATGGTCCAGGATCAACATTAGTGAATTTACACTGTATTTAAATGATGATGATGGTCCAGGATCAACCTTAGTGAATTTACACTGTATTTAAATGATGATGGTCCAGGATCAACATTAGTGAATTTACACTGTATTTAAATGATGATGATGGTCCAGGATCAACATTAGTGAATTTACACTGTATTTAAATGATGATGGTCCATGATCAACATTAGTGAATTTACACTGTATTTAAATAATGATGATGGTCCAGGATCAACATTAGTGAATTTACACTGTATTTAAATGATGATGATGGTCCAGGATCAACATTAGTGAATTTACACTGTATTTAATAATGATGATAGGTCCAGGATCAACATGAGTGAATTTACACTGTATTTAAATGATGATGATGGTCCAGGATCAACATTAGTGAATTTACACTGTATTTAAATGATGATGGTCCAGGATCAACATTAGTGAATTTACACTGTATTTAAATGATGATGGTCCAGGATCAACATTAGTGATTTACACTGTATTTAAATGATGATGGTCCAGGATCAACATTAGTGAATTTACACTGTATTTAAATGATGATGGTCCAGGATCAACATTAGTGAATTTACACTGTATTTAAATGATGATGATGGTCCAGGATCAACATGAGTGAATTTACACTGTATTTAAATGATGATGGTCCAGGATCAACATTAGTGAATTTACACTGTATTTAAATGATGATGGTCCAGGATCAACATTAGTGAATTTACACTGTATTTAAATGATGATGGTCCAGGATCAACATTAGTGAATTTACACTGTATTTAAATGATGATGGTCCAGGATCAACATGAGTGAATTTACACTGTATTTAAATGATGATGATGGTCCAGGATCAACATGAGTGAATTTACACTGTATTTAAATGATGATGATGGTCCAGGATCAACATTAGTGAATTTACACTGTATTTAAATGATGATGGTCCAGGATCAACATTAGTGAATTTACACTGTATTTAAATGATGATGATGGTCCAGGATCAACATGAGTGAATTACACTGTATTTAAATGATGATGGTCCAGGATCAACATTAGTGAATTTACATTGTATTTAAATGATGATAGTCCAGGATCAACATGAGTGAATTTACACTGTATTTAAATGATGATGATGGTCCAGGATCAACATTAGTGAATTTACACTGTATTTAAATGATGATGATGGTCCAGGATCAACATTAGTGAATTTACACTGTATTTAAATGATGATGATGGTCCAGGATCAACATGAGTGAATTTACACTGTATTTAAATGATGATGGTCCAGGATCAACATTAGTGAATTTACACTGTATTTAAATGTTATGATGGTCCAGGATCAACATTAGTGAATTTACACTGTATTTAAATGATGATGGTCCAGGATCAACATTAGTGAATTTACACTGTATTTAAATGATGATGGTCCAGGATCAACATGAGTGATTTTACACTGTATTTAATGATGATGATGGTCCAGGATCAACATTAGTGAATTTACACTGTATTTAAATGATGATGATGGTCCAGGATCAACATTAGTGAATTTACACTGTATTTAAATGATGATGGTCCAGGATCAACATTAGTGAATTTACACTGTATTTAAATTGATGATGGTCCAGGATCAACATTAGTGAATTTACACTGTATTTAAATGATGATGATGGTCCAGGATCAACATGAGTGAATTTACACTGTATTTAAATGATGATGGTCCAGGATCAACATGAGTGAATTTACACTGTATTTAAATGATGATGATGGTCCAGGATCAACATGAGTGAATTTACACTGTATTTAAATGATGATGATGGTCCAGGATCAACATTAGTGAATTTACACTGTATTTAAATGATGATGGTCCAGGATCAACATGAGTGAATTTACACTGTATTTAAAATGATGAGATGGTCCAGGATCAACATTAGTGAATTTACACTGTATTTAAATGATGATGATGGTCCAGGATCAACTTTAGTGAATTTACACTGTATTTAAATGATGATGATGGTCCAGGATCAACATTAGTGAATTTACACTGTATTTAAATGATGATGATGGTCCAGGATCAACATTAGTGAATTTACACTGTATTTAAATGATGATGGTCCAGGATCAACATTAGTGAATTTACACTGTATTTAAATGATGATGGTCCAGGATCAACATGAGTGAATTTACACTGTATTTAAATGATGATGATGGTCCAGGATCAACATTAGTGAATTTACACTGTATTTAAATGATGATGATGGTCCAGGATCAACATTAGTGAATTTACACTGTATTTAAATGATGATGATGGTCCAGGATCAACATGAGTGAATTTACACTGTATTTAAATGATGATGGTCCAGGATCAACATTAGTGAATTTACACTGTATTTAAATGATGATGATGGTCCAGGATCAACATTAGTGAATTTACACTGTATTTAAATGATGATGGTCCAGGATCAACATTAGTGAATTTACACTGTATTTAAATGATGATGGTCCAGGATCAACATTAGTGAATTTACACTGTATTTAAATGATGATGGTCCAGGATCAACATTAGTGAATTTACACTGTATTTAAATGATGATGGTCCAGGATCAACATTAGTGAATTTACACTGTATTTAAATGATGATGATGGTCCAGGATCAACATTAGTGAATTTACACTGTATTTAAATGATGATGATGGTCCAGGATCAACATTAGTGAATTTACACTGTATTTAAATGATGATGATGGTCCAGGATCAACATTAGTGAATTTACACTGTATTTAAATAGATGATGGTCCAGGATCAACATTAGTGAATTTACACTGTATTTAAATGATGATGGTCCAGGATCAACATTAGTGAATTTACACTGTATTTAAATGATGATGATGGTCCAGGATCAACATTAGTGAATTTACACTGTATTTAAATGATGATGGTCCAGGATCAACATTAGTGAATTTACACTGTATTTAAATGATGATGATGGTCCAGGATCAACATTAGTGAATTTACACTGTATTTAAATGATGATGGTCCAGGATCAACATTAGTGAATTTACACTGTATTTAAATGATGATGATGGTCCAGGATCAACATTAGTGAATTTACACTGTATTTAAATGATGATGGTCCAGGATCAACATTAGTGAATTTACACTGTATTTAAATTATGATGATGGTCCAGGATCAACATTAGTGAATTTACACTGTATTTAAATGATGATGATGGTCCAGGATCAACATTAGTGATATTACACTGTATTTAAATGATGATGGTCCAGGATCAACATTAGTGAATTTACACTGTATTTAAATGATGATGGTCCAGGGTCAACATGAGTGAATTTACACTGTATTTAAATGATGATGATGGTCCAGGATCAACATTAGTGAATTTTACACTGTATTTAAATGATGATGATGGTCCAGGATCAACATTAGTGAATTTTACACTGTATTTAAATGATGATGATGGTCCAGGATCAACATTAGTGAATTTACACTGTATTTAAATGATGATGGTCCAGGATCAACATTAGTGAATTTACACTGTATTTAAATGATGATGGTCCAGGATCAACATGAGTGAATTTACACTGTATTTAAATGATGATGGTCCAGGATCAACATGAGTGAATTTACACTGTATTTAAATGTTTATGATGGTCCAGGATCAACATGAGTGAATTTACACTGTATTTAAATGATGATGGTCCAGGATCAACATGAGTGAATTTACACTGTATTTAAATGATGATGATGGTCCAGGATCAACATTAGTGAATTTACACTGTACAGTGTTTCCTCTAGGATTTTTTCCAGCAGTGGCGGCAGGACTTTTTTTTTACACAGATCTGCCAACTATTTCAAAGACAAATATTACACGCAGTATTACAAGTCGAGATAGCATTCATGTAATACGAGCATGCGAATCTCTTTGCTTGCGCGCCGATTTCCTCTGTTCGAGCACAGAACTTCCAACACACTCAAATTTACACGTTCAAGTGCAGATCTTCTCGTGCGCTCTCCAGTAAGTGCTGCTGAAGCTCGATTTAGTGCGTTTTTGTGCGTTTTCCGACATTAACGCGTCCTGAAGTAAAGTGAAACGGCTATAAACTCCAGCAAGATAAAGTCATTGTATGCAAAACCATTGACCTTTATCAATAAAGTATACTTACGGAAACTGTGTTTATCTTAACTGAAAGCTATGCGGTGTTTGCTAGACTCACGCACCTGTCAGTCAGTCTGTCAGAGAGTCAGTCAGCATGTAACCTTGAACAAATAGCGCACAGCACTACTACGGTTACAGAAAAGTTTGCGCTGTTTACCTCTAATATGTTTTGGTGCGATTATAATCCGCTATAAAAAACACGACTAAATGTTTTAAATAAGAAGCTGTAATGTAGCCGTGGCGGGATGAATTTTAGCGTGGCGGCCCGCCACGGATGAATGAATGTAGCGGAAACCTTGCTGTATTTAAATGATGATGGTCCAGGATCAACATTAGTGAATTTACACTGTATTTAAATGATGATGATGGTCCAGGATCAACATGAGTGAATTTACACTGTATTTAAATGATGATGATGGTCCAGGATCAACATGAGTGAATTTACACTGTATTTAAATGATGATGATGGTCCAGGATCAACATTAGTGAATTTACACTGTATTTAAATGATGATGGTCCAGGATCAACATTAGTGAATTTACACTGTATTTAAATGATGATGATGGTCCAGGATCAACATTAGTGAATTTACACTGTATTTAAATGATGATGATGGTCCAGGATCAACATGAGTGAATTTACACTGTATTTAAATGATGATGATGGTCCAGGATCAACATTAGTGAATTTACACTGTATTTAAATGATGATGATGGTCCAGGATCAACATTAGTGAATTTACACTGTATTTAAATGATGATGATGGTCCAGGATCAACATTAGTGAATTTACACTGTATTTAAATGATGATGATGGTCCAGGATCAACATTAGTGAATTTACACTGTATTTAAATGATGATGATGGTCCAGGATCAACATGAGTGTTTTACAGTGTATTTAAATGATAATCTTTACTTTTAATACAATAATGTTTAATACAAAATGTACTTGTGCACTATAAGATTGTTTTTTTTTTATTTAGGGTCTCGTTTAATTAATAGTATGATATTGTAATGGCTTTGAAGTAAGCACACACATTCCCCAAGCAGAAAGCCATCTGATTCACTAGTGATGAAAGCTCAAATGACAGTTTATATATATAGAGTTGAAGTCAGAATTATTCGCCCCCCTTTGATTTTTCCAAATAATGCTTTACCGAGCAAGGACATTTTCACAGTATGTCTGATAATATTTTTTCTTCTGAAGAAAGTCTTATTTGTTTTATTTCAGCTAGAATAAAAGCAGTTTTTAATTAAAAAAAAACATTTTAAGGTCTATATATATATATTGATTGACTTGAAAGTGACTTGCTAGACTAAGCTATGACTTGACTTGACGTGACTTGAAATAAGCAGTGACTTGACATGAACTGACTTGACTTGCTTGAGACTTGGAGGTTATGACTTGAGACTTGCACATGTGTGACTTACTCCCATCTCTGGTCTGTGGTGCCTTGCCTTAAATGAATAGTTCACCCAAAAATTCAAATTGTCATCATTTATTTTACTTTTACTAGGTTCAAACCTTTATGAGTTTTTTGTCCTGTTGAACACAAAAGAAGATATTTTACAGAACGCCGTCAAAACCATCGACTTCAATAGTGTTTGTTTTTACTACTATGGAAGTCAATGGTTACAGGTTTTCAGCATTCTTCAAAATATCTTTTTTGAGTTCAACAGAAGAGGGAAACTCCTAAAAGTTTGGGACCACTTGAGGGTGAGTAAATAAAAATTTTTGGGTGAACTGACTGATGAACAACCCTGCTGATGAACAAACCTGCGAGTGTTTAGAAACCCAGTGGCGCAGGACGTTGAGCACTCTGTTGGTGGCGGCCCTGCGGATGAGGAACTCTTTGTCGTAGGATTTCTCTGGGTTGGTAAATCCTGAATGAGAGACAGTGGGAGAATTGTGTGAGGGAGGAGGTGAATACACAGAGCCCACGGGAGGTCTGTTTCAGCTGTCAGAGCCCATCAGTGTCCTCTAACCTTGTGGGCTGCTGTGTCCGGCTGCAGCGGTGGCGATGGCGAAGGCGGATGCGGGGGACACAGCACAGCGGGAGTTATCAGGACACTGACCTATGAGGACACCACCACAGAAAGCACCTTTAAGAAACTAAAGAAAGAGCTCACATTCGTATTTCTTGGAATAATATTTAAGAATAATTTCAGTGAAAAGTTCAGTGCATGCATATGTCAGCATGTTATAATTCAAATAACCTTTCCGTTTAGCATTTTATACACTCACCGGCCACTTTATTAGGTACACCTTACTAGTACCGCGTTGGACCCTCTTTTGGCTTCAAAACTGCCTTAATCCTGCGTCGCGTAGATTCAACAAGGTACTGGAAATGTTCCTCAGAGATTTTGGTCCATATTGACATGTTAGCATCACGCAGTTGCTGCAGATTTGTCAGCTGCACATCCATGATGCCAATCTCCCCTTCCACCACATCCCAAAGGTGCTCTATTGGATTGAGAACTGGTGACTGTGGAGGCCATTTGAGTACAGTGGACTCATTGTCATGTTCAAGAAACCAGTCTGAGATGATTCACGCTTTATGACATGGTGTGTTATCCTGCTGGTAGTAGCCATCAGAAGATGGGTACACTGTGGTCATAAAAGACTGGACATGGTCAGCAACAATACTCAGGTAGGCTGTGGCATTGACACGATGCTCAATTGGTACTAATGGACCCAAAGTGTGCCAAGAAAATATCCCCCACACCATTACACCACCACCACCAGCCTAAACCGTTGATACAAGGCAGGATGGATCCTTGTTTTCATGTTGTTGACGCCAAATTCTGAGCCTACCATCCGAATGTGGCAGCAGAAATTGAGACTCATCAGACCAGGCAACGTTTCTCCAATCTTCTATTGTCCAATTTTGGTGAGTCTGTGTGAATTGTAGCCTCAGTTTCCTGTTCTTAGCTGACAGGAGTGGCACCCGGTGTGGTCTTCTGCTGCTGTAGCCCATCTGTCTCAAGGTTGGATGTGTTGTGTGTTCAGAGATGCTCTTCTGCAGACCTCGGTTGTAACGAGTGCTTATTTGAGTTACTGTTGCCTTTCTATCAGCTGGAACCAGTCTGGCCATTCTCCTCTGACCGCTGGCATCAACAAGGCATTTGCGCCCACAGAACTGCCGCTTACTGGATATTTTCTTTTTTTTCGAACCATTCCCTGTAAACCCTAGAGATGGTTGTGCATAAAAAATCCTGTAGATCAGCAGTTTCTGAAATACTCGGACCAGCCCGTCTGGCACCAACATCCATGCTACTTTCAAAGTCACTTAAATCACCTTTCTTCCCCATTCTGATGCTAAGTTTCAACTGCAGCAGATCGTCTTGACCATGTCTACATGCCTAAATGCAATGAGTTGATGTGATAGTCCAGGCTGATTAGAAATTTGCATTATTGAGCAGTTGGACAGGTGTACCTAATAAAGTGGCCGGTGAGTGTATATTGCTGTTGAAGTCAAAATTGTTAGCACTTCTGTATAATTTTTATTCTTTTTTTTTATATATATTTCTTAAGTGCAGTAAATTTTTACAGTATTTGCTATTATATTTTTTCTTTTGAGGAAAGTCTTATTTCTTCTCTTATTTCTTATTCTGAACAGCAAAAATGCACTTTTGTAAAAATGATGTCATATTACATGCTCAGTCTAAACATTATATAGCCATGTATGAAAACATAACAAAAAAAATCCAGACTTTGTTTCTCTTGTGAATAAAACTGTTACTATTTAACCAATGTAAACAGGGAGCATTTTGACGTTTTCATCTGTAAAGAACTGTTTCCCCTTATTCTTCCATACAGTATGCATATTCTACAACCTACAGTCCGCTAAAATGCTGGATGAAGAAAGAAGGCTGAGACAGATGGTACCTGTGGGTTGTCGGAAGCGAAGGTGTCTCGGGGTGGATGGGGAACGGCTTGGAGACATTTCTCCAGAGTCACTGGATGTGGGCGTCTCGGGAATGAACTTGTCCAGCGATACTGACTCAAGTACAGCTGTCAGGAAAATCATACATGCTCATTTATATATTTTGGATGACTGAGAACTTTAAATTCAATCTACTTTATTATTTATATGTGACCCTGAACCACAAAATCAGTCATAATTACAGGGGGTTATTAACAACTAACACTTGATCCCACCTTAAGGACGTCAAAACAAGATGTATGGAGGGTCAGCCCTTTAATAGTTAGAAATAGTTTTTTTCTGATCTGTATCTAGTAATATTAATAATTTGAAAAAATAGATAATATAAATATACATTTGGCCACCCCTTTAATGGTTCATTAAATTTAGGTCGTGACATCAAGTGACCAGTAACAACAACAAATGACATCGATATTTGATTGATTTTAGGTTGTGTTGGAAAGTTACCAAAATCCAGCATTGAGCCAACATCATAACCTCCTAGAGCCCGAGTGTCCACATACGTGGACAGCACATTTTTAGCTCTTAAGTGGCTATTTATAATACTTTGAATGTTTTATATTTTGTTACAGACATACAGTGTCATCCTGCAACTGTTTTGCAGCATATGAAATGTCCCAAACCCTATTTTTAACTGTCCAAAATGGGAAATAAAAATAGTTTTTACTCTCTGATAGTCAAAGCAAGTTCAAAAAAAAATTCTATGTTAAATATGCATAAAAGAAAATTCAGGAAAAACATTCACGTAAAAAAACACCTTGGGCCTTAAGAGGTTAGGGGTGTTCAAACTCAGTCCTAGAGGGCCGCTGTCCTGAATAGTTTAGCTCCAACTCTTAACACACCTCCCTGAAGTTTCTAGTATACCTAGAAAGAGGTAGATTAGCTGGTTCAAGTGTGTTTAATAGTGGTTGGAACTAAAATCTGCAGGACACCGGGCCTTCAGGACTGAGTTTGGACACCCCTCTCTAAAAACCAACGTCATATTGACGTCAAATACTAACATTTATTCGTCAGGTAACGGCAACCAAAATCCAACGTCTGATAGACGTCATAGTAGTAACGTCCACACAACGTCAAGCTCATTAAACATTGCTATTTGGTTGATTTTAGGTTGTTTTGGAAAGGGGCCAAAATCCAACATCGAGCCAACATCTTAAACCAACATCATACTGACGTCAAATACTGACATTTATTAGTCAGGTATGACAACTAAAATCCGACATCTGATAGACGTCATAGTGGTAACATCAAGCTCTAACATCGTTAGATGTTGATATTTGGTTGATTTTAGGTTGGACATTAGTTATTGACACCCCTGACGTTGGGTTCTGACATCAACCCGATTTTCATTTCTAAACAAAATGCAACATCCCCAAGACGTTGGGGTACAATGTCAATCTGACGTCCAATCTGTGCCTGCTGGGAAATTAGATGTAATTTATATAATACATAAATTCGATTCACTGAAGCATGTATTACACAAACTAACATCTAACTAGGGCTGGGCGATATGGCAAAAATGCAATCTCGATAATTATTTTCCATATCGAACAATAACGATATATATTTCAATATAAGTTATTAATGCTTCCAGATTTGAAAAGAGTACCCCAACAATGACTGAAAGCCACAAAAATGAAGGGTCCATTAAATGGCATAACATTTTCGGCCGATAAGTTTTCAGTGGCCGAAAATTCGGTACGTCTCTAATATTACCACACTTTTAGTTTCCCATTGTTGCACATTCTGCTGTGTGATCGGCTCTTAGATCAATATAGAGTAAAAAAAGTCCAGAGCGTATCATTGTTATTGACATAAATTTTATCGCGATTCGATATAATATCGTTTACCGGCCAACCCTACATCAAACATTACCAAAAAAGTTGAATTTGAAAAGTTGTATCTGAAATCTGAATAAATGATCTTTCTATTGATGTATACTTTGTTAAGATTAGACAATATATGGACTAGATACAACTATTTGGAAATCTGGAAGATGAGAGTTAAAAAAGAAATCTAAATATTGAGAAAACTGCCTTAAAATTATCCAGATTACAGTTTTTCTCAGTGGCTTTGGTGCATTTCTCACAACGCTATTTACATTTGCACAACAGTTAATGCATTTCTCAAAACAATCAGTAATTTGTGCACATCATAGTAGCAGTTTCTCATTCCTTCCAACAATTCGCAAATGCTTTTGGACATGCATCATTTGCTTTCATACAACTCTCTGCTGTTTACAACATTATCATTTGCTTATGTCATGTCAGTCAAAATGACCTAAACTTGTGTCTGCTGAATAGTCATTCCATATCAAACTAATAGTCCTCATTTCATTACTTGAGTCATTACATACAAAAATGTTGAACTAGTTGTCAAAATCTGTCAAGCTAATTTTATTAAAAAAACATTTTAAATATTTTCTTCCTGAAAATGTCTTCTAAATTGAACAATTTCATGAATGATTTACAGACCTGTGTATGTTGTAGGTTCAGTTCCAATATGTACTGCAATATTGTTTACAGTTGTGCACAGCCCTACCCAAAGGGAGTTTATGTTTGTTGTACTGTAAATAAGAGTGTATTTATTCTTTTGCACAATGCTGTGAATAAATTAGAATTGCAAAGAGCAAATGCAGTAAAAATGTGAAACACACATTCAGTGTCTTGTACTCAGATACCTCACTAAATGCAGTGATGTCTAACTTTACTGTAGTTTTCAAATGGCTGAGCAAATAGTATATCAGAATCAGAATCAGAATCAGTTTTATTGCCAAGTGTGCTTCACACACACAAGGAATTTGTTTTGGCTACAGAAGCTTCCAGTGTACATAAAGTGACAAGTGACAACACAAAATTATATATTAAAAAAGAAAAAGGTGATAAACATTAGACATTAAACAGAGATGCAGTAAGTAAAAAAATATCTGGATGTTGAGTTGTATGTACAGATATGTTGTAAATATACAGGTTATAAGGTGCTGTGTACCAATGCGAATGGAGAAAGTATTGCATTGTATATTGTTATAAGGTGCTGTGTACAAGTGCGTATGAGAAAGTATTGCACGTTTATTGCCCAGTAGGCGAATATTTAACTGTTCATGAGGTAGATGGCCTGAGGAAAGAAACTTTTCCTTTAGTGCTGTCTTGAGCATTTTCAGGACGTGTCACCAAAATCTGACTTTTTTTGCATTGGAAAAAATGTACAGAGTAAACTAATGAAAACATGACAAAGCCATTTGACTATCCTGTTCGTAAACAATGGTGTCAGGACTTCTCATCTTGATGACACTGACACTTTCATTGACATCAATACTTGCTTTTGAGGAATGAGCTCTCCATTTTGAGCAAGTGACACGCTTCTGCAGGTTATCAACAAGGTTTTGCAGTTTGTACTAATTGTTTTGAGAAATGCATTAACTGTTGTGCAAATGTAAATAGTGTTGTGAGAAATGCACCAAAGCCACTGAGAAAAACTGTAAGTACTTAGCCAAGCATATTACAAATCAAATATTAGGTTTTTATATATTTACACTAGGAGATTTACAAACTGTCTTCATGGAACATGCCCTTTACTTAATATCCTAAAGATTTTGGGCTTAGAAAAAAAATAAACAATTTTGACCCATACAATGTATTTTCGGCTATCAGCAACAATATATCCATGCAACATAAGACTGGTTTTATGGTCCAGAGACTCACATATTTATTTTCAGCATTAATTAATTAAATCAATTCATTAAATCTTTCTTCTTTTCAGTTAGAGCAGGGGTAGGGAACCTATGGCTCGGGAGCCACATGTGGCTCTTTGACCAAAAATATGTGGCTCTCCAGCTGGCTCTCTTCAATAATATTTCAAAATTTAAAAAAAAATACAACTGATAGAAATCAGTTTCCTATTTAAAATACAATTACAATTTCTTTTATATTGTATTTTCTACAGCAATATGAATTAGAACTCGGTTTACAATAAAAGGACACTTCAACCAATGCACATATGTGGTGCAGTGGTTCAACTTGAATCGCAACAACAATAAAGGGCAAGTTATATTTCTTACATTTATATGGTACAATTCTATGATAACTTACATTTCTATGGTAACTTCACGCACGTAGTTTCAAACATTCATGAGTGACAATGGCAAAAAGAAAAAAATCTGTACATTTTTCTTTCTTCAAACATTGTGATGCGTCATATTTGTTTATTTTCGAGTTGTGCATGGACATAAGTAAAGGTTTTGTTTATAAATAAATAAAGGTTTTGTTTTATACACACACCTCATATGGCTCTTAAAAAAATGCATTTGACAAAAAAAAATCTGAAATGGCTCTTTGCTGAAAAAAGGTTCCTGACCCCTGAGTTAGAGGAACTAAGGAAACATTTTTACAATACAGGACACGTAGTTCATGTTTATGTATTTACTAACATGCATACTCAAAACCCTCACCTCGTCGAATACTCCGCCGCAGTTTCCCACAGAAAGCGTCTATGCGGGGCAGTTCTCCCCCTTCCTCCGGGGTGGAGGGGCAGAGCTCTGGGGAGCTGGGGCCCCGGCTGAGGTCCAGAGGGGCTTTGGTGCAGGTGGGCGGAGGAGAGCAGATGATGGGGTTGTATGGAGACGTTGGACTGCTGAGTGCAGAGGAGGTGGAGGCGGACAGATCCAGAGCTCCACCCTTACAGCTGACAGGAGAGCTGAGGGACAGCTTGCGGGAGTGGATGGGGGAGGAGGTGCGCGAGGTGATGGAGATGGGCGGAGGTGAGGAGAACTTGCGGGACAGCCGGGGGGATTTGTTGTTGAGATGCTCTCCGCTCCAGGGGCCTTGGTTGGTGGCGAAGAAAAGCTCCAGGGACCTGAGCCATTAGAAACAGGGGAAAAATAGATCTCACCATCACATCTTCTGTTTACAAACACACAGGGGCTGCATGTAAGTTTGTGACTCTACTAAAGCATAAAATACTGTGATATGTTTAAGTGAACATACTTGTTTATCTGAAAAACATGCTAAAGTCAGTTATTCTTCTCATGAAAATGTGCATTCCGTGTCGGAATGTTTGGCATTGTTTTGGTCTCTATAACCTACTGCCAGTTTACCTAATTATATTTCAGCACCCCTATCTATACCCATCCATCCATCCATCCATCCATCCATCCATCCATCCATCCATCCATTTATCTATCTATCTATATATCCATCTATCTATCTATCTATCTATCTATCTATCTATCTATCTATCTATCTATCTATCTATCTATCTATCTATCTATCTATCTATCTATCTATCTATCTATCTATCTATCTATCTATCTATCTATCTATCTGTCTATATATATCCATCTATATATCCATCTATATATCCATCCATCTATCTATCTATCTATCTATCTATCTATCTATCTATCTATCTATCTATCTATCTATCTATCTATCTATCTATCTATCTATCTATCTATCTATCTATCTATCTATCTATCTATCTATCTATCTATCTGTCTATATATATCCATCTATATATCCATCTATATATCCATCTATCTATCCATCTATCTATCTATCTATCTATCTATCTATCTATCTATCTATCTATCTATCTATCTATCTATCTATCTATCTATCTATCTATCTATCTATCCATCCATCCATCCATCCATCCATCCATCCATCCATCCATCCATCCATCCATCCATCCATCCATCCATCCATCCATCCATCCATCCATCCATCTATCTATCTATCTATCTATCTATCTATCTATCTATCTATCTATCTATCTATCTATCTATCTATCTATCTATCTATACCCATCTGTCCATCTATATATCCATCCATACATCCATCCACCCATCCATCCACCCACCCATCCATCCATCCATGATATCCATCCTTCAATCTATCAATCTATCCATCCATCATTCAATCTATCTACCCATCTATCCATGTACATATCCCTCTATCTATATTCTCAATCTATCTGCATCATCTATATCCATCAGTCTATCAATTTATCCATCAATCCATCCATCTATCTATCTATATCCATATATCTATATACATCCATCAATTTATCTATATCCATCTATCTATATCCATCCATCAATCTATCTAAACATCTATCCATCTATCTATATCCATTCATCTATATCCATCAATCTATCTGTCCATCCATCTATCCATCCATCCATCTATCCATCTATCCATCCACTCATCCATCCATCCATCCATCCATCCATATCCATCCATATATCTATATCCATATATCTATATACATCCATCAATTTATCTATATCCATTCATCTATATCTATCCATCTATCTATATCCATCCATCAATCTATCTAATCATCTATCCATCTATCTATATCCATTCATCTATATCCATCAATCTATCTGTCCATCCATCTATCCATCCATCCATCCATCTATCCATCCACTCATCCATCCATCCATCCATCCATCCATCCATATCCATCCATATATCTATATCCATCCATCAATCTATCTATTCATCCATCCATCCATCCATCCATCCATCCATCCATATCCATCCATATAACTATATTCATCCATCAATATATCTATTCATCCATCCATCCATCCATCCATCCATCCATCCATCCATCCATCCATCCATCCATCCATCCATCCATCCATCCATCCATCCATTAATATCCATCCATATATCTATATCCATCCATCAATCTATCTATTCATCTATCCATCTATCTATATCCATTCATCTAAATCCATCCATCAATTTATATATCCATACATCCATCATTTATCTAAAGGGTCAGCAAGAGAGCAGAAAATGATCACTCAAAAATCAATGACACACGAGAAAACTTCAGTGATACTATGGTAAATGGACATGAGGGAAAGCAAGATCCACAAACATGTAAAGCACACAGAGATGAGAGATGAGTTACTTGGACTGGTCCAGCGCAAGCCTCGTGATCTTCAGGCTGTAGTCTGGACAGATGGAGGTGATGGACAAACGGTCAGATGAATGATACTGAACCCTGCGAGTGACAGCCAGGGAAGAGCAGGGGGATTATGGGAAACAGGGGATTGAGGGAACACTGTGAGTTTCTCTATTCTGAAAAGAGAGATCTGAACTGTGGAAAGTCTCAGCAAGAATCGGTGTGCTGTGCCAAATCATATCCGTTTGAAATCGTAATAAAATTTAACAACCAAAACAAACAAAAGGAAATTCAGGGGAAAGCAATGCATTGGTGCTGTTTGGATACCGGATTCTTTTAAAGGGCCACGAAACCCCCATGTCTCAGCAGGGTGTTTTCACACCTCTGTTTGGAAAAAGTCAGGAAAGTGGGCGTGTCCAGCTCTGTTTAGGTGGGAGTGTCGGGGGAGGGAAAGAGGGAAGGTTTTGCATAAACCCAATTCCATTTGGGCACGCGCTGATTTTCACAGAGGCAAAACAAACACACAGACGCAGGGGAGAAAGACAGTGACTGTGTTTACATGGACATCAGTAATCAAATTATTTGCCAAATCATTAATTTGTCAACTTTAACTGCAATTTGGCACTTTCACTTTTTATTCAGGAACATTTCCTGCATGCCCCCCGTGACAAACGAGATATTGAATGTGAGGATGAACTGCTGGAAGAGTGTAAATTAATGGAGTATTTGATACCGCACGGCGAATGGGAGAAAAAAAAACTCAGCATTTCTCTGTAATTTAGATGCACTCGGTATGTAGCGTCAGAAAGCCATGTGTGTATAGACTATCCTGTCACAATATGTGGCGAAAATCCTACAAAACGGTAATAGTTTGATTAAGGTGTTTACATGTTTACACTCGGAGAGCAGCACTTACAGCGGATCTTTTAGTCTATAATACTGTAATGATATTAATGTACTGTAAACACAGTAACAGTTCAAATAATTTTGACTAAGGTATGTCTTTAAACACTGAAAGAGCACTACTGACGATACGAACTAACTTTACCATCTGAATAAACAAACAAAGGGCACTGATCACACACACCAAATCTGTAGAGACAGGATAATCAACATCAACTGGAACTGCATCTTTTTTAAAAGGAGACGAGCGGCAAATCCGGATTTCACCATTTCCAGATGTGAAAAGCTCTCGGGTAAAACATGTTCCTTACACGTGAGTCCAGCTGCGCTCTTATAGCGGGGAAATGAAAACAAAACCTTCATTGCAGCTCATTTATAAACGCAACACTGATGACTCATGTCTCCAAATTCTTGTTCTTCCACTTGTTTTAGCAACACAACGTGGCGTCTCTCTGTCATCTGAACACTGTAACAGGTAAAACAGTCTTCGAAGCTATCACGCATATTAATGAAGTTGCACCTCATACACAATAGAGCGCGCTGATTGGTTTAAACCAAGTCTTTATCATGAGTAAATGCTGCACACTGAGAGACGTCACGATGTACTCGCAGGTACAGACATCCACTCTCCACGCTGGAATACACAAAAGGATCTAATCGTCGTGACGTAGCTTCAAAAATTCGTCTCAAACCGGAAGAACGAATTTGCTCAAAATAACGCAAAAACAACCAGGTTTCACTTGTTAGTGCAATATATGTGTCCTAATAGTGTTTATAGCAGCGTAGGACACATATATTACTGTCAACAGCTCAAAACATGTGTTTTGGTGTTTCGTGACCCTTTAAAGGAGGGCTATTATGAGCCAGGGACCATAATAAGACGAAAAATAATTCTCTGAAGTCCCTAGAGTGTGTATGACAAGATTCAACTCAAGATACCCCACAGATAATGTTTTGTATCACTATAAAACTGACCCTTTTATGATCTGATCAAAATTGTGCTGTTTTGGTGACTGTTGCTTTAAATTCAAATGAGATTGTGCTCTTTTAAAAAGAGGGCGGAGCTACAAATCCCTGTGTGTCAGCATAGTGGCAGACTCAAAAACTGAAAATGTTATAAGTGTCTTAGAAAAAGGCAGGTCTAACTCTAGCCCTAACCCTAACCTTAACTAGAGGCCACACAACTGTTTAAACCCCTTAAAAAAGTGATTTTTGCATAACGTCGCCTTTAAATATTAAAAATAACTGAACAAAAAAAAACACTAAAGGTAATTGCAATTAAAAAAAAGGAAGGAAAAAAGAAATGTGTGACAGTCAAAACATTTAGGAGAAAGCAGTAGCAGGAGCACTAACCTGACAGGTATAGACGTGAAGGGTTTCTTGTAGATGTCGGCCAGTTTGTCCATCACTACAGCGGCAGTGGTGAAGATGCGGTATGTGTGGAGGAAAGTGTTGAGGAAGTCGATGGACAGAAAGCGCAGGTCGGTCAGTCTTTCCAGCAGTCTCTCCACACTGGCGTAGCGGATCTGTGGCACCTTGCAGGAGTTGAGTGTTTTGCTGAAGCAGATGTCCACATCGTCTTTGTGCAGTCGCGCGTCAGACCTGTGCAGGAGAAAATACAGGTTCAAGTGCTGTAGGAAGCAAGGTTATTTTATGCTCAAAAATGAATCACCATGAAGTTTATCATTAACCTTCTGCAACCAAATTTAATTTCTTTATCCATCTATACATGATATCCATCCTTCACTCAATCACTCAATCAATCAATCAATCAATCAATCTATCCATCCATGATACCCATCCATCCACCCAACCACCCTCCCACTCATCCATCCATCCATCCATCCATCCATCCATCCATCCATCTATCTACCTATTAATACATATGTCCATCCATCCCTCCATCCGTCCATCCATCCATCTATCTATCTACCTATTAATACATATGTCCATCCCTCCATCCATCCATCCATCCATCCATCCATCCATCCATCCATCCATCCATCCATCCATCCATCTATCTATCTACCTATTAATACATATGTCCATCCCTCCATCCGTCCATCCATCCATCCATCCATCCATCCATCCATCCATCCATCCATCCATCCATCCATCCTTGAATCAATCAATCAATCTATCTATCTATCTATCTATCTATCTATCTATCTATCTATCTATCTATCTATCTATCTATCTATCTATCTATCTATCTATCTATCTATCTATCTATCTATCTATCTATCTATCTATCTATCTATCTATCTATCTATTAATACATCCATCCATCTATTTATCCATCCATCCATCCATCCATCCATCCATTCATCCATCCATTCTTCAATCAATCAATCAATCAATCAATCAATCAATCAATCAATCAATCAATCAATCAATCAATCTATCAATCTATCTATCTATCTATCTATCTATCTATCTATCTATCTATCTATCTATCTATCTATCTATCTATCATCTATCAATACATCTGTCCATCCATCCCTCTATCCATCCATCCATCTATCCATTTATCCATCCATCCATCCATCCATCCATCCATCCACCCAACCATCCATCCATCCATCCATCCATCCATCCATCCATCCATCCATAGATCCATCCATCCATCCATCCATTCATCCATCCATCCATCCATCCATCCATCCATCCATCCATCCATCCATCCATCCATCCATCCATCCATCCATCCATCCATCCATCCATCCATCCATCTATCTATCTATCTATCTATCTATCTATCTATCTATCTATCTATCTATCTATCTATCTATCTATCTATCTATCTATCTATCTAAACATAATTTCACACTGGCGTGACTGTGTGTTTTACTTGATCATGTGAGGTACGGTGACTTTGGAGTTGTCCTCAAACACGCTGTTCATCAAGCCGTTGCAGCGAATGTTGTCAATGCACTGTGCAGACACCATAAAAATAAAGAAGAGTGAAACAGAAACTGCAGCAAGTGTAAACAGCAAGCATTACCATTTTGAATGATCTGTATTTGTCTTACAGGTCAAAACTGGGAGCATAAAATTTTAGAATAACACTATACAAATCTATCATAATAAATTAATATATATTTGTTATTAAAATTTATTAATAACATTATTTAATTTAGAATCATATATATATATATATATATATATATATATATATATATATATATATATATATATATATATATATATATATAATTTTAATATATATAATATAAGTAATTATATTGTTATATGTTTTATTATTATATTATAATGTTTATCATGTATTTGTTTTACAGGACAACATTGGAAGCATATCATTTTTACATAATTACATTACATATAATAATTATATATTATATTATTTATATTATAATTATAATAAATTATTATATAATATTATTAGGGCCAGGAAAAATTTAATCGCATCCAAAATAACAGTTTGTTTTGACATAATATATGTTTGTCTATTATATATATTTATGTATCTGATACACACACATACATAGAAACAAAACTATTTTGTTACATAGATATATATTTTATATCCAAACATAAACAAACATTTTCTCAAATATATGCATGCATGTGTGTTTATATATACATGATAAATATACACAGTACACACACAATAAATTTTGCCCAGCCCTAAGATATTATATAATTATAATTTTTTAATTATAATATTACAATAATATTACAACTTATATTTATGAATAATTTTATATTAATAATTTATTATTATAACATCATAATCATATTACAATTTATATTTATGTTTATAATTGTACATGTTATAATTATTATTAATAATAATAATAATACTAATATTTTTTTTCTGAAATGGAATTTAAACTGACCAAAACATCTATCAATATTTAACAACATTTGTATACTGGTTCATCCCTTAGGCAAGGTTTACAGTTATAGAGATATGTCATAAACATAATATGCAAAAAGCATTGAGGCTATTTAGGTCAATGCAAATATAATGGAAACTTTTCACCCTCGTGCACTTCATGCCTCTTGATTTCATCTAGAAAACAAGACCTTCTTTCTATTCACTTGACTCAATCCTCTTGAAATATTTTAAATAATTATATATATTTTTTATTATATAAGTCTTTTTTTCTTTCATGTTCACGTTTCTCATTAAAAATACATTTTTAATTCATATGTTATCTAATTTATTCATTTTAAAATAAATGCATTTTATTTTAATACACATTTAGAAATACTGCGATTAGAATTTAATCTTTTTTAACGTCATAAAAGTAAATATTTCAATTAAAATATTTTATAAAGGAACGCTCCACTTTTTTAAAAAAAATAGGCTCCTTTTACAATTGATTTCATTCATTTTCCTTCGGCTTAGTCAGGGGTTGTCACAGTGGAACTATTCCAGCATTATGCAGCGGATGACCTTCCAGCCGCACCCCAGTTCTGGGAAACACCCATACACACTCATTCACACACACACACTCATACACTACAGCCAATTTAGTTTATTCAATTCACCTATAGCGCATGTGTTTGAACTGTAGGGGAAACTGGACCACCCGAAGGAAACCCACGCCAACACGGGGAGAACATGGAAACTTCTTTTCACAACTCCCCATTTTACAACTCCCCATTTTTAGCCAATCTCCAGGTCTGGGTGAGCACTTTTAGCTTAGCTTAGCATAAATCATTGAATCGGATTAGACCATTAGCATCTCATTAAAAAAAATTATCTACAGAATGTAACTACAGAACAGTCAAGCTTTAAATAGGAAAATGATTGAAACACCTTTTTTTTTTTTTTTTGAGCGAGATGCTAATGGTCTAATCCGATTCAATGATTTATGCTAAGCTAAGCTAAAGTGCTCTCCACGACCCAGAGATTGGCTGAATGGATTAAAAAATGGTAAGACTCAACAGTTTATCCCAAGAGGACTTGTAAGATGAGCCTATTTCCAAACAAATGGTGTTTAAAATGAAGACATTTTACATATATTAATGACCATTCATATGACCATTCTATCTTCAATGAAAAAATGGGACAGTACTCAGTGATATTTACACAAAGCTTTAAAAAGCATGTTGTCATTTGTTATGAATTTCACATCGTGTGTTAAATGTGTAAACGGAACCTGGCTGATGTCGCTGGTCCAGGCTGCTTTTTCCTGTCGAGACGGAGCGAGAAGAACCACTGAAAATGAGGAACCATCAGCAGGTTCAACCACGATCTTAAACTCCAGATGATTGAGACCCTGACCAGCGGCATTATCTGAACAGGCATGAAATCGAATATCACTTTATGTCGTCTGGTATCATGTAAAATGTTAGATATTTTGCTTTGTTGTTGTTGGTGCTAGTATAATAATAAACAAGGGTCATATTTAAGACTTTTAGGATTGAAAACACTTACAGTCCTCATCACTGGCGTCCAGTTCCTCAATAAGAGTACACTCGATCAGAGACAGCGTGCCTCCTTGCTGTGGATTTGAGCAATGATTATTAATTTTGTTTTGTTTTTTGCATGAAATGGTTAAAGAAATAGTTTATCCTGATGTCTGAAATTCTCTTTTGTAAAAAATATCCATAAAATAGCAATTTTTCCATATTTTGTGTTTATTTATGCTTTTGAATTGCATTATGGGACCTCGATCTTTCTTCCAACAACTTTTAACCTGGAAAAGCTGACTTTTAATAAAAGTCAACACGATGCTCAGTTGGTACTAATGGGCCCAAAGTGTGCCAAGAAAATATCCCCCACAGCTTTACACCACCACCACCAGCCTGAACCGTTGATACAAGGCAGGATGATCCATGCTTTCATGTTGTTCAAGCCAAATTCTGACCCTACCATCTGAATGTGGCAGCAGAAATCGAGACTCATGATATTACATGATAGCATCACGCAGTTGCTGCAGGTTTGTCGGCTACACATATAGGATGCAAATCTCCTGTTCCACCACATCCCAAAGATGCTCTATTGCATTGAGATATGGAGACTGTTGAGGCCATTTGAGTACAGTGAACTCATTGTCATGTTCAAGAAATCAGTCTGAGATGATTCACGCTATATGACATGGCGAGTTATCCTGCTGGAGATAGCCATCAGAAGATGGGTACACTGTGGTCATAAAGGGATGGACATGGTCAGCAACAATACTCAGGTAGACTGTGGCGTCGACACAATGCTCAGTTGGTACTAATGGACCCAAAGTGTGCCAAGAAAATATCCCCCACACCATTACACCACCACCACCAGCCTGAACCGTTGATACAAGACAGGATGGATCCATGCTTTCATGTTGTTGACGTCAAATTCTGACCCGACCATCTGAATGTTGCAGCAGCGTTTTTACAATCTTCTATTGTCCAGTTTTGGTGAGCCTGTGTGAATTGTAGCCTCAGTTTTCTGTTCTTAGCTGACAGGAGTGACACCCGGTGTGGTCTTCTGCTGCTGTAGCCCATCTGCCTCAATGTTTGTCATGTTGTGCGTTCAGAGATGCTCTTCTGCAGACCTCGGTTGTAACGAGTGGTTATTTGAGTTACTGTTGCCTTTCAGCTGGAACCAGTCTGGCCATTCTCCTCTGACCTCTGGCATCAACAAGGCATTTGTGCCCACAGAACTGCCGCTCACTGGATATTTTCTCTTTTTTAGACCATTCTCTGTAAACTCTAGAGATGGTTGTGCGTGAAAATCCCAGTAGATCAGCCAGGATTGGCTGGCCCAGTCACCAGACTTGAACATTATTGAGCATGTCTGGGGTAAGATGGAGGAGGAGGCATTGAAGATGAAGCCAAAGAATCTTGATGAACTCAAGAACGCTTTCTTTGCCATTCCAGATGACTTTATTAATAAGTGATTTGAGTCATTGCAGAGATGTATGGATGCAGTCCTCCAAGCTCATGATGGAGTCAGACACAATATTCATTCTGTTTCCACTGCAGCATGACTTTATATTCTATACTGGACATTATTTCTGTTCAGTGACAAGACTTTTGTCTAAGCAAAGTCAGACCTTACTTTGCTAATTAAAGAATTAAAAATCAAGGCATGATCATATTTTATTCTGGTAATATAAGCGTAATCTAGAGGCCTTTACCTTTCATATAAGTCACTTCTGATACCAAATGATCAACTAGAAGTCAAGTTATTGCTTGTTGTTCTTAAAACTTCGATAGGCGACAAGACTTTTGTCAGGTAGTGTATAATCATTGTTTGTGTTGAGTAATACTGGGGGTATAGGAACAACCAGATTAAATGACTGGAATATTTTGGGTGAACTATTCCTTTAAGAAACACAAAGCATAGCATTGATTGTTAAAATAGCTGCAGTGAGTGTTGTTATTTTCCACATGATGGACTCACTTTAAGCAGGTGCAGTTTCCCGCCGGAGGTCCGTGTGCAGATGAGAAAGTGTTTGGTGAAGAGGAAACACTGTCGTTCAGCTTCTTTCCTGAGCGTCAGCGAGCCCAGACGCACTTTACTCAGTTTACCCTTCTCCACAGAGGGCAGCTGAATCAGAGAGCCTAGAAGAGAAACCTCATTACCCAGAGCAAGGAGAACAGTATAAAGACAGTGTTTCAGCGCTGTCGCATCCAGAGCAGCTTTTCTGCGAGACGCGGCGCATTAAGATGGCACATTAGATCTCATTAGAGCACATTTCACACCTTCCTGTCAGTGTGGAGCAGTGTTGGATGAGACCAGAGTTTGGGTGGAGCTGAAACAAATATCACACACTGATAGTCATGCACAACTAGCCAATGACCTCAGTTATGATGACTACTGATTAAAATAAAGAATGGGTCGAATAAGAAATAATCAACATTTTATACAGATAGATGGATGGGTAATTAATTTAATTAATGAATTGATAGACTGATAGATTGGATTGGTGGATAAGTGGATGAGAGAATGAATAATAGCATGGATGGGTGGAAGAATGAATGGATGAACGTGTGAATGAAAGAATAGATGGCACGAGTAGATGGATGTATAAGTGGGTGGGTGGATGAACAGATTAGAGGACCGATTTATAGGTGGGTAAATAAGTGGAGGAGTGATTGGTTAAATAAGTGGGAATAAGCAGATGGGTGGTTGGATTGGGATGTGTAGCTAGATGAATGGATGGATGGGGATAAGCAGATGAATGGATAGATGGATGAGGGAATAAGTAAGTCAATAAATGCAAGGACGAATGGATGGACAAGTGAATGAGTGAATGAAGGGGTGTACTGTGTGGATAAATGTATGAAGGGATGTATGTTTGAATGGATAGATAGATAGATAGATAGATAGATAGATAGATAGATAGATAGATAGATAGATAGATAGATAGATAGATAGATAGATAGATAGATAGATAGATAGATAGATAGATAGATAGATAGATAGATAGATGGATGGATGGATGGATGGATGGATGGATGGATGGATGGATGGATGGATGGATGGATGGATGGATGGATGGTTGGGGATACATATATGGATGGATAAATGTTAGTATGTGTGAGGGGATAAGTGGGTGAATTAATAAATGCATGGATTAATAAATGAACAAGTGAAAGGATGAATGGATATATGGATGACTGGATAGATTAATATGAATGGATGGATAGATGGATGTATAGATGGATGGGATAAATAAACAATGGTGATGGATGGATGAATGGAAGGATGGTAAGTGGATAAATGAATGAGTAAATTAATAAATGTATGGATTAATGGATGGACAAGTGAATGAGTGAATGGATGGATAGATGGATGCATGGATGACTGAATGGATGGATGGATAAACAGATGGATGGATAGATGGATGGATGGATGGATGAATAAACGAATGGATGGATGGGAATAAGTATATGGATGGATGGATGAATAAGTGGATGGGGATGAATAAATGATGGTGATGGATGGATGGAATGATGGGTGAGAGGATAAGTGGATAATAAATGAATTAATGCATAGATGAATGGATATGGATAGATGGATAGATGGATGAATGGATAGACGGATGGGTGAATGGGAATAAGTATATGGATGGATGGATGGATGGATGGATGGATGGATGGATGGATGGATGGATGGATGGATGGATGGATGGATGGATGGATGGATAGGTGGATGCATGGATGAACAAATGGACGGATGGTAAGTGGATAAATGGATGAGTAAATTAATAAATGTATGGATTAATGGATGGACAAGTGAATGAATGGATGGATGGATAGATGGATGTGTGGATGACTGAATGGATGGATAGATATGGATAAATGGATAAACAGATGAATGGATGGATAAACGGATGGATGGATGGATGGATGAATGGATGGATGGATGGATGGATGGATGGATGGATGGATGGATGGATGGATGGATGGATGGATGGATGGATAAACAGATGAATGGATAGGAATAAGTATATGGATAGTGGGTTGGATGGATATAAACAAATGATGGCGATGGATGGAAGGAAATGATGAGTGAGAGGTTACGTGGATGAGTAAATTAATAAATGCATGGATGAATGGATGGACAAGGGAATGAGTGAATATATGGATGGATAGATGGATGGATGAATGGGTATAAGTGGATGGATAGGTGGATGCATGGGGTGAGTTGTTGGATGGATGAATGATGAGTGAATGGATAAATGCATGGACGGTAGGTGAACAAATATGGACAAGTGAATAAGCAAGTGGGTGGTTTGGTGGATGGTGATGAGTAGATGGTGGATGGATGAGTGAAAAGATGGATGAAGGCATAGATGGATGGATGGTGGGATGGGTGAGTGGATGAGTGGATAATTGGATAAGTGGATAATTGGATAAATGAATGAATGAATGAATGAATGAATGAATGAATGAATGAATGAAAGGAGTGAATGGATGGATGGATTAGTGGATGGGGATGAGTAGATGAATAGATAGATGTGTAAATAGAAGGATGGATGGATGCATGGATGGATGGATGGATGAATGTGTATAGGTGGATGGATGAGGATAAGTAGTTGGATATATGTATGAGTGGATGGATGGATGGGTTATTGGATAAATATGTACATAGGTTGATGAATGAATGAATGAATGAATGAATGAATGAATGAATGAATGAATAGAAAAGTGAAAGAGTGAATGGATGGATGGATTATTGGATGGGAATGAGTAGATGAATGGATGGATGTGTAAATAAATGGATGGATGCATGAATGAGTATAAGTAGATGGATGGATAAGGATGAGTAGTTGGAAATATGTATAAGTGGATGGATGAATGGGTCATTGGATAAATCTGTACATAGGCTGATGAATGAATGAATGAATGAATGAATGAATGAATGAATGAATGAATGAATGAATGTCTTAGAAAAGTGAAAGAGTGAATGGATGGATGGATTATTGGATGGGGATGAGTAGATGAATAGATGGATGTGTAAATAAATGGACGGATACATGAATGGGTATAAGTAGATGGATGGATGAGGATGAGTAGTTGGATATATGTATGAGTGGATGGATGAATGGGTCATTGGATAAATCTGTACATAGGTTGATGAATGAATGAACGAACGAACGAACGAACGAACAAATGTCTAGAAAAGTGAAAGAGTGAATGGATGGATGGATTATTAAATGGGGATGAGTAGATGAATAGATGGATGTGTAAATAAATGGATAGATGCATGAATGGGTATAAGTAAATGGATGGATGAGGATGAGATGCTGGATATATGTATGAGTGGATAGATGGGTCATTGGATAAATCTGTACATAGGTTGATGAATGAATGAATGAATGAATGAATGAATGAATGAATGAATGAATGAATGAATGAATGAATGAATGAATGAATAGAAAAGTGAAAGAGTGAATGGATGGATGGATTATTGGATGGGGATGAGTAGATAGATAGATGGATGTGTAAATAAATGGATGGATGCATGAATGGGTAAAAGTAGATGGATGGACGAGGATGAGTAGTTGGAAATATGTATGAATGGATGGATGAAACAATGAATGAATAAATGAACGGATGGATTGATGGATGGATAGATGAATGGATGGGTCGGTAGACAGACAGAAGCATGAATGGATGTACAGATGAATAGGTGGATGGATGGACAAATAGAGGGTGTGGTTCATCCAGCAGATCATAATACTAGCAACGTTGCAGAACAACAAATCAAACAGGAAGATTAGTTGTAAAATGGTGCTGCTGCACATATAAGACTGCACTGCTGTGATCGTGTGTCTCACCCTGCCGTACAAACGTCTGACTGGTGTCCAGCAGGATATCACAGCCCTCCACAATCATTCGCTCGATCGCTAGATTCTTACGGATGTTTTCTGTGTCACTCACTTCATCATGCATCATTCTGAAAACAAACACACAAATACACAGCTGTGTCATTACAATACTGAACTTTAAAAGTGGGAAAAATCTCTTTCTCCAAAGACGAAGTGTTCAATTCAATTGATATGATGGTTTGAAGGAAGATTAAACATATTAGAGACTGAAATCTGATGTTACTTCACAGATAAGTAAGGCAACATATGTTTCTTTTTAAATAAATACACAATTTTGTATATTGTGTATTTATGGATTTAGGTTAAGAGCCTATAACAATTCACAAAGCAACTCTAGAGGTGTAACACCCAACAATAACATGATGAGGTTTCTTTGATGAACTTGTAATGCAAAAAACCATCATAGACCCATCTATATAAACTGTTTCCCAGATAATAAAATGAATACTGTATTGTCTCATGATATTAGACTATTGAAGAATAGAGTATTAATTTGCTTCTCTAAAGAGGATTTGTCTTTAAGCTTTTACTCACTTGGACAGTTCTTCTAGTTTGGATTTGGCAAATTCCAGACTCTTGCGCTCCACATGTTCATGAGGCGTGTGAGCGAGGAGCTCATGGAGTGTGATGATGTATCGTGGGATCTAATAACAATACAAATAATCAAATATTTCAATGCCAACAACCAAATAATTTCATTTTTTTCACATTGAATGCTTCAAGAAACACTCTTTTTTGGGAAATAGGTTCATTTTACAACACCCCCAAAGTTAAACAGTTGAGTTTTAACTACACGTTGAGGTTGGTTTTGATATCTATGCTGTGCTTTGGTTGTGGACTCCTGTTAACTTGTTTCCATGTACTCGCGCTTACATGTTTCTACAAACTCTCACGCTGATATTTTCTCAGAATAGCTCTAAATGACAAAACGATGTTTTATCGCAGTTGGTGAAACCATGTTTTTTTATAGTTGTAATGTAATGTAATGTGTATTTATATAGCGCATTTATTGTGTATGGCCATACACCCAAAGCGCTTCACAATCATGAGGGGGGTCTCTCCACACCACCACCAGTGTGCAGCATCCACTTGTATGATGCGGCGGCAGCCACAGGACAACGGCGCTAGTATGCTCACCACACACCAGCTACTAGTGGAGTGAAGAGACAGTGATAGAGCCAATTCGGTGGATGGGGATGATTGGGAGGCCATGATCGTAAGGGCCGATTGAGGGACTTTGGCCAGGACACCGGGGTTACACTCTTACTCTTTACGAGAAATGCCATGGGATTTGTAATGACCACAGAGAGTCAGGACCTGTTAAACGTCTCATCAGAAAGACGGCACCCACTGACAGTATAGTGTCCCCTTCACTTTTACTGGGGCATTAGGATTCACACAGACCACAGGTTGAGCGCCCCCTGCTGGCCTCACTAACACCACTTCCAACAGCAACTTAGTTTTCCCATGTGGTCTCCCATCCAGGTACTGACCAGGCTCAGCCCTGCTTAGCTTCAGTGAGTAACCGGTCTTGGGCTGCGGGGTGATATGGCTGTGGCCGTTGTAGTCTTGTGTTAACCTGTGTCTACAAAGTCACACATGAGCTGATATTTTCCGGTGTGTGGTACATTCTGCTTTACTTGCTGTGTGTGGTACATTCCCTTTCCATAGAGAATCTGTCATTGTACATTTGTTTCGGGACTGGTAAAAGTGTTTTGCGTTTTGTTATTTATTTATTTTTTAAATGTGAACTTGTTTCGTCCTTGGTAAAGTCATTTTTCCTATGTAATTGTGTCATATGATAGGTAAAAATGTTTTCCAAAATGTCAATTTGTCTCGTAAAAGTGTTTCACACTTTGTAATGTTGTTTTGCACTTCCCGGCCACTGCAGATTTTAGAATCCATTTTTCCAGGTCTGGCAGAAGCACTTTTAGCTTAGCTTAGCATAAATCATTGAATCGGATTAGACCATTAGCATCTTGCTCAAAAATGACCAGTTTTGATCATTTTTCTATTTGAAGTTTGTCTCTTCTGCAGTTGACTAAGACTGATGGAGAAAGGAAAGTTGCTATTTATTATGTCAGTATGAATAGGAACTATACTCTCATTCTGGAGCAATAACCAAGGAACTTTGTTACTTTACCATGGCTGCAACAGGCGCAATGATATTACGCAGAACTTGGAATTAGTCCCCAGCTATATATAACTAGGTAACAGCGCTACATAGTATAACTGTGGCTGCTTTAACCATGGTACTACAGCAAAGTTCCTTGATTATTCCACCAGAATGACAATATAATTCCTAGACATATTGACAGAAAATAGCAACTTTTAACTTTCCGTCAGTCTTAGTACACAATATAACAGAAGATTATCAAAATTTGAAACTTCATTTTTAAACAAGATGCTAATAGTCTAATCGGATTCAATAATTTATGCTAAGCTAAGCTAAAAGTGCTCCCGCCAGACCCGGAGATCGGCTGAATGGATTCAAAAATGGTAAAACTCGATTGGGGAGCTGTAAACTGAGCTTATTTACCATAAAAAGTGGAGTGTAAATAAAATGATATGAATATGAGAGTTCAGCTGCTCACCTGAAACATGGGGTATGTGAGGAAGGTCTCCAGCATTCGGCCCTCACAGGCGGCGTTTGCTTCATACTGCTTCAGAAGCTTGTCGAAGTCTCGGTTCTGTTTGCAGTTGGCCAGAACCTGCAAACTGTACTGATGGTTTCGCACAAACTCCTGATAAATGTTCAGCATTGGCAGCAAGATGTCAAAGAGATCCGCTGAAACATGACAGTTTGCTTTTCAGACATTTGCATCATGTTTTTGCTGAAGACTGTCAGACAAAACCGTCGAATGGAAGTAATCACGGCCACTGGAAATAAGTTACGAGGCTTTTATTTTGTTTATGATTAATAGGATTTGTTACATTTGATTTTTCTGTCATTCTGTGTGCGGAGAAGAGAATTTTTTTATTTTGGAAATGTACAACGCTATTTCATTACAATTCGTAACTTTGATTTAGTGGCTAATTCGTATGAATTCGTATGTCTCATTCATATAATTTAGTACAGTTTGCTCATCCTCCAATGTCAGCTTGGTTTAGGGGCGAGGTTTAATGCCACGCCTCCTTTTAAGAATCGTACATTTTCATATGAATTTGTACAAATTAGCCACTACAAACTGTAAAATAGTTGTTTCCTCATGTGATCAGGCTGTAATGTACTACTATATGTACACTACCTGACAAAAGTCTTGTCGTCGTTCCCAGTTGTGAGAGCAACAAATAATAACTTGACTTCTAGTTGATCATTTGGAAAAGTGGCAGAAGGTTGACTTTTCCCATGGATCATCTGTTGAACTGCATCCCAATCATCACAAATACTGCAGAAGACCTACTGGAACTGGATTTTAGCAGAAATCAGTCAAGTTTGGTGAAGGACAAATCATGGTTTGGGGTTACATTCAGTATGGGGGCGTGCGAGAGATCTGCAGAGTGGATGATCAACATCAACAGCCTGAGGTATCAAGACATTTGTGCTGCCCATTACATTACAAACCACAGGGCAAATTCTCCAGCAGGATAGCGCTCCTCATACTTCAGCCTCCACATCAAAGTTCCTGAAAGCAAAGAAGGTCAAGGTGTTCCAGGATTGGCCAGCCCAGTCACCAGGCATGAACATTATTGAGCATTTCTGGGGTAAGATGAAGGAGGAGGTATTGAAGATGAATCCAAAGTATCTTGATGACCTCTGGGAGTCCTGCAAGAACACTCTCTTTGCCATTCCAGATGACTTTATTAATAAGTGATTTGAGTCAGAGATGTATGGATGCAGTCCTCCAAGCTCATGATGGAGTCAGACACAATATTCATTCTGTTTCCACTGCAGCATGACTTTATATTCTATACTGGACATTATTTCTGTTCAGTGACAAGACTTTTGTTTAAGCAAAGTCAGACCTTACTGTCCTAATGAAATCATTAAAAATCAAGACATGATCATATTTTATTTTGCCCACTTCTGATACCAAATGATCAACTAGAAGTCAAGTTATTATTTGTTGTTCCTAAAACTTGGATAGGCGACAAGACTTTTGTCAGGTAGTGTACAGTACGTATGGTTGTTGTGACAAATAAAAACCAAATTTTATTTGAACCAAAAATGCAATTTGAAGGGAAAAAAACTCACCTAAAACTAACGTCGGCCAGTTGGCTATCCGAGCCTTCAAGCCTTGGTGAAATATTTCATGGAGAAACATTATCGTCTCACTTAGAAACAAAAACAAAAACAATAAAAATTCAGAGTTCATTACTTTTCATCTGCAAAAAAGAAATTACATTTCAAAACATTTTCTGGGGTTATTTGAGTCAGCATTGAACCTGAAATCCTGTTAACTTGCAGTAAAAATGTGTATTAATTAAAGGTGCTGTATGTAAGTTTGTTAATCTTCTAAAGCATAAAATATCATAATATGTTTGCAGATATTTCAGAAACATGCTAAGTGAACATACTTGTTTATCTGAAAAACAATGCTGAAGTCAGACATTCTGCTTTAAAAACGTGAGTTACGTGCTGGAACGGCTGTCTTTGTGTTGGTTCTTTTAACCCGCCCACTGCCAGTTTAGCCAAATTTCAGCACCCCAGGTTGCCTTGGTGGAAAACTGTGTATTTGATTCATTCAGTCATGAAGGCTCTCAAAGTGTGCATCCGTGACCAAAAATGTGACCTCCGGTGGACAGTAGCAGCCTCCGAAATGAGGCGCAGATTAGTTCCATGTGAGATAGTTATAAATTTGCAAATTATATAAATATTACGAACGTAAACCCCGTGTTATGACAACACGCTACGTGAGGAGATGTGCAGTGATAAGCAATTTGGCTGTTTGCACCAGACAAAACACGACAGAAATGTAAATACAGTCATTCAGAAGCACAGAATAGTGCACTCACTGCACTCCAACGAAATGGCAAGGTTTATAAGCTAATTAATACATATTAAACCTCTTTAACGTTATTAAATGTAGATGCTGAATCACTGATATGTGTTGGTTTGCACTGAGTCACAGTTCTGAAGTTCAATTTCAAATGGTTTATTTTATTTTCAGGATCTGAGGTGAACTATCTGCTGCTGCTTTTAGTAGTATGGCAATAAATGTCATGTGAAATGGCATTCAAACTCACATTATTAGCATTCAACACTGAATAAAGCACATGAGGTGTATCTGAGGTGATCATTGTCAGTATATCCTGTTGTTCAGCGGCAAGAAATAGAAGTTAATTTCTAATATATCAATTTCAGGTGTTGGTTAGGATAAAAATTCCTTTTTTGTATGGAAAATATTACCTCTTTTAGTTAGAAATAGGTTCAAATCAGACGAAAATCAAACTTTTCGCCCCATTCACACGGGGCGTCAGCTTCAACGCTTCCCATTCACTTTGAATAGGTGACGTCAGGCGTTGCCGAACTGCATTGTGGATCCGTCGGCGCCGCTTCAGAGGAGTTGCTCGCTGCAGAAGTTGGGACTTGCTCAACTTTTCAAGCGCCGACGGAAGCGTCAGCCAATCAGATCGCTTTATGCAAATACACCAGCTCAGACAGTGGCCTATTGCTGACTAATTTCATTGGCTGACGCTGCTATGACGATCGCGTCAGCCCCAACTTCAGACATGCCCTCTGTCAAGCGTTGACGCTGAAGCCCCGTGTGAATGGGGCGTTAGGCTTGATAGTCAGGCACATTCACGTCAATCTGCCAAGGTGTGCTTGCGTGGACTGTTCAGAGGAAGAGCTGAGTAAAAATGGGTTTTGATCCAGGAGTGCAATACCAAGTTCAACCACTGGGTGTCAAACTTACATACTGCACCTTTAAAAATCATGAACGTTTTTGAAACCAAGTTTAATAAGGCAGAATTTAGTTTGCCAAGTGATCTTTCAGAAATCATTGTAATATGCAGATTTAGTGCTCGGTTAAAGCGCTAAAACCCCACTGTTATTGTTAGGGTTTTCAAAGACCATCATTCTGATGTCAAATTAATCAGACCAAACCATAAGTTGAAAACATGAGGGCGTACAACTGGGGGGCAATAAACATAACATTTATCAAGATCAAATTTTGAAGGGGACACATATAATACAGTTAAAACTGTACTTGGTGTGTGTGTGTGTGTGTGTGTGTGTGTGTGTGTGTGTGTGTGTGTGTGTGTGTGTGTGTGTGTGTGTGTGTGTGTGTGTGTGTGTGTGTGTGTGATTGAAAATAGGAAAGTGGGCATTTGGACCAAAGCACTTTGAGGGAAGGAGGAAGACTCAATATTAAGGTGAGTTGTAAAATGAGATTATTTCCAAAAAAAAGTGTACTGTTCCTTTAAGATCATTGTGAGCACACGTTTACCTATTGAGGAAGACACTGCTGACATCGTCGTGACTGATGGGGGGTTTTTTGGAGCTGGCCGCCATCCGGAGCGGCCGCAGGAAGCAGTTGACCAGGATGGAGAGCTGGAGCACGTACTCCGTCTCGGCCTCCACCATGTTAAAGACGATCTGGTTCCTCTTCCTCATGCTCTCGGCGTGAGGCGAGCAGATGTAGTCCTGCACGATGATCTTCCACTTCCTCCTGCAGAGCCAACCACGCATGAAGCTCTGCACCTGTGAGGAAACACGCAAAGCAGACGCCCAACAAGTGACCCACTTATAAGGACACAACTGTGATGATGGTGTAAATAAGACAGAATAGTGAATATCTAGACTAACCATCTTGATTTTCTTGATGTCTGGATCTTCTTCGTCTTGAATGGACTCAAAGGGCAACATTCGCTCTTTTGATTTGTTCAGAACAACAATCTGTAACAGAGATAACGCAGTTACTTAAAGCATTAGCTCATCCCCTATTCACACTTTAAACCTTTATGAGGTATTTTTTCTTCATAAAAGAAGATATTTTAGGCGGCACAGTGGCTCTATGGTTAGCACTGTCACCTCACAGCAAGAAGGTTGCTGGTTCGAGTCCCAGCTGTGTCAGTTGGCATTTCTGTGTGGAGTTTGCATGTTCTCCCTGTGTTGGCGTGGGTTCACTATGGGTGCTTGTTTAATGTAAAAATAATAAACAAATTAGCTTTCAAACTGTTTATTTGCAGATCCTTCACAGTAACCCGCAGATGTGAACTGTGATTCATTCTTCATTCTGAGCATGTTTTGAGTCTGTTACCGACTGGAGCTTTTTTCTGGCACCTGGCAACCCTGGATTGAGCGATAAACTGACCTCGGCCTTCAGTCTCTCGATCTCTGTATCCTGGTCCTCCAGTTGAGTCCGCAGCTGATTTGCCGCCACCTTTTCCGTCTCCATGATCTGCACCAGATGGATGTATTTCTGCATGAGAACTTCCCGCTCAATGATCAGGTCTGAATAACTGCCCACAACAGCAGAAGGACAAAGAAACATGTTTAGAAACATTTTCCAAGAGAAAACCCCAAGGCTAAATAAATCAATGAGCTTTACCTTAGAAACCACAAACAAACACAAAACAGGAATCGATTCAAATATTTGCCATGACTTTACTTGAAGGGGGTTTATACACTGTAAAAAATCTGGGTTCCACACTATCAATTTGTGTTGGGACAACATGAAGGAATTAATCTCATTTATTCAGTCATTTATTTTTCTCTTCGGCTTAGTCCCTTTATTAATCTGGGGTCACCACAGCGGAATGAACCGCCAACTTATCCAGCACATGTTTTACGCAGCGCATGCCCTTCCAGCCGCAACCCATCTCTGGGAAACATTCACACACACTCATTCACACACATACACTACGGACAATTTAGCTCACCCAATTTGAAATCTGAGCACCCGGAGGAAACCCACGCGAACGTGAGGAGAACATGCAAACTCCACACAGAAACGCCAACTAACCCAGCCGAGGCTCGAACCAGTGACCTTCTTGCTGTGAGGCGAACGTGCTACCCACTGCGACAACTTATTAGTTTTGACAAATTTAACTTAAAACAATTAAGTTGCCCCCCAAAAAACTCAAGAATTCTGTTGTTTCAGCTTTTTGCTCATAAACAAACAGAAAACATCATTTTTTGAGTGTAATTATGACATGGCGCCTACCATGAATATGAATATTTTATGCATGCTTTTGACCAGTGGTTCCCAAAGTGGGGGTAGGGACCCACTGGGGGGGTCGCGGGACAATGACGAGGGGTCGCTTGGTGATTTACAAAGCTCAAATCAATTTTATTAAACTATTAGAATTACCATATTTTTTAAGCAGACGGAATCTGCGGACATTTTTTGCAATTTCTGCACAAACTTTTGTAAAAATCTGCGGATTTATGCGAAATGATTTTGGAGTATTATTACTAAAAACTTAATACATTAAATAAAAAGTAATACCTTTTTAAATTTTATTTAATGTTTACAATGCAAATCCAATTAGATCCACTTTATTTGGTAAAAAAAAAAAGTAAGTCTCCCATATAATATATCTAATAAAAGAAAGAAAATATTACTTTACAAACTGTATTGTAAATAAATCATATAAATACTTTTATATTAGTCAATAATGTTACTGAGATTAAGACAAAAACAGAATCCAAAAAATAAAATGAACAAGTAAATAACAGGCTGAGAATGCGGTAAAATTCAAAAACGTGGTAAAAATCAGACGAGGGCTTTTCTTTTTCTGGCTTTTGGAAACCGTTGGTTGGGTTTAAGGAAGTAAGTGGGTGGGTGGGTCAATCGATAAAATTGGTTGGGTTTAGGGAAGGAGGAGGGTGGGTGAGTCAGTCGATTGGCCGGCCGGCCATTCAGTCAGACAGACAATCAGTCGACAGCGGCCTCTGGTGGGTTTACGCGAGAACAGCAGGCGCAAAAGAAATTTGAGATGTGAAAATACGCACACAGCGGCCTCTTGTGGATTCGCAAAAACAAAAACTGTAAAAATATGTACCTCCCGGGACGTATTTCGCAGTCTCCAGAAACGTCCATGGGACTACGTTTTCAGAATGAGCCTGGGTTGCTCTAATACATTAAAAATAAGATATTTGAGATTAATATTAAATTAAATTAATAAATTACTTAGAAAAATTAAATGGTTATTAGACTGTTGCATTTTTGTGTTGTCAATATGCTCATGTTTATATATGCCTATAGTTGTGTGTGCAACGTTTGCATATTTAAACCACCTTTAAGAAAAAATGGAGGTCGCGAGTCACTGACATTATTATTTTGGGCGTCGTGGGCTAAAAAGTTTGGGAACCCCTGCTTTTGACAACTATATGTTATGTCATTTTAAATGCAAAGCTGATATTGATTGAGATAAACTTAAACAAACATAAACAAATACATCATAAACTTTCTGTGTCTGATAACTTGACAATATCAAGACAACATACCTTGTCATAAATCAGTAACAAACATGAATGTCGTGAGGCCATTTGTAGCCATTCATAATGTATTAACTGCATGTGTTGTAAAAAGACTGAACAAACTGCATTATAGGGACATTCTACCATAAATATACATAACCTGTCCCTGAAATAAAAACATAAATACAGCGAATAACAAGTCTTTCATTCCAAAAATGTCTAAAATGGACTGATGGTTGATTTCTGTGGGTTGTTTTGTAAATGAATACGTCATTCATTTGGTTCTCAGATTGTTTTGTCTTTATTAAAAACACTTTACAAATGTACAAACCCTGTCATTATCCTTGTCCTTGTAATAATCCTACAGCTTGAATAGTTTTGTTATGCTAAAAACTGTTATTTAGGAAAAAAACTTCAGAAATAGGTTATAATTCACATCAAATCATTAATAACATCAAATTATACATAAATTTCGCAAATAAATTTACAATTGTCCTCATGTTTCTGTCAAATTTGCATTAAATTTAACATAAAATGTGTGCAATACACCTTTAAGGCTATGACTCAAAGGAAGCGACATCATTTGACGGAGGGGAGGCTGATTGAGGCTATGATTTTTTGAGGACGACAAGCTAAAGTCAGGCCCCGTCACATTTTTAATAGGTGAAAATGTACGTATCTGGTAGAATGTCCCTATGATTATAATGAACAGTTCATAAGGTATAAGTTTTCTCATAATGTAATCAAATCTTGAGCTCATAATGCAATGATATATTTTTCCCATATTATAATGGGTTACTTTCAGGATATGCTTATGTGGTGAGTTGTATTCTATCATATCAATCCAGTATTGAATCCCCTCCAATCGGAAACCTCTGATAACCACTACTAGTGATACAAAGATTTTGGTTAAATCTGACATGCTGACAGATAAAATCAGGCTTGCTTTCCTACTTCATATTAAATCCATCAAAACTACATGCTTCTATAATGAAGCTTTTAGTTAAAGCCGGTTTAGTAAAGGCACCACTGAGGTCTTAATCTATGAACCACATGCAAAAACTGTGACGTAACCTTCAGACACAACATCATTTTTTCAATAAAAAAATTAATAAAAAAAAAAACAAAGAAGCGCATGAGAGGTTTTAGATTTTTTATTGGCTACTATATGTATTTATACACTCACCGGCCACTTTATTAGGTACACCTTACTAGTACGGGGTTGGACCCGCTTTTGCCTTCAGAACTGCCTTAATCCTTCATGGCATAGATTCAACAAGGTACTGGAAATATTCCTCAGAGATTTTGCTCCATATTGACATGATAGCATCACGCAGTTGCTGCAGATTTGTCGGCTGCACATCCATGATGTGAATCTCCCCTTCCACCACATCCCAAAGGTGCTCTATTGGATTGAGTTCTGGTGACTGGGGAGGCCATTTGAGTACACTGAACTCATTGTCATGTTCAAGAAACCAGTCTGAGATGATTGGCGCTTTATGGCATGGCGCATTATCCTGCTGGAAGCAGTTATCAGAAGGGAAGAACATGGTCAGAAACAATACTCAGGTAGGCTATGGTGTTGACACGATGCTCAATTGGATACTAATAGTCCCAAAGTGTGCCAAGAAAATATCCCCCACACCATTACACCACCAGCCTGAACCGTTGATACAAGGCAGGATGGATCCATGCTTTCATGTTGTTGATGCCAAATTCTGACCCTACCATCCGAATGTCGCAGCAGAAATCGAGACTCATCAGACCAGGCAATGTTTCTCCAAATCTACTATAATCCATTTTGGTGAGCCTGTGTGAATTGTAGCCTCAGTTTTCTGTTTTTAGCTGACAGGAGTGGCACCCGGTGTGCTCCTCTGCTGCTGTAGCCCATCTGCCTCAAGGTTGGTCGTGTTGTGTGTTCAGAGATGCTCTTCTGCAGACCTCGGTTGTATCGAGTGCTTATTTGAGTTACTGTTGCCTTTCTATCAGCCGGAACCAGTCTGGCCATTCTCCTCTGACATCTGGCATCAACAAGGCATTTGCGCCCACAGAACTGCCACTCACTGGATATTTTCTCTTTATCGGACCATTCTCTGTAAACCCTAGAGATGGCTGTGTGTGAAAATCCCAGATGATCAGCAGTTTCTAAAATACTCAGACCAGCCCGTCTGGCACCAACAACCATGCCACGTTCAAAGTCACTTAAATCACCTTTCTTCCCCATTATGATGCTCGGTTTGAACTGCAGCAGATCCTCTTGACCATGTCTACATGCCTAAATGCATTAAGTTGCTGTCATGTGATTGGCTGATCAGAAATTTGCATTATGGAGCAGTTGGACACGTGTACCTAATAAAGTGGTGTATATATATATTAGATTGAGATATGTCACATTTGATTCTTGTAAATTTGAGCATTATTATATTTGTAACCTTATAAAACAATTCAATTGTGGGTGAGCTAACGTTAGTTTAGCATCAATTACATACTTTAGTAATGTCTCTAAATATTTTGAATCTGTTTTTTCTTGACTTTTTTATACTTTTGTACTTTTTCTAATATCATTTGTCATTTTTAATAGTTTTTATTTTTAAGTGTCTATATAGCTTTTGATTAAATTAAAATGAGCTACTGAAGTAGTTTAAGTTAATCAAAAAATGCATAAATAGTGCCTAAAATAAAAAAAATAAAAAAAGTTTAGTTTTATTTCATCAGGTAAAGTGTTTATATCAAGTAACAAAAAGTATTTGATTTGTTTTTTTTCATGAAATCATCGTTAACCCTGGTGTGAGATTTTAAGGACACATTTCTCAGGACATTTTCTTTTCGTACAGAAAAGCTGACATGCTAGAAAAAACAGGTCAGTAAAAGCACATCGATTCTCCAAAGACGCTACTTCATGTGTTAAGTGTTTTGATTGTACCTGGCCTGCTGAATGACCTCCACCCACTCATTACAATCAGCTTCCTCTTCTGATCGCAGCTCCAGAGGTTTCTGCCCATCGTGGCCGAAAATCACCAAGAAGTAATGCTAAAAAACATACCAAAAGCAGAAATTAGAATTTCTCAACTTTTCCAACGTCAGCCAATCAAATAGCTTTATGCAAATACTCCAGCTCAGACAGTAGCCAATTGCTGACATTTCATTGGCTGATGCTGCTATGATGATAGCGTCAGCCCCAACTTCAGACACGCCCTTCGTCAAGCGTTGACGCTGAAGCCCCGTGCGAATCGGGCGTTAAAGGACTCCTATTTTGCCCCATTTTACTTTGTGTATTCAGAACGTGCAACCCAGCCTCATTGGAGATATGTGCCCAGGGCTACATTTTTGAGAACCAAGACATATGTACCCTGGTCTATGTGTGCTTGCAGTGCCATTTGTCATAAATCCACCATAGGCCGATGTGTACATCTCAACATCTTTCTCAAGTGCATCCATGAGAGAAGCTGGTCAGAATGTTGTCATACAGTACATAAGTGTGAAAAAGTATTGGCCCCCTTACTGATTTCTTATTTTTTTGCATATTTGTCACACTTTGAGATTTCAGAATATAAAACAAAATTAAATATTAGTCAATGATAACACAAGCAAACACTCGTTCATTTGACACTTTATTTCCAAACAAAATACAAAACTACATAGCTCTGTGTGAAAAAGGGTTTGCCCCCAAACCTAATAACTGATTTGGACACCCTTAGCAGCAACAATCAGTGTTTCCGATAACTTGCAATGAGTCTGCTACAGCGCTGTGGAGGAAATCTTTGCAGAATTGTTGTAATTCAGCCAGATTGGAGGGTTTGAGAGCCTTTTTAAGGTCATGCCACAACATCTTAAATGGATTCAGGTCAGGACTTTAACTAGGCCACTCGAAAGTCTTCATTTTGTTCTTCTTCTGCCATTGAAAAGTGGACAAGCTGGTGTGCTTGGGATTATTTTCCGTACAATTCGAAATTAATTTTCTATCATATGTAGGCCCCATCTCAATTCTATTTTTTTACCCTTACCCCTTCCCCTTGGCCCTTGAAACAGAGCGTGAAGAGGAAGCACTTCAAAATGTACCCCTAAGGTATGGGACACCACTACAACACCTGCACACGTCATCATATGTCATTGCGAGCTCTTTATATGAGATCAATGATGGCGACTGCTGTAGTTATTCCAGTTGCGTTATTTTTTGGTATTTATCTTCAGGAAATCATTGAAGACAACGATGTCATGTTATCATAATGATCTAACGTGGCAATAAGCTTGTAACTGTACTGTGCATTTACACCGTGGCCATATTTATCTATGCAAACACACCAAAAACAACATTAACATTATACCAGACATTGTAAAAAGGTCATTCCCAGCCACTAGACTTTTCTGACAGGGTATTCGAGTGTCATAGAGTGTCAGATGTGAAAGTGTGTTGTGGGACTGCTATACAGGAGTTATTATTATAGATAGCGAAATTTAGCGATTTTTATTTTAACGTTAACAGACCAGGCTCATTCTGAAAACGTACGTCTACACACGTTTCTGGAGGCCACAAAATTTCAGCAGTTTTTGTTTTCGCGAATCCACGAGAGGCCGCTGTGTACGCTTTTTGAGATGTCAAATTTCTCTTGCGAGTGCTGTTCGCGCCTGCTGTTCTCGCGTAAACAAACCAAAGGCCACTGTTGACTGACTGGATGACTGACTGACCAATCGACTGACCCACCCTCCTCCTTCTCTAAACCCAACCAATTTTAGCGATTGACCCGCCTACTCACCCTCTTCTCTAAACCCAACCAACAAGTTTCAAAAGCAATCCAGAAAAAAAAGAAAAGCCCTCGTCTGATTTTTACCACGTTTTCAGATTTTACCACATTCTCACACTGTTATTTGCTCGTTTATTTAATTTTTTGGATTCTGTTTTTGTCTTGTCTTTCTGGAACTGTTCTTCACTGGACTCGAACCCCGTCGTCAACTCCTCTCTGCATGTCAAGTCCACCGACGTACACAACGAGATAACGGGACAAACTGGTTGCAGTGGGAAAGTCGTCCACACGGAGGTAAGCGGTCAGCTGGTAAGCGGGAAAAGATGCGGCGTCACACCGCCCTGTAGCATTCGATTAAAAAATGTATTGCTGCCAAACGTACCTCTGGCTACATAACTTGCGGTCTCCAGAAACGTACATAGGACTACATTTTCAGAATGAGCCTGTGTTGACGGTAAAACATGAACGCGGTTATGAATGTATTAAAAAAAAGGCTTGTTTCTTGTAAAAATTCGGAATAATTACTAAAAAAACTAATTTGTGCACCTACTGACTCGTGTGTGTCCAGACATGCTGCTGTGGTAGATGGTGTATTCTGGGAAATTTTTGTAACCTTTGGTTTTGTGTGGTCTTGAAAAATCTTGGTTTCAAGGGCTATGCCGTCCTTCGCCTGAGCCCTACGCCTTCAAGCTAAAGAGAATTGGACACCCCTACCCCTCGTTTTGCGCGTTCACGTGAAGGGGTGGGTAAGAGGAAGGGTTAAGGGGTAGAATTGGGATTGGGCCTTAATATACCGTAATATGCTACTACCAAATGGTAGCATAGAATAAAAACTTAGAAATTAAGTTTCTACTATATTTTAGTATTTCGTAATAAGTTACTGCCAAACATGGTAGTATACGGTAAAATTTAGAAATAAAGTTTCTATCATATTTTAGTATACTGTAATATCGTACTACCAAATATGCAGGGCTTAATTTGTGGCGAAACAAAAAAATGTACAAAAAAAATGTAAAAAAAAACTCATTTTACCGATCCCCCTCCTCAACCGCTCTCTTCGTCCGCTGTTAACTTTCACTTTCTTCCGCGACTCCCCAAGCCTCTTCACTTTCGTCCGCAACACCCCCACCACTCCGCACCACCCTCACCCCCATCCTCGGGTAACATGCCGGATCCGTTACCCAGATCTGTTCCGCGATCTCGCAATTCACAAATTAAGCACTGCAAATATGGTAGTATATCGTATAATTTCAAATTAAGTTTCTACCACATTTTAGAAAACCGTAATATGTTACTACCAAATATGGTAGCATAGAATAAAAACTTAGAAATTAAGCTTCTACTATATTTTAGTATTTCATAATAAGTTACTACCAAACATGGTAGTATACGGTAAAATTTTGAAATAAAGTTTCTATCATATTTTAGTATACTGTAATATCGTACTACCAAATATGCAGGGCTTAATTTGTGCCAGAACAAATTTTTTTTACAAAAAACATGTAAAAAAAACTCATTTTACCGATCCCCCTCCTCAACCGCTCTCTTCGTCCGCTGTTAACTTTCACTTTCTTCCGCGACTCCCCAAGCCTCTTCACTTTCGACCGCAACACCCCCACCACTCCGCACCACCCCCATCCTCGGGTAACATGCCGGATCCGTTATCCAGATGTGTTCCGCGATCTCGCAATTCACAAATTAAGCACTGCAAATATGGTAGTATATCGTATAATTTCAAATTAAGTTTCTATCACATTTTAGAAAACCGTAATATGTTACTACCAAATATGGTAGCATAGAATAAAAACTTAGAAATTAAGTTTCTACTATATTTTAGTATTTCATAATAAGTTACTACCAAACATGGTAGTATACGGTAAAATTTAGAAATAAAGTTTCTATCATATTTTAGTATACTGTAATATCTTACTACCAAATATGCAGGGCTTCATTTGTGCCGGAACAAAAAAAGTACAAAAAAAAATGTAAAAAAAACAAATTTTACCGATCCCCATCCTCAACCGCTCTCTTCGTCCGCTGTTAACTATTACTTTCTTCCGCGACTCCCTAAGCCTCTTCACTTTCGTCCGCAACACCCCCACCCCCATCCTCGGGTAACATGCCGGATCCGTTATCCAGATCTGTTCTGCGACCTCGCAATTCACAAATTCATTCATTCATTCATTCATTTTCTTGTCGGCTTTGTCCCTTGCGGGGTCGCCACAGTGGAATGAACCACCAACTTATCCAGCACAATTTTACGCAGCGGATGCCCTTCCAGCCGCAACCCATCTCTGGGAATTTCCACACACACACATTCACACTCATACACTACGGACAATTTAGTTTTACCCAATTCACCTGTACCACATGTCTTTGGACTGTGGGGGAAACCGGAGCACCCGGAGGAAACCCACGCGAACGTAGGGAGAACATGCAAACTCCACACAGAAACGCCAACTGACCCAGCCCAGCCGAGGCTCGAACCTGCGACCCAGCGACGTTCTTGCTGTGAGGCAACAGCACTACCTACTGCGCCACTGCGTTGCCATCAATTCACAAATTAAGCACTGCAAATATGGCAGTATATCGTATAATTTCAAATAAAGTTTCTACCACATTTTAGAAAACCGTAATATGGTACTACCAAATATGGTAGTATACTATAAAATTTCTAAATAAATTTCAACCATATTTTACTACACCGTAATATATATGGTACCCCTTAAAATTTCTAAATTATGTTTTTACCTTATTTTTAGCTGTAAAATTCTGGCAACTACGACTGCCGTTTTTTACCGTGAATTGTACCGATATTTTCACAGCAATGTATTCCTCGCTGTTAGTTTATGTTAGTACAGTGTTACTTAAAAAAAAAACTAAATACCAAACATATTACCAACACACAGTAGAAAAAAATCGTAATAAATCATGTCTGGAATCCTCGGTTTCATTTTCTTAAAGCTAAATTGGTTTTCTTATATACAGTGATTTGATTACGGATAGAAATGTAATCTGGCCTCGTTCTTGACCCGTTCACCCTCAAATATGCGATGGAGCGAAGCAGCGAGTCTGTGAGTGTGTTTTATAGGATGTAGGCTTAAGGGCTCGAAGCGCGGCTGGTGTGTGTGTGTGTGGTTATGTAAGCCAGGCTTCTCCTCTGTCTTTAATGCGCTGTCCTGAGCCTCAGGCCTTGTTTAAACCGAGAGATAACAATAGACACGGTCGGCCCACAAATACAGCGACCCACAGAACTATCAGCTCCCACTGAATCCTGTTCAAATCACGGCTACTGTACAGTAAACGCAGCTCTTCTGTGCAAACTTCATTAACAGGTCAGGATCCACATTCACATCTGACTCGTTTGCATAATTTTCCCTAGCAGCGCTATACGCGTGTTTTATCATGCATATAAAAGCACACAGACTGTCCTTCCGAACTCATGCACTGTAGACTTTCATTCAAATAACCGTGTCTAAGAGAAACACGCAGCCAGAAGCGCTACTATTCTTAGACGACGACCTCACAATACCGCAGGAATCATGGAAAACGCTGCTTCAAGAGGGATTGCATTTGTAAGGAAACCATAGCAGATATTAATATGACAAAACAGCAATGAAGTAGTCTCAACTCAACTCAATTTACCTTTATTTACAATGTAGATTGTGTCAAAGCAGCTTCACATAGAAGATTATAGTAAATTGAATCTGTGTCAGTCCAGTTTTCAGAGTTGAAGTTCAGTTCAGTTCAGTGTAGGGCTGGGCGATATGGCAAAAAAAAATCTCGATTTTTTCATAAAGTTTGACCGATTCACGATTTCGATTTCGATTTTTTATTAATTTTTTTATTAATTTTTTTTTACTGTGTAACTACCTTACCAGCTTACCTTGTTCATTTAAATTTAAATAAATGCTGAAACTAGTCTGTTTTTTTCATGCTCACTTGTAAAAGAAAAGCAATAGTGTGACTAAACGCGGTTATGACCATCTCTCATATAGGGATGCTAAACATAGCTACAATAGAAGTCACAGCAGGTCATATGTTGTGCAGCTTTGGGCAAATTTTATTTGGAGAGAAAATGACCAAAATGTAACTTGAAGATTAAAAAGGATTGGAGGGGAAATAAATATTCAAATCTCTGTACATAACAGAAAAATAAACAATGATAATGCAACAATAGTTTATCTGTATTAGTGGCATGGCAGAAATATATATTTAGACAGGCCTTGTCAAAGTGAGCGGGCACTTTCACTACTAAAAAATATAGCACTTAAATTATTTCATAACAATCAATAAAATAACAGCGGTTTTATATCAAAAGTTGGTAATGATATAAAATATACTACATTTTGATGGTAAAATATAACCATTTAAACGATTTTGTATTTAAATATTAAATAACGAATGCATCAAGTTAAATATAAAAAAACGAATGAAACAACACATAGCATATCAGGATATAAAGGACTATATTTAGCAAAATGCTGCTCTTTTTATCTTTGTAATTTTATAGTTTTATTTTTGTTATTTTAATTATTTTTTGTCTTCATAAATAACTAACGAGCTATAGACAAATATCTGCTTGACGTTTTAGAAAATATTTGTGCGTAGCTCCACCACCCAGTGTATATTAAAGATCACCGTGAAAAAAAAAAAACCCCACAGAAACCTGTTACATATCTATCTATATTTAAATGTCTATCTTATATTTAACTGAATCGTATAATGGCATATAGCTGAAATGTTGGAAATTGCTTTATTTTTATAAAACATTTGTCGATACGTATTGATATTTTTTGGAGTAAAAACTGCCGACATTTAAGAATCCATTTTTATTTTATTCATTCATTCATTCATTTTACTTGTTTATTGGTGCACATATGGGTTATGATTTAATTCATACAGTACCTTGACAGCTACTGTGCCACTCCGTAATTCAAGCAAAAGTCCAAATTAAAGAAAGATTTGACTTTCTGCGGTGACCGACATTTACAACACGCCGTAACCGTCCTTCAGGTGGTGCGCGGGTCCCCGTCTCGCAGCTCGCGCGGGAGACACAGACGGCTGCGGGACGCGAACAACAGCACGACGCGCATGGAAACATTCGCGAAGCTGGCTGTCTGACTGCGGGGCTGTTGTTGCTCTAGCGGGAAAATGTCCCGGTGTTCCCAATGGCCGGTCCGCCCTGGCGCGCTTCCGCTACCAGCTGTGGCAGCACATCAACAGAGCCGCGACGTCTACACACAGAATCAGCACAATTCAGCACGGTTGTCTAACAGTTTAGAAAGGTTTGGCACGATAGTGGAAAAGCGGCTTTAATATTTTTATTAAAAAACCGCGATTCCTCGATTTTGTAAAAAATAAAATCGTCTTAAAACGTAAATTCGAATTAATCGAAAAAATCGAAAAAACCGCCCAGCCCTAGTTCAGTGTGGTTTAATTTTCACTGCTGAAAGTCCAAACACTGAAGAGCAAATTCATCGATGTGCAGCTCCACAAGTCCCAAACCTAGCAAGCCAGTGGCGCTGAACAAAACTTCACCAATTGACAAAAATGAAGGAAAGAAAACCTCAAAAGAAACCAGGCTCAGTTGAGCACAACCAGTTCTCTTCTAGCCAAACTTCTTGTGTGGAGCTGCAGTCTAGGCGCCGGGAGACTGGAGAACACTGAACGTCCAGCACGGAGAACTGCAGGTCGGAGTAGGTCACTGGCAAGTGTGCAGGCTGGCCCATGGAATCAATGCGGAGACTCAAATGTCACTGAGGTCTTTCAGGAATCAATCTCATGCTCTCCATGACCACCACAGCATCTGCTCAGGATACTACCAGGTCCAGGTTTGTGGACACCTCTAGAAGTCCTCTATGATTGGCATCATCCATTCGTATGTGTTGACCTTGAGGTCCTCAACGATTGGCATCATCTCTTCACAGGTCTTGGATCACATCAATGGTGGTGCACAATCTCTAGAGGTCTCGGGATTAGTATCCCCAAGCGGAAATAGTGGAATAGAATTTTAAATTCCTAGGTTTCATTGATAGGTTGATTAATTTGGGTCATAAAGTTCATTCATTTATTCATGTTTTTTTCGGCTTAGTCCCTTTATTAATCAGGATGAACCACCAACTTATCCAGCATATGTTTTACGCAGTGGATGCCCTTCCAGCAGCAGCCCAACATGGGGAAAGTGTCATAAAATAAAAAGATTAAATATTGTTTTGAAAAATGTTTAACTATAGAATATATTTCACCCATGATTTGTCATGTTGTTTCCAATTTTCCATCAAAGGTCTCATGAAGTGCTTTGAAATGTGCATGTTTTGATCCGTGATTCGTACGGATCACAACCCACGGTTCGAAACACACGTGAACCATGGATTTTTTTATGCTTGTAGATTAATCCTAAATTTGTAACAATCACAGAGAGATCGCCTCTCGCGTCAGTCAAATCACATGTGTGAAAGCATTTAGGCTTTCCTGTAAAATATAATGATGACAGAAGAAGTTGTGGTGGGTTATTGGGGATGTGGTGGGTTTCTTAGGTTATTAAAGGTGTTTTCTATCACTGCTTGTTTAGCCTGCATTAATGCATTCAGTGTAAAGCTGCACGATCAATCATCAAAAGATTGGGATCTCTACACCCCTGCAACACAATTATAAATGATGCTGATTTGCATATGTTTATTAAATCTTCGAATCGCTGCATTCAAATCTGTGTTCGAAAAACTCAAAAATCAAGAAAAAGATTCAGTCTTCAGTCTTTTGAGTTAGTTTTGAAGTTACAAACCGTCAAATAACACAGAAGTACTGGGAGAACAGTTTATAGTTTTGATAAAACCACTGATGTTTATGGTGAAGATTAAAATCACCGTCATATGCTCAAAAAGGAAAGTTGTAGGCAGCAATTACATTATTTAAGCAATAGGTGGCGACAACCAGCCATCAAAAATATGCCACTGAATAATTCTTCAGAAATGATCATCCAGCAATGAAACATGAAGTTTTATGAGTGAAGAACTGAATCATTTATGAAAAATGAGACTTTCTACATTTAGATTAGATTAGATTAGATTAGATTCAATTTTATTGTCATTACACATGTACAAGTACAAGGAAACGAAATGCAGTTTAGGTCTAACCAGGAGTGCAATAGCAGCAAGTGCAGGATACAGGTATAAGTTATAAAGTGCAGTTATAGAAAAACTATGGTGATATTTACAAATGGATGTACTATGAACATTATATACAGGTTGTGTTAGCTATGAACAGAGATTTACAATAGATGGATAGATGTACAGGTTGCTATTAATAATCAGAAGTGTGCAGATATATAAACATAATTACAAATGTATATGTACAGTGGGTGTGTACATAATTACAAATGTACATGGGTATGTACAGTTCAAATAAATGAATCAGTGCAATGAATATGTGATAGTTTAGTCATATCAGCAACAGTAGGAGTAACAGTAAATGTTTCACAGCACTGAATATTTTACAGTTTAACTTTATTCAGCTGATTATTTCTTCATTTTATTTTATAAAACCAAAAGTGTCTTGCAGTGCTGTTTCGGTAGTAAATGGAAAGCAAATGACATTTGTCTGCTCCTCTTTAGGTAGACTATCTGTGACTAAAACACCATTATGTGATCCGAACCGTGAGATTTGTGATCCGTTACACCACTAACGTAATCTCAATTGAAAATTGAAGAAAGGGATGGGCATAAATTATAAATTATTGGTTTTGAGCCTCGGCTGGGTCAGTTGGCATTTCTGTGTGGAGTTTACATGTTCTCCCCGTGTTCGTGTGGGTTTCCTCCGGGTGCTCCGGTTTCCCCAACAAGTCCAAAGACATGTGGTATAGGTGAATTGAGTAGGCTAAATCGTCCGTAGTGTACGAGTGTGAATGAGTGTGTATGAATGTTTCCCAGTGTTGGGTTGCAGCTGGAAGGGCATCCGCTGCGTAAAACATATGCTGGATAAGTTGGCAGTTCACTCCGCTGTGGCGACCCCAGATTAATAAAGGGACTAAGCCGATAAGAAAATGAATGAATGTTTACTGATCCAAATAAATAAATATTTCTTAAAGTAAAATATATTGTGTTCAATAGAAAGAAACTTGTTGTTTTTTTACCCGGACATTTATAAAAGAACATATTTTAGAGCAGTAAGCACAATACCATGAAACCGTGATATTTTTATCCAAGGATATCATACCGTAAGAATCTTATACCAGGGAACAGAAGTTGCTAAATATAAAATTACAGAACAAAAACTATGATTTTTGCAGATTCAAGACGTCAAACATAAGACGGAAATCTAGTCTAGTCATCACTAGTCTCTCTGTTTAACTCTGTGATAGTCAGCATGATGCTGATGTGTAAGTGCAGCCGCATTGATAACACTGAGGCACTTCAACATGACATCAAACCAGATTTCCATGGAAACGCAAGTCATCACCGCGCTGATGGCCGAGTCAAGCATATTTCATTTGCATCTGAATCTTTATAATGCACATTCAAAGAGGGAGAAAGTCTACAGCAGCACGGAGAAAACTCAAGTCTGAGTGAGTGACAACCAATCCAATAATGCAGTTATTTAATAGATTAATAGAGGGACAAAGTCAAAAAGAAAATGAATGAATGAATCACAATATCTCAAACTGCATTCACTAATATCAAAGTTCCCATATTTAGTAGAAGATCACACTAAAACACATTACCATAATTAATTCTAATTTAATTCTAAACTAACAGAAGCCTTTTATTGCAGAACATTTTTCCCCATCAGTAAATGATGGTTTTATTAATATCCAGCTTATTTTGCACATCACAAAGCTCCTGTAATTAAGTTGGCACAGAAATCAAAGCACAATCAGTGTCTGCTTTAAAATGCTGTTGAAGGACTCGGAAGCTCTGCACTGTTTGAAATGCCCACATCTTTACACAATAAAATCAACACGCGCATCTTCATTCATCCATTTTCCTTTGGCTTAGTCCACAGGTGTCAAAGCCAGTTCCTGAAGGGCCAGAGCTCTACGCAATTTAGTTCCAACCCTAATTAAACACACCTGATTAAACTAATTGAGTGCTTTAGGTTTGTTTAATACCTACAGATAGGTGTGTTGAAGCAGTGCTGGAACTAAACTCTGCACGGCTCCGGCCCTTGAGGAATTGACTTTGCCACCCCTGGCTTAGTCCCTTTATTCATCAGGGGTCGTCACAGCAGAATGAACCGGCAACTATTCCAGCATATGTTTTACACAGCTGATGCCCTTCCAGCTGCATCCCAGTACTGGGAAACACCCATGCACTCTCACATTCACACACATACACTACGGCTAATTTTGCTTACCCAATTCACCTATAGCGCATGTGTCTGGACTGTGGGAAACTGGAGCACCCGGAGGAAACCCACACCAAGACGAGGAGAACATGCAAACTCCACACAGAAATGCCAACTGACCCAGCGACTGAACCAGCGACCTTCTTGCTGTGAGACGACAGTGCTAACCACTGAGCACCACTGTGTCGCATCATCCTAAATAATACTTTTAACAAACGGGATAAAAAAAAAATAAAACAATCTCCTTATTATTTGTGGTTTTATCATTATATTTTATGTGCTAAGAAAGAAAGAAATAATATTTCAGGAAAACTATTTACATTGGAAAAAAAAGTATATATATATATATATTAGGGGTGTCAAAATTAATCGTTTCTTCGGTGCACCGCGATGCAGACGCGGATAATTCGGTATCGGTTCAGTAATAATCATAACCGGTTATTAAATACTGACGTCATTTATCTCACATGCGCTATGTCGCCGTAGCTTACTATGGCGAGGGAGGCGAGTGGCGAGCGCGAGTACAACGCTCTAACTATGTAAAAACTCTGAAACTGTGCACAATTTCACTGCGTGTGTGTTTGCTGAACACTGTTTCACTGACACTTACAGCAAAAGCCCCTATTTCACGGCGATTATGAGAATGAAAGTAATCTCCATTTCTCTCTCACTGTGGCCCATGAGTGCAGCTGTGAAGAGCACCAGCGTGTAAGAGCCAATCGCAGCCCTTTCTGTTGAGCGCGTGACCAATTAAAGGGGTGTAAGAAAGAACTTGGTAGTTGGTAGACAAGGCTCAGAAAGCGAGCGGGATATTTATATTTGTTTATTTGCTATAAATGCTCGTGTTGCTTAAAGGTACAGTTTATATATCTGAAGATAGAGGTAAAGTTGGTTTTATATTGGGATATTCAGACATTCTCCTTAATAATATAATTTCAGAAAAGTATTATTAGCAAATTCTAAATAGGGAAATCATATTAGCAGCCAATGACTATCAAAGTACAACATTGTTCACAGTCAATTAGATAGTGTTAATGTTGTTTGTTACTTGTATGCTAATTCCAATCGAACATTCAAAGTAACATGATAAACAATATAGAGACTTCTAAATGAACGAATGAGTGAATATAAAACCAACTTTACCTTTATTCTGACTGTTGGTATTAAAGGACAAAATTGTATTACAAAAAGTATATAAATATATTTATACGTTTTAATACAATAATTGCTGTGCTGTGAAGAAAATATAAAACTGTGTATGGAAAGCATCGTCAATGCACCGTGATGCACCGAGATATCGAATTGAACCGAATCGATGGCATGATAATCGTAACCGAACCGAACCGTGAGACCAGTGTAGGTTCACACCTCTAATATATATATATATATATATAATATCATTTTTTTTATAAATGTGATTAATTAATGTGGTCTATGTGTGCCGTAGCAAAAACTGACATTTCTCTAGTGTAGAATAACCAGTGGTGAAAAGAGTACTGAAAAATCATGCTTAAGTAAAAGTACCATTACTTGCCTAAAATGTAGTGCAAGTAGAGTAAAAGTATCTGTTGTAAATATTACTCAAAGTATGAGTAAAAAGTAGCCCTTTCAAAAGTAGTTGTATGTAAGTAGAGTAGTATTAAGCTGTGAAAAGCTGATGCATTTTCATGTAATTTGAGGATGTGTGTAAACGTAACATTCTGTAGTGTATTTAGTTATTTCTCAGCAGACACACAACGGCATTAGACATTAATATTAGGTTAAATTTAGGTTGTGACGTCAGGTGACCAAAATTCAATGTATAGTCAGCGTCTAAGGACAACGTTATTTGGATGTTCAAAAATGACGTCAAATGACGTTGATATTTGGTTGATTTTAGGTTGTTAGAAGGTGACCAAAATCCAACGTCTAGCCAACATCTTAAAACAACGTCATATACAGTATGATGTCAAATACTGACATTTATTCATCAGATTTGGCAACCAAAATCCAACGTCTGATAGACGTCATAGTGGTGACGTCAACACAACATCAAGCTATAGCATCATTTGACGTTGATATTTGGTTGATTTTAGGTTGGGTTGGTAAGTGACCAAAATCCAACGTCGAGTCAACATCTTAAACCAGCGTCATATTGACGTCAAATACTGACATTTATTCATCAGATTTGGCAACCAAAATACAACATCTATTAGATGTAATAGTGGTAACGTTCACACAAAGTCAAGTTGTAACATCATTAGACATTGATATTTGGTTGATTTTAGGTTAGATGTTGGACATTGACGTCGGCCTGATGTTGAGTTCTAACGTCAACCCAATTTTCATTGCCAAACAAAATGCAGCATCCCCATGACGTTGGGGTACAACGTCCATCTGACCAAACAATCAATAGTGACAGGATTCAGCTGTGTGTGTGATCAGTGGAAGTGAAACCTGGTGTATGTGTAGCGGAATGAATAGACTTGTAGTTCATGACTGAATTGTAGTTCACCAGCGATCCCTGCAGTCCTCAATCGCTGGTGAACATGACATAAAAATGTACTCAAGTGAGAGTAAAAGTACACATTTATAAAACTACTCGGTAAATTACAATTTTTGAGCAAAACTACTTGATTGCAGTAGTTTGAGTATTTGTAATTTGTTACTTTACACCACTGAGGATAACCGTACTGCTATCAACCGTACTGTGCAATGATAAAAATACTAAAAAAAATCTGCATGTGGGTGTAAAAAGTCAAATGCAATTCTGAAAATAATTAAAACAAAGAAGAAATGTCACACTTTAGAGGTCTCGCAGTGTTCAGCGGAGCAGAATGAGTTTCAGATTGACAGAGTGATGCTGGTCAGAGCCATCAGATGATAATCTCACAGTGTGTGTGTGTGTGTGTGTGTGTGGAGGGCGCAGCAACATCTGCTATAACATAGCGGAAGAGATTGTGTATGGGCTTACTTAGCTTAATATGACAACACTTCTCTATAGGTAAAAAAAAAAATGTAAATACTGCACTTACATAAGTGGATTTTTAAAAATGGAACAAATATCTTTCCATCAGTCTGTGCACTTTAACAGCGATTTGAACTTAAAAGTATAGTGGTGGACAAATATATATTAGAACTCTTTGCATATTTAAGAGGTTTCAGTTGTTTTTGTTGAGTTGCCTTTTAGAGTACCCATTAAACTAAAAATATAACCATCATAAAGACATTTAGCTCTACTTACAAAAAACTATTTCACTGTCACAATACAAAAAGCAATTTATTACTTTAAAAAAGTGAGTAAACTTATAACTCGTTTAACATTGAATTGTTAAGTTGAGAACTTAATTTCTATAATTATGCACATAGTTAATTTGCTTAAAGGTGCAGTAGGGGATCTGCCAAAATGTTAACCATTAGCATAATATCTTTAAATACACAGTCCCTCCCCTGCCGTCCAAAACCACGCCTCCTGAAATCACGTAAAGATGACAGTAGACCACCCACTAGATCAGGGGTTCCCAAAATGTTCAGCCCGCGACCCACAAAATAATAATGTCAGTGACTCGCGACCCTTAGTTTTTCTCAAAGGTGGTTATAAATATGCAAACGTTGCACACACAACTATAGGCATATATAAACATGAGCATATTGACAACACAAAAATGCAACAGTCTAATAACCATTAAATTTAAGTAATTTATTCATTTAATATAATATTAATTTCAAATATCTTATTTTTAATGTATTAGAGTGCCATAAAGGTTGTCAAAAAGTTTAACCAGTCAATCTGTTGCAGCTAACGCTATTGCTGTGTGGTTAATCTAAACACAGGGGTCATAATCCAAAAGAAAAGACAGAAAAGAAAAGAAAAAATTAAAGGCTGATAGATTTTTATTTGTATGTTGTTGTTGTTGTTGTTTCTTTAACGTAACTATTAACTATCTTCTGTGGGTTACGATTAGGCCCACACGGAATCTGCGCGCACAGAATTACGCAGATTTCCGCAGAATTACGCAGATTTTTAGCCCATCATTGATTCTGTTTATTTAATTGAGTAAATGTGTGTAAATGTATATTTATTCTGCTTTTTTTTATTAATCTCAGTAATATTATTGACTAATATAAAAGTATTCATATAATTTATTTACAATACAGTTTCTTTCTTTTATTAGATATATTATATGGGAGACTTACTTTTTTTTACCAAATATAGTGAATCTAATTGGATTTGCATTGTAAACATTAAATCAAATGTAAAAAGGTATTACTTTTTATTTCATGTATTAAGTTTTTAGTAATGATACTCCAAAATCATTCCGCATAAATCCGCAGATTTTGAACAAAAGTTTGTGCAGAAATTGCAAAAAATGTCCGCAGATTCCGTCTGCTTAAAAAATATGGTAATTCTAATAGTTTAATAAAATTCACCAAGCGACCCCTCGTCATTGTCTCGTGTTGTGTTTACCACATGACAAAACTACTATAGCAGTATATAGTAAATACTATAGTGTATTATACAGTATATATTAGTGTTTACCACATGACAAAACTACTATAGCAGTATATAGTAAATACTATAGCGTATTATACAGTATATATTAGTGTTTACCACATGACAAAACTACTATAGCGGTATATAGTAAATACTATAGTGTATTATACAGTATATATTAGTGTTTACCACATGACAAAACTACTATAGCGGTATATAGTAAATACTATAGCGTATTATACAGTATATATTAGTGTTTACCACATGACAAAACTACTATAGCGGTATATAGTAAATACTATAGCGTATTATACAGTATATATTAGTGTTTACCACATGACAAAACTACTATAGCGGTATATAGTAAATACTATAGCGTATTATACAGTATATATTAGTGTTTACCACATGACAAAACTACTATAGCAGTATATAGTAAATACTATAGTGTATTATACAGTATATATTAGTGTTTACCACATGACAAAACTACTATAGCAGTATATAGTAAATACTATAGCGTATTATACAGTATATATTAGTGTTTACCACATGACAAAACTACTATAGCGGTATATAGTAAATACTATAGCGTATTATACAGTATATATTAGTGTTTACCACATGACAAAACTACTATAGCAGTATATAGTAAATACTATAGCGTATTATACAGTATATATTAGTGTTTACCACATGACAAAACTACTATAGCAGTATATAGTAAATACTATAGTGTATTATACAGTATATATTAGTGTTTACCACATGACAAAACTACTATAGCGGTATATAGTAAATACTATAGCGTATTATACAGTATATATTAGTGTTTAACACATGACAAAACTACTATAGCGGTATATAGTAAATACTATAGCGTATTATACAGTATATATTAGTGTTTACCACATGACAAAACTACTATAGCGGTATATAGGAAATACTATAGCGTATTATACAGTATATATTAGTGTTTACCACATGACAAAACTACTATAGCGGTATATAGTACATACTATAGCGTATTATACAGTATATATTAGTGTTTACCACATGACAAAACTACTATAGCGGTATATAGTAAATACTATAGCGTATTATACAGTATATATTAGTGTTTACCACATGACAAAACTACTATAGCGGTATATAGTAAATACTATAGCGTATTATACAGTATATATTAGTGTTTACCACATGACAAAACTACTATAGCGGTATATAGTAAATACTATAGCGTATTATACAGTATATATTAGTGTTTACCACATGACAAAACTACTATAGCGGTATATAGTACATACTATAGCGTATTATACAGTATATATTAGTGTTTACCACATGACAAAACTACTATAGCGGTATATAGTAAATACTATAGCGTATTATACAGTATATATTAGTGTTTACCACATGACAAAACTACTATAGCGGTATATAGTAAATACTATAGCGTATTATACAGTATATATTAGTGTTTACCACATGACAAAACTACTATAGCGGTATATAGTAAATACTATAGCGTATTATACAGTATATATTAGTGTTTACCACATGACAAAACTACTGTAGCGGTATATAGTAAATACTATAGCGTATTATACAGTATATATTAGTGTTTAGCACATGACAAAACTACTGTAGCGGTATATAGTAAATACTATAGCGTATTATACAGTATATATTAGTGTTTACCACATGACAAAACTACTATAGCGGTATATAGGAAATACTATAGCGTATTATACAGTATATATTAGTGTTTACCACATGACAAAACTACTATAGCGGTATATAGGAAATACTATAGCGTATTATACAGTATATATTAGTGTTTACCACATGACAAAACTACTATAGCGGTATATAGGAAATACTATAGCGTATTATACAGTATATATTAGTGTTTACCACATGACAAAACTACTATAGCGGTATATAGTAAATACTATAGCGTATTATACAGTATATATTAGTGTTTACCACATGACAAAACTACTGTAGCGGTATATAGTAAATACTATAGCGTATTATACAGTATATATTAGTGTTTACCACATGACAAAACTACTATAGCGGTATATAGTAAATACTATAGCGTATTATACAGTATATATTAGTGTTTACCACATGACAAAACTACTATAGCGGTTTATAGTAAATACTATAGCGTATTATACAGTATATATTAGTGTTTACCACATGAAAAAACTACTATAGCGGTATATAGTAAATACTATAGCGTATTATACAGTATATATTAGTGTTTACCACATGAAAAAACTACTATAGCGGTATATAGTAAATAATATAGCGTATTATACAGTATATATTAGTGTTTACCACATGACAAAACTACTATAGCGGTATATAGTAAATACTATAGCGTATTATACAGTATATATTAGTGTTTACCACATGACAAAACTACTATAGCGGTATATAGTAAATACTATAGCGTATTATACAGTATATATTAGTGTTTACCACATGAAAAAACTACTATAGCGGTATATAGTAAATAATATAGCGTATTATACAGTATATATTAGTGTTTACCACATGACAAAACTACTATAGCGGTATATAGTAAATACTATAGCGTATTATACAGTATATATTAGTGTTTACCACATGACAAAACTACTATAGCGGTATATAGTACATACTATAGCGTATTATACAGTATATATTAGTGTTTACCACATGACAAAACTACTATAGCGGTATATAGTAAATACTATAGCGTATTATACAGTATATATTAGTGTTTATCACATGACAAAACTACTATAGCGGTATATAGTAAATACTATAGCGTATTATACAGTATATATTAGTGTTTACCACATGACAAAACTACTATAGCGGTATATAGTACATACTATAGCGTATTATACAGTATATATTAGTGTTTACCACATGACAAAACTACTATAGCGGTATATAGTAAATACTATAGCGTATTATACAGTATATATTAGTGTTTACCACATGACAAAACTACTATAGCGGTATATAGTAAATACTATAGCGTATTATACAGTATATATTAGTGTTTACCACATGACAAAACTACTATAGCGGTATATAGTAAATACTATAGCGTATTATACAGTATATATTAGTGTTTACCACATGACAAAACTACTATAGCGGTATATAGTAAATACTATAGCGTATTATACAGTATATATTAGTGTTTACCACATGACAAAACTACTATAGCGGTATATAGTAAATACTATAGCGTATTATACAGTATATATTAGTGTTTACCACATGACAAAACTACTATAGCGGTATATAGTAAATACTATAGCATATTATACAGTATATATTAGTGTTTACCACATGACAAAACTACTATAGCGGTATATAGTAAATACTATAGCGTATTATACAGTATATATTAGTGTTTACCACATGACAAAACTACTATAGCGGTATATAGTAAATACTATAGCGTATTATACAGTATATATTAGTGTTTACCACATGACAAAACTACTATAGCGGTATATAGTAAATACTATAGCGTATTATACAGTATATATTAGTGTTTACCACATGACAAAACTACTATAGCGGTATATAGTAAATACTATAGCGTATTATACAGTATATATTAGTGTTTACCACATGAAAAAACTACTATAGCGGTATATAGTAAATAATATAGCGTATTATACAGTATATATTAGTGTTTACCACATGAAAAAACTACTATAGCGGTATATAGTAAATAATATAGCGTATTATACAGTATATATTAGTGTTTACCACATGACAAAACTACTATAGCGGTATATAGTAAATACTATAGCGTATTATACAGTATATATTAGTGTTTACCACATGACAAAACTACTATAGCGGTATATAGTACATACTATAGCGTATTATACAGTATATATTAGTGTTTACCACATGACAAAACTACTATAGCGGTATATAGTACATACTATAGCGTATTATACAGTATATATTAGTGTTTACCACATGACAAAACTACTATAGCGGTATATAGTAAATACTATAGCGTATTATACAGTATATATTAGTGTTTACCACATGACAAAACTACTATAGCGGTATATAGTAAATACTATAGTGTATTATACAGTATATATTAGTGTTTACCACATGACAAAACTACTATAGCGGTATATAGTACATACTATAGCGTATTATACAGTATATATTAGTGTTTACCACATGACAAAACTACTATAGCGGTATATAGTAAATACTATAGCGTATTATACAGTATATATTAGTGTTTACCACATGACAAAACTACTATAGCGGTATATAGTAAATACTATAGTGTATTATACAGTATATATTAGTGTTTACCACATGACAAAACTACTATAGCGGTATATAGTAAATACTATAGCGTATTATACAGTATATATTAGTGTTTACCACATGACAAAACTACTATAGCGGTATATAGTAAATACTATAGCGTATTATACAGTATATATTAGTGTTTACCACATGACAAAACTACTATAGCGGTATATAGTAAATACTATAGCGTATTATACAGTATATATTAGTGTTTACCACATGACAAAACTACTATAGCGGTATATAGTAAATACTATAGCGTATCATACAGTATATATTAGTGTTTACCACATGACAAAACTACTATAGCGGTATATAGTAAATACTATAGCGTATTATACAGTATATAGTGATGTTTACCACATGACAAAACTACTATAGCGGTATATAGTAAATACTATAGTGTATTATACAGTATATATTAGTGTTTACCACATGACAAAACTACTATAGCAGTTTACACTATAGTATTTACTATAAATAGCTATAGTAGTTTTGTCATGTGGTAAACACTATAATATATACTGTATAATAAGCCTACATTTTTATTATAGTATGCTCCAAAACCACCATAGTATTTACTATAGAATGCTATAGTAGTTGTTTGAACAAACAAACACGAGGCGTGTGTAAAACCCAACTTCTTGTTTGTAAAAACCGAGTAATTAGTAAAGCACAAGTGAAACACGGAGTGAAAAATGTGATGTCAGATCATACCTGCTGTTTATCTGAACTCTCCTTCCCCACTGTGGACACTTTTGGAGCCGGAATCCTCTCGCAGGTGCTTCCCTCCAGCAAATAAATCCCAGAGGGTCTGGTGCTCTGCTCGTTCTCGAAGTAAAACAGCACATTCTGGTAAAGCGCGAAGTACTTCTCGTTCCAGCGGTTGTTTTCGGCGGCTTTTTTGCTTAGGTGCCCGCGTTTGATTCCCTCTTTACGCGCGACCATGGACAGATAGAGCGCGTGTCCTTCATTATAACGCACGCTCTTCTGCATCTTCCAGTCCTGGTTCTCACACTGAGCCCATCATCTTCCTCTCACACAGCAGCCACAGATGATGACGATCTCAAGTCCAGTCAAAAAAAAACGAGCTGATGCTGCGCGTAAAGGAGATTCCAGGCTCGCGTAATTACGCAGAGTGATATAAAGGAGCGCGCGCGCGTTTAAAAAACAAACAAACAAAAAATCAGCTATGAAAGTAAACAAGTATTAATAAAAAGATGATGTCCACTGAGTGCAGCGACGTAAAAAAAAATAGATCCAGTGAACAGACGGTACAACAGAATCACGACCGAGATCAACGCTAATCGGCTTTGACACCAACTTAAAGAGACAGAACTATTTACCCGGGGGACTCTGTTTACATCACTGTCCGAAGAGAATACTGCATGATGCTGCACGCTTTCCATAACAATAACAAAACACCAAACACGCTAATATGATTTCTTCGGTAACCCACATGTAATTTATTAGTATTTTTTCACCACATTAAAGTATGTTTTTATACTGTATTATATTTACAACACTTTGTTAACGAACGCTGCAACATGCAGTATTAATTATACAGTGTAGTGAACTGATAAACGGTAATGCATACTGTAGTATAGTTTTTACTACAGTAAACTGTGGCGTATTGTATACTCTATAGTTGTAAAGAAAAACTGCAGTACTTAGTCATACTTTAGTTAACTTCGTGCTACTATTGTAACTATATTCATTTATTTATTTGATTTATACTATATTTAATAACCACAAGAGATTAATTCAAGTACTTTACTAATATATGGTTCAAAAACACAATATCCTTGTATTTACAAATTACTATAGTATTTGGGTAACACTTTATTTTGCTGGTCCATTTGAATATTAGTAGACTGTCATATCTGTTGACACTGACATTTAACAGTACTTCAACAGACATTTAACTGACTATAAGAAACTTTGCAAGTACATGTCAACTTACACTAACCCTAACCCCAACCCCAACCTAACAGTCTACTTATAATCTACTGAGAATTAGTTGCAATGTAACTTAAATTCAACAAACGGACCGTCAAAATAAAGTGTGACCAGTATTTGTACTGTACTGAATCGGTTCTTTTGCTTAAAATGATTCATTAATTCACTTAGTTTGCTGCATGCATGAGCCGCTCCTGTATAAAATTCTTGATATTTAATTTTAATCACTGTATTTTAGTGTAAATATACACCAGGCCACTGCCAAACGCGCGTCTAAAGTCTGAACTTGCAAGTGCAACAAACACTTTTCTTTTCTAAAACAAAAAAGTGGATTTGCTGATCAATAATAAGTTTATTTGAATTTAAAGACTGCTTCTGTCTGAGGCTGTGCTGTAGATATAGATTGTAATTTGCGCCCCCTGCTGTTTACTGTATGAAATCATTAACAGCAGATGGTTAAAACACTAAATATACTCATTGGTCACTTTATTGGGTATACATTCCTATTTGGACCGAATTTTGCTTTCAGCAGTAGCTTAATTCTTCATGGCAGAGATTAAAATGTCTTATTTTCTGTTCATCCCTGCTGAAAAAAACAGCTTAAACCAGCCTAAGCTGGTTGGCTGGTTTTAGCTGGTCAACCAGCCTGGTTTTAGAGGGGTTTTGGCCATTTCCAGGCTGGTTTCCAGCCATTTCCAGCCTGGTCTTAGCTGGTCAGGCTGGAAAATGACCAGCTTGAACCAGCTTGACCAGCCTGGTTTAACCTGGACATAGCTGGTTTTGGCTGGCCAAGCTGGTTCTAGCTGGTCAACTCCCAGCCTGACCAGCTAAGACCAGGCTGGAAATGACTGGAAACCAGCCTGGAAATGGCCAAAACCCCTCTAAAACCAGGCTGGTCGACCAGCTAAAACCAGCCAACCACCTTAGGCTGGTATAAGCTGGATTTTTCAGCAGGGATCAGAAGAAAAAAAATTGAAGGCTGTGCAATATGACAATATACTGTATATCATATGGCAGAAAACAAATAGATTATATCTAAATTATATTGTGGTTTCGCAAAATACATGTGATACTTCTTCATAATTTTTACAAGCGCATTACAGAGATACAGACAGAAACATGAATAACAGCATTGTGAGAAAGTAGCAGTTTTGAAAGTACAATGTTTACATTTAGCATTTTATTTAGCAAAATTTTGTCTGCAATCATTTGTTTTTGAAAAGTGTTATATGTTTTATTAATATTTATTTTACATTTTATATTCTTTCTCAAATTTTAAAATGTAAAAAAATATATTTAAAAAGTTCAGATGCAAAAACACCGAAGTGCAGTCTAGAATTTCCTTCTACAATGAGCATTTTTCTCAGTCTCTAATGTTCATGTTCAGATATGTCATGTTAAAGGTGATTAAACTAACCTATTCTTTGCCATAAAAGTGAAATTACCGAGTCGAGACACAGGAGCCTGAGAAAAATGCACATTTTAGAAGAAAATTTCAGATGGCATTTAGAGGTTTTTCCATCTGAACTCTGCACTTATACACATATATATATATATACAGTTGAAGTCAGAATTATTAGCCCCCTGTTTATTTTTCCCCCGATTTTTTTAAAGGAGAGAAGATTTTTTTTTAGCATATTTCTAGCCATAACATATAATTATATATATATATATATATATAAATATTAGGGGTGTCAAAATTAATCGTTTCTTCGGTGCACCGCGATGCAGATGGGGACAATTCGATATCGGTTCAGTAATAATCATAACCGGTTATTACGCACTGACGTCATTTATCTCCTATGCGCAATGTCACGGTAGAATACTATGGTGAAGGAGGCGAGGGTGAGTAAATAAAAACACTCCTACTACTTAAAAAGCAGATCTTTCACTGACACTGAGGAATGGTAAAGCACGAGTCGCTATTTCACTACTAAGGAGAAATGCTGTAAAACTCTCTCTCTCTCTCCCACACACATCTAGGGCATTTGTCCCGTTGGCATGTTCGTGAGGTAAATTTTCCTCTCTGCTCGGCTCTGTTAAAGTGATACTTGTGATACCAGCGTGCCTGTGGTTCGAGTTTATTGTATTGTATTGTATTTATTCTATTACAGATTACCTGATAACCGCGTATTATGCGCATATAGACTGACCCGCGGCTGTTTTTCCCGCGTCACTCATCATGGGTGAACAGCGATTCCGTTTCTAAAGCCAATCGCAGCCCTTTCTGTTTAGCGGGTGAGGACAATGAGCAGTCATAGGGGTGTAAGAACTTGCGCTCAAAAAGCAAGCGGGATAATATTTACATGAGTTTATTTGTTATGAATGCTCGTGCTGTGTTCTGTGCATGTATTGGAGTTTTGTCTAAAACATTCACAAACATTTTTTTTTGAGCAGGTAAAATTAAAGGTACAGTTCATGTATCTGACTACTTGTATTAAAGGACAAAATTGTATCACAATATATAAATATAAACATATTTATAGATTTTAATACAATTTTTTTTGTGTGTTGTAAAGAAAAAAAAATCGGTAACACTTTATAATAACTACACATTATGAACCATTTATTAATGATTAGCATATAGTAAATTCATTATCTGTTAATCATTAACTCTACATTAACAGATGTTAGTAAGCAGTTTATAACTGCAGCTACAAATGCTGTATTCTTGACTTACAACCACATTTATAATGTGCTTAATAATTGTACTTTCATACTTTGTTAATGATTTATTTTTCATTACTAAATTAAGCATTGCATTATTTACAAACCAGTTATTTAAGCATAGTTGGTGTTTTTTTAATATCATTCAGAATGAGTTAGTAAATGATTATTAAACTATTAAAATTAGCATTTATAAATCTTATTATTCAGGCATTTATTAATAGTTAATTTGTATGTTAAAAAATGTTTTATTAACTCAATTTCATCCAGTTTTGTGACCTAATCTAAAGTGAGGACTATTCATGCTTTATAAATCCCTTATAAACGACAATTAAAGGCTCAGTTAAATTCTAAACAGGAAAAAAGAACACAAACGACATTATTCATTTCTATTTGTTTTAAGATACACAAATAAAACTGTATTTAAAAAATATATATTCTTTGCAACCTTATCTAAAATAAAATTACTGTACAGTTTAAACATTGCATCTTATTAT